>JAULKM010000006.1:10700391-10712909 GCA_032355605.1 Rubia tinctorum | reverse complement strand
TGTAATGCATGATCAATTAATAGAGTTATTCTTTTGATGCATGCTTGTGGCAATTTTATTTTAGAGATTTAATTAAATTACTTTATCTCCAGTATAATTTGCAACAATAGTCGCGTTTGATTAATCCCGCAACTACAGTTCATCATTAAATTTGACGCTGAAATGTTCATACTCCAAATATGTTTCTAACTTTCCTTTTTGTTATTCACCTTCTTTATTTTCCCAATTTTTTACTCTTTTGCGTGATCTCAATTTCCCATTTTTTAACTCTTGTTTTCAATTCTCTCATTCCCGCTTTTCCCTTTTTCATTATTTGATTGACATTATTTATTTTTATTTTTATTTTATTCTTTATATTTTTATATATATCTTATTTGTTATTAAGTTATCACAAAATCGTGTTTTAAATTGTTGAATCGACGAGTGATTTTATAGTTAATGTAATTAATGAGGTGATTTGTTTTTTATTTATTTGTTGCAACGATTATCATAGATAAATTTGTAAATTTTTTAAAATGTATCACCTATGTGTTATATAATTATGATTCAACCCTAAAAGTTATTGAAATGAACTTTTTTACGATTGGCCTAATCTTTAGTCGGTGTAACATGAGACTTTCTCTTACATTATATTCCTTTCATATTCATTACATTATTTATATTAAATTATATAATTTTATTTTCGAACATTATTTGCAATTCTTTATATACGAGAAATCAATTTATTTTTGTTTTATGATAAAAAATAATAATTGAAGGTAAATATATTATTGTGATATGTTTTTAATATAACAAAATATTAGAAAGGTTATAAAATCAATGTTTATAAAAAAATAAACAGATATTCTTTTTAAAGGAAGATATAGAGTAAACCATTGGAGTAAATACACTGTAGCAACTGTAAAAACTATTGTAACAATTGAAAGATAGAATAAATTATTGGAAATGCTCTTTGACCATGTACAATGGTAAGCACGCTCCGAGTCAGCTCTTGCGGTTTCAGTTCATTAATAATCAATCTCGTTTCCAAATCAACAATTGAGCCCGTAACTAAATCACTCTATTTTTTCTTCACAATGGTTGAAACCGCGTTGAAACCACTCACTTGATTCTCTCAATCATACTAATTATTTTTACCTTTAATAAGTAATTTAAATAAATTTAAAAGCCAAATAAATTGAAATGTGAAATTTAATAATATAATTTACTTTTTAAAATTTATTTCCGTTTAATTCAAAAAAGATTAATTTTATTTGATTTGAATTGAAATTATATTATTAATTTATTGAATTAATTTATTTTTGAAAAATCAATAATTTATTGAATTAACTTATTTGGAAATAGAAAATGTAACTGAAAATAAATTGTAAACAATTAAATATTTTAAAAAAAAGTAAAACAAATAAATTATTTTAAAAGGAGCTATTTTTTTGGTGAGACACATGGGCCAACTGCATGTTGCCACGTGTCCCAACCCCCATGAAAATGATTGGGGTGGCTGTCAGATGAACATGGCCTGACCTGCCTTGGTTAATAGTACACTGGGCCGGCTGATTGAGTTCCAAGCAAGAGGTGGGATCAGTGAATGCATCCCACTCCGAACCCTTCGTTATGGGGGTTTTGATCCCGATTCTACTTTAATTTTCATTGAGGCCGTTCTAAGCCTAACTGTATATGCTCTCCATCTTCGAATGGTTTTTAATAATTGTACCTCTAAAGCCATCTTCGAATGATTTTAAGTTAAAGCAAGTTTGAATTGACATTTGACAAAGAATCTTGTTGAGTCAAGGATGGAATGAAAGGTGTTCATTTGAGAGGTAGGTGTAACAATAAATCAATGATAAGCACGTTCTCACTCTGTCCCAGTTTATTTTCACATATATTTTTTTTTGACATTATTCTCTATTAAATTTTAATCTCATATTTAAATACATATGTGAACAACAATATAATCATTTATGATATTATTGTACTCATCGTAACAAATAATTTCTAAATATCAACTTTTTATTTATCGTTATTATATGTAGGTAAACATATTAACGGTCAAACATGTTTCTTGAACAGCGTGATAATGATTACATTGAAAATAGAGTTTGGACAGAGGGAGTACTCTATATCTTCCATTATCTTATTGATATGATAAGATAATAATTATATAGAGAAGATCTCTTTTTAGATGGACTAACTGTTAGGTCAACAAAAAAAATTCGGTTCAAATTTTTTTTAAATCAAATTATAATTTTTTATGCATTGTGATACATTTTAAAAGTTACCTATTAGTTACATCATTTTAAAATGATCTCGTCTAATGGTTAGTCGGTCTAAGACAAACCTTTGTGTTTATATAAAAGTTTAAAAAATAATTGAAACTATACAGAATAATTATAAAGTAGAATGGACGATTAGCATTAATTTGGTTTTATCTTATTTGACAAAAAATAAAAATAATTTCATTAAATAATAATAATAATAAAAGGATGTTTATGAATCGATCTGAATTGGAAAAATGGATTGATCAAAATAGAATGTAAAGATTGGAACTGGATATATAAAATTTTGGTCCGATATTTAGTTTGTGTTCTTTTAAGATTTTGGTTCGGTTCCGGTCAATCCAAAATCAATTTTTTAACTCGAATCAAATGGACCTAGGGGTGGAAAATGGGTGGAAGGACGGGGTAATACGGGTAATTAAAAATATGGGTATGACCGGGTCGAGTGAAAATGAGTCGGGTTGAAACCCGCTCAACCCGCAGGTAAAAAATGGATAAATCTGTGGATTTCAACCCATGGGTTTATATATCAGCTCATGTGGGTAAAACCTACAGGTTTCAACCTATATATTGACTCATATGGGTGAGTAAACATACGAGTTCCAATACGAGTCAATGTCAGAATTAGAGAGTTGGGTATATTGGCACAATTTGACCAATATTTAGGGTTAAATTGACACAATTAGTAATAAGTTAGAGTTAGATTGACACTCTTTCATATTGCAGGTTTATATTGGTACTTCCAACCAAAAGTTAGGGTTAAAAATATATTTTTTTCTCAATTATCAATTATATCTTTCGATTGACGAAACGACAAAAAAATAATCTTCAATTATTTCGATTACATTCAGAGTTCACAATTTAAAAAGACGCCAACAATAATTTTATAAATTAACTTTAAAAAATTCAGAAGGCAACATCTTGGAAAAACCCGTCTTTCCATAGGCATATAGAAAAACGGTGTTGAATTAAAATGATAGAAAAGTAAAAGGTTTTAGTTGCAATATTAAAATTTTATTATTCAACGTGTAGTAGTTATAAGTTTATGACTCGATTAATGCGATTCAATTTTTTTTTATCTTACTATATTGTAATTTACAATTTAAACTTTGATTTTTTTCATATATGTATAAATTATACAGTTTTATGCCACGTCAATAATATATCAATGCTTTATTCGTGCCACTTCATGAAGAAGAAATTGCAAAATAGAAGCTAAATTAAGAAACTAAAATAAAATAAAATTTAAAATATATGGACTAGACTACAATTCTTCATTCCATATATTATATGAGCCAGTCGAATTAAATACAAAGTGTTCCTTTACAACTCAAAATGAATTTTTTAATTAAATAAAATTGTACGTGGTAGGGTTTAACAGTTGATCCTATTGCA
Organism: Rubia tinctorum; assembly: GCA_032355605.1. Classification (NCBI taxonomy): domain Eukaryota; kingdom Viridiplantae; phylum Streptophyta; class Magnoliopsida; order Gentianales; family Rubiaceae; genus Rubia; species Rubia tinctorum. Next base: position 10,709,241 of record JAULKM010000006.1, on the reverse strand, counting down.
AAAAGTCCGGGATATGAATGTTAAAATTGGGATAAATTGGTTGTTAATATCCACATCAGTAGTTAACATAGTTGTGACTCAATATATAAGATCATGAATGACTCCTACGTACCACTAATTAATTTTATGATAGGAGTTCATTATTCGAATATGGTATCGAAGCACACGGACCTATGATCCATTTTACATCCGATGATTATAATATTGGTTCTTGTTATTTTCGATTTACTTGAAGTGGATTTGTTAGTTGGATTAGTGAATTGTGATTACTCTTAAAAGTAAAAAAAAAAAAAAGTAATGCCACTTCTGCATCTTTTAAGGATTAGTCGTTCTTTGACTGGAGCACAAGAGTATTCACACCGGCGTTTATGGGCTGGACCACGGCTGCATTGTCTACTTGGAGTCATGGATTGAAAACTCACAATATCTACAGTTTTTATTTTTATGTTTAGGTAATATTTATGTGTTTTGATTTTCACGTTAAGGTAATATTTATGTTATGTTATGTTACGTGTTACTTCAAATTGTTTAGTAATTTCTTCTTTTATGGTTCGAAATTTTCGTCCTTGAATAACCCTAGAGGTATTGAACAAAAGGATGAAATTACTCCCTCCCTCACAGTCGCACACTTACTATTTGGCACTCAAAGTTGTTAAAATTTGACCATATATTTAAATAGATATATGAACATAAATATTATCATATGAGATATTGTTAGATTCGTCGTAACATGTAGTTTCTAAATATCATTTTTATGCGACGTTATTGTCCTTAGTTACACATATTTATAGTCAAACATATTTGTTGGAAACCGTGAAAAAGATTTTGTACAAATTTCCATGGGAGGTGGGAGTATTTATTTTGGTTGGACCTTCGTTCAATAGATTTTAATTGATATTAAGATTCTTACTTACACAATCTCATCAAGACGTGCGCAAGGATTTATTTTCGCCCCACCCCTTCTTCTTCAATTATTTTTCCGGGGAGATAGGGAATAACAATTTATTTTAATTTATGTTTTACTATTCAATAAGTGTGAGATTTGTCTACACAAATTTGTTTTGTTCTTCTGTTCATGATGATAACTCGATTTAGTTGTTCAGATGTGTGCTCGTAAATTTGTTTGTGATTTTATTTTTGGGTCTCCATTAATTTGGATTCGTTAGATCTGTGTTTTTCAATGTGTTGACAGTTTGAGTAACATAGATCATGGTTGGATCAAGTGGTGTTACAATTGTAGAAGATCCATTTTTGACGCAGTGATATTGATGCGTGATACGCTCTTCTCTGCCAAGTGGTCATGATTTTTGCGAGAAGCAAGTTAATATCACTAAGGGCGATGTTACAAATTTTTATTGGATCTCTGATCTGTAATAGTGCAGACAATCAGTATGGTTGACATGTAATTTAGATATCCTTGCAATATTTTAGTTATTGCTGGATGCTAGTTAGGTTGGATATCAATTCCACTCATTGTAATCGCCACTGAATATTTTTCCCAACATTTTGAAATGATTTTTTTTAAAAAATTAATTGATAAATAGTATTTTCATAGTGCTGTAAAATTTATAAGTGATACGAATTCTTAAATACAACAATGATACTCTGTCAAGATCCTAAAATAGTGAGAGAATAAATTCACGGGGGATTAGTTACTCCATTGTTTCATTTTAAACTGCAATTTAACTATTTATTTAGTCAAAATTTTCTAACTTTGACCATAAAATTGAATTGATATATAAATATAAACACTATTTTATGATACATTGTTAAATTCGTTATAATATATATTTTCAGATATTAAATTTTTACAAATTTTAATTATTCTTAATGAAATATATTAATTATTATTTTTTTTTAAAAATAAGGTGAAGATTGAAATGTGCCGGAGGATGTATAATGAAACAAATTCAATTAGCTCATCATAATAACATTCAACGGGAGTTGCAACCACTTTTACTTTTGGCAACAATTTCCAATTTTCTTGTTAGGCCCTCTCACGTTGGGTTTATTTTGAGCATATTTCAGCATTAATAAATTCAGTTGAGTAAAATAAACTTAAATCATCACAAATAAATTTAGTTCAACATCAATAAATTTAATTCAACACTAATAATTTTAACTTAACACCAATAAGTTGAGTGATAGATTTATTTTTAAATTAATAAATAAATATTTAATTGGGTAGTTGGCAGTCAGTGGTTAAATGATAAGTCAAAAATTAAATTATGTATATAATTACAACATCGTTTTAGAAACAAAATACACACATTAGTTGTCATCTCTCTTGAACACTTTCATCCGTAGAATAATTTTCATCATCACCACCTTGCACTTCATCATTTCCTCCATTGGAACTACAAATTTGTAAAGTTGTACCGTTACGCACTTCTGTCATGGTATTCTTTAAATTTTGACAAAACATATGTAAGTCCATTACCATGCGATCATTCGACTCATGGTCTAAAATAAAATGTACTAAGCTCATGCATTCTAATGATGTTATAAAGCGTGAAATAAGAAAGAACTATTATCATTTGGTTTTTAGGTGACATACATTTCAGCACCTTCAAAGTGCTCTTTAACTGACCAAGCATTCTCTCAACTTTCATTCTCAATGATTAATACCAATGGGTGAAATGTTCCGCAATGCCAGTAGTGCATTTCTAAATCTCGAGATGTGGTGCTTCCTACTTGTTACGTCGCTTATCAGAGTCAAATATCAAAGGATATTTAGATATTCATTAATTACCGTATAACATTTTACCTACTATAATCACTGAGGAGCGTTTTTCCAACGTCTTTAAAATATTTCAAAGAAAAAAAACCACTCAAGCTTTAGTTTCCTTTACATTCAAATCCACCAACCCACCAAAAACGAACCTACCTCCAAGAATGGCAATGACCACAAAAGGTGTCACCCTTCCTCATTCTTCTCTTTTGTTTGTTTCCCAATAATACTTAATTACAGAATCCCTTTATTCGGTCCCAGCAATAAGTTGGTTGCACAGATATTATAAACAAAGTTGGCTGGTGTAGCCGATAACCGACACTGAACACGACGGTCATTACGGGTCGAACTGTTTGGACCCGGATCCGCTGCATCGGTCAGAATATTAACTCTTTTCCCATGAAAATTGTGATTATTTAACATAGAAAAGCGTATCACGCATTAATATTACAGTATTAAATATTCAAAAACTGTAACCCAAAAGATGATTAAGGGACTATATATAATTAAAGAATGAGGTGGGTAATCGAAGTCGAGAGTTGAGCCAAAACAAGCCGACGTCGCCGTGAAGATTAAGTCGTCGTTCAAATCTCGATTTCTAATAAACTCACAAATTCACAGTTCCATCATTCCCAGACACCTTAAATCTTGATCTTCGTGGCTGCCGGCGCCCATTACCCATTTTTACTCCGCTCCTAAACCGTATTGTGGTGCCTAAATTAATCTCACCAACCCGCAACCGCAACTGTTTTTTTGGTCCAATTTTGATCATAAGTACTTCGCATGTCTTTAATTAATGGGTGCATTTATTAAAAAGTACTATATAATACCCGTGTCGATACACAAATTCATGAACGAAAATAATTAATATAATATAATTTTAATTCTAGTAACTAATAATTTTTTAATTATATTTATAATGATAATTGTACACGATGCAGTTTTTAGAATAAATTTATATAATATATTTATTTTGAAAAATTAACTCAATCTTTCTTGAAATATAATAACAAAAAAATAATTTAAACAAAAATAATATATAAGCATTCATATAGAAACTTATTAATTGTTGTATAGTAGAGTCCCTTTTTTAAAAACATTATTTCCATAAATTATGGAACGATCAAAATTTAAACTGGAAATTAGAAAAAATCAAGATAAAATTTTCGTGTTTTTATAATTCCGGTCATAACCTTATAATTACTGCAAATTGCATGATAAATTTCTAATTTGCAACTAAATTTTTTTACCTTACCATAATTCTAATTCAACCCCATCATTCCATATGTATATGGAGAGATGGTGTTTTTCAAAACTTTGTTCAGTATAAAAACACTTTACATTATCTAAAATACAGTGATAAAAATATGAGATATATGTTGATAATGAATCAATAATTATTAAATTAAACTTATAAAATTAAGGGTATTTTCTTGGTAAACGAACATCCACAGAGAAAGAATGGAGAGTTTGTAATGGTAAGACTGAAATAATAGATTATCAATAACTGTGAAACTCCTCGTCTATCACCACCAGATAACGTTGGAAACAAAAACGTATTTAAGCAGTAGTTGTGAGAGAGAAGAATGACTCAAATTTTTTTAATAATATAGATAAAATAGTATTTGGCTAAGACAAAGTTTTGGGAAAGACGGTATTTTCATAGGTTTATGAAAAAATGGGGTTTAATTATAATAATAAAAGGTAAAATGTCTTGTTTGCAATATTAAAGTTTTATTATACAACGTGTAGTAGTTATAAATTTTATAACCCGATTCATACAACCCGAAAATTTTATCTTAATTTCTTCTAACTTACACTTTAAACCTTGATCTTTCCATAACTTATGGAAAAGTCGTATTTCAAGAGACGGACTCATTCAATATTTAACAGTCTCTAAATAAATTAATTATTTTACTTCACAATTCATATAGTTTTCTTTATATTACTAAACTTTAAACTTTTAAATAAAATTATTTATTTTCAATTTAGATGTAGCACACAAAATGTACTTAAAACTTAATCTCAATATTTTAATTAATTATGCCGGGCGTTACTCCACTAGTTTTACCTAAAAGTGAAGGTGTAAACTGACATTTTCTCTTTCAAATAAAAATATTACAAACCTCATTTTACTAGTAATTACATTCTAACCTGTTTTTCTCAACTTCAGAAAAATGTCATTTTATAAGATTTTGCTTTAAAAGAATAAATTGTACTTCGGTTATAGACTTAGAATTGTGCATAAGGTAAACGGTGGTAATGTCATTCGGAGATTCAGAAGCAACATAATACACAAGTGGCGTTATACACATCGACAAAGAATTGTAAAGAAAAACTGTTGCTACACTATAAGCACATCAACTGGACTTTGAAGGCATCAATAAGATTTACAGTCTCCAAATTTTAGGAGTTGCCCTCAAAACTTCTGGTATAGATCTGCTAAAGCACGATAGAGAATGGCTGCTGCAGGAGGCCTTGGCATGGATCCGAGCAGAATATCGGATGCAGTTAACGTCTGGGAACCATAGAATCTGTGATTTTCCTTTTTACGGGTCGCTACAACGCTTCCTTCTAGGGAACATCCAACAAAAGCACCTAGTCGGGATGGCAGGGATAAGGAAAACATCCATCAACAATCAAAGACAAAATAAGAAATTTGAAAGGAACGAATGATGCTCTCAAGAAATTTGTGAGGGGAAACCTTTGCTGCAGCTGTATGTGTAACAAGAAGCGTAGCTGGTGACACCAGCTCGTAGGTCGGCTTCAGCAGTACGTCCGACAGCACCTAGAGCAGCACTCATTCCAGCTCCAACAGATAAATGTGTATCATTACAGAAGGTTTTCACAGCATCACTATTTCTAAGCACAATGATGAAGTCAGTCAACTCTCCTCCAGCCTGTAGACACGCAGGATAATGTAGAGCAAAGATTACTTGAGATCAATGCACGAAGTAAACCATGTTGAAATGGAACATAAATCTCTGATGCAGGTGCTCAGAGATCAAAAACACACGTACACAATGTAATGAGGTTTACAAATATTGAGAGAAGTGCAGAATTGAAAATTTGATAGCAGAAATACTTGAGCTGCAAAAAATATATGAGCTTGTATTTCTTAGCCACCATATAACAGAAAATATTCTTACAAACCTGAGCACCCCATCCCACACCAAAAGAAGAAATTGCAGAGGGCGAAGACCAAGAGCCATCTTCCCTGCGAACTACCACCAACCCAGTTCCAATGTTGTACGTGACCATCATTCCAACTCTGACAACAGTAAGTATAGCCAACCCTTTTGCATGTCGTAGAATAGCTTCAGGAATCCTCTTTTCATGTGCCAGAGAACCAACCTGAGCAGGTATGTTAAAGTATCAGATCCAAGTGATAACTCACACACATAATAATCAGATCGTATAAATCAATTAACGGTTTCCATGTCTGGGAAGTATAATTCTAGAGATATAATCAGATGGTATAAATCAATCAATCAAAGTTCTGATGGTTTCAAGAGATATAATTCTAACAGGATAGAGTATACAGCAGAGAATTTACTAGTGCAGCAAGTAATACATATCTAGGAAGTACACTATATAGCTTTCTTAAAGTTTTAGTCACATTGGTGCAGTAAAATTTGTGTCCAAAGCATAGACTTCATTAGAATATTGACGAGCTTCATACCTTGGTGTAACCTCGAACAGTATTTGTAGCCTTATAGATCTCATATTCCATTGACTGTCCCCAAGGAAAATTCACCCAGGATCTTAATGTACTCAGGTCTGTCAGATCATGTGTTGGCAATTGTGAGGCACGGCTCACATGATTCATTAAGTATGGCTGCACTGACTGAAGACGAACACAACAGACATCACAAACGCGCTGAGGGTCTGTAACGCGGTATTTTTCTGGCAACAAGCTCCTTCCTTTACTGCAGTCTCCACAAAATAGACCACCACAGTAACGACAATGATGCCTGGTGCACATAATCGGATGAAACCTCACGCTGCACAACATGCAGGCAGAAGCTGCACTGTCAGGCAGCCATTTCGGTGGCTCTGCATCCAGAATTTCTTGAGTGTTGCCATTATTCGCCTCTGTAAGAGTTTCAGCCATCTCTTTCCAGGCTTGTTCCATTAGGTGGCCAGATATCCATGACACTGTATCAAAATCACCAGAAGTCAGGGCACCAACTTTGCCTCGTGCCACGAGTAATATTTCCAAGACAACATCCCACATGGTCAATTCTTTCTCTTCACCCATCATCTGACTCCAGCCCAAATCTCCATCCGGAAGATATCCTCCATTCATGCCAAAACCTCTGCTCCATTCCTCATGCTCACTTTCTGACATAGGCGGAACAGAAACAGGAATCCAGGATCCAGTCTCCCCAAAAAGTGGTGGGTCATAAGAAAAGTACTTTTCTTCCAGTGGGTTGCTATCTGAATGTAGCTTCTGCTCACTTGGCAATCCGATGGTCCACAGAGATTCTTCATCACTATCTTCTTCGTTGCCTATTTCTGGGTAGAGAACTTCAGTACCGTTCCGAGTCAAAGTCCTGGCATATTGAGGATGAGTATCATATCCACTGCTATTATCTATTTTCTGGAACAGAGAGACATTCTTCTGGCCACCACCCTCCGGTTTATAGTCAAAAGGGTCGACATAACTCTCCTCATGCTTAGACGTTTTTTGCTCGAGAAAACTATTGCCATCTGTAGGTGATGAATGAATTTCATCCCCTAACTTTTCGGGAGGTCTAATCACCAGATCCGTTGATACAGTCTTAGCATCATTCTTGCACCCAGGATCTTTGAATTCCACGCCATATTCTTCTGACTGATTCCACAGTGTAAGATCAGTAGTTTCAGCACCCTTTTGAGCCTTAACTCGGGAAGTTTTTAGCGAAATCTTTGAAGTCCTTTCGTCTAAAGGTAACATGTAATCACCCTTGAATTTTATTTGGTCCAGAACCTCAGCTCTAGTGCTTGTTGGTGATTCTGCCCCATGTTCATCCATTTGTCGGCGAAAGCTGCCACCAACAGATATCTCACTAACAATTTCTCCGAACTCTAGATGTTGCTCAGAGCTCTAGTATAAGAAACAAAACATAGGAATTATAAAACCTTATGGGTAGATTCTAAGCTGCAAATTTTAAGACTCAAAATAAAGGTCCAACTAAAATGCATTCAGCAGAATCAGCACTACACTAATGATGAGAAGTTCTAAAAGTAATTATTATCCCCTTTTCACAATTCTCTTCCACAATTATTTTTTAAACATACAAAATCCAAAGGAAATGCTACATATACCAAACGTTGGAATCATTTCTTGAAATCCACCAAATTAGCACGACAGGGCTTCTAATTTCAACCAGGATCAGAAGTAACAATAGATGAACAACTAACCCAAAAGCTTAACGGAGGAAGTTGATGATGAAGTTAGGGGGTCTTACCAATTGGGGAGGAGAAGAACCAAGAGCCCTAGAATCAAAAGGCTGAAATCGTGTTTCAGCTGAATCAGGTTGGTCCGCCATGGATCATACTTGAGAAATTAATTGCAGAAGGGAAAGGAAGGCGAAAACCAAAGCGTATAATTTGTTTAAACAATAAACAATGAATTGAAGTGACGTGGTGGAAGTCTAATCATGATACAATCAGGTTGCAGTTGCGTGGGCTCCCAGGACTGGAGAGGTTCGCTAATAATATGGGCCTTTTGCTCCGCCTCTTCTATGTACTCTCCCTAAATTTTTTGTTAAGTCCGTCTTCTACGAGAACGACAGACCGCCTCATGGTGAAATCAAAGACTAAAAGGAAAATAGCAAGAAAAATATATAAATATAACCCTATATAATTGAGAAAGCGCAGACATAACCTTGAAATAATTTTTAGTGTAAAAATAACCCTAACTACTTTATATAAGTGCAAATATAACCCTAAAGGTCATATTCCGGCATTGACTGGTCATTTCCGGTCATTGGGCGATAAAAAAATGACCAAAATGCCCTTTCAACCTAAAACAAAAATTAAAAGATAAAAATGTCTTTTGACTCACCACTATACAACCACCACCGCTACTGCTCCACCACTTTCACCGTGTCGCCGCCACCACCTCTGATGTC
>JAULKM010000006.1:10686233-10697600 GCA_032355605.1 Rubia tinctorum | reverse complement strand
GTATTTATTGGGTATTTGTTGGGTTCCCATTAAGTTAACATAATTTGGGACCCATTGAGATCAAAATTTCTCATTAACATAATCATTCTCATCCCACCCAATTCCAAAAGCTAATGAGTATTTAATACCCGATCTCATTAACTACCCATTTATTAATTTCCCATCCCATTTCTTCCCAATCCCGCCCAGTTGATACTTCTAGTCACGATATCACAATATGATTTTATCGAATCTAGAGAGATGGTAAAGCAATTAGTGATCCATAAAGCCATTCATCAATTTTGTCTATGTGGGGTTTGTGGCGAATCTAATCATCCTCCCATGCCTGCCCAAAAGTTCAAGAACCCGACTCTGAATCAATGTTGTCTTCGGACAATCTCAAAGTCAAAGATATGATCCTTCTTCGAATAATAACAATCCTGGACGTACGGATAGACCACCCTAATTTGAGGTGTCGGAATCCGCAAAATGCTAAGATATCAATTCCATCAATACTTAAGACCGTAAACGCAGAATCCGACCCCTAAGTTGTTGCTAGAAGATATTGTAAATTCAACAATAGATTACGTTTGAGAAGGATACGAGGGCTAGCATTCAAAATCTTCAAAAATCAAGTCGGTTATATTTCTCAAGTAGTGTATTGACTGGAAGTCAAAGATTTGGGAAAATAACCATCTCAAATGGTGATTTGTCCGAAGGAGAATGTGAGGGTTGTGATGTTAATGAATGGAAAACAAGTCCAACTCCCCTCGATGGCTGAACGTAATGAAAAATTCAAGGAGATGGTTGATAACCGAGATTTTTGGGATGGTCAACACAAGAATTTGTCCAATCAACGTCAGTTTTGGTTCAGTTGGGCATAATGATAACATTTGATGAATACATAGGATTGTTTTAATCCCTTTCAAAGAACTCTGATTTGTTTCGAGACGTTAAGAAAAACTTAAGTTCATTTTTTATTCCAAATTTATATTATTAGATCATACTTTTAATGAATTAACTCATGATGTAAAGCAGTAAGGTCATCATACTTCTAGATCATGTTTCTTAAAAATGTAATCGGAATTTTTTTAGATAATGATAGGCTTATATATAGACATATTAGTTTATGTGTTTAAAATTTTTGTTTAACATTTTAAAAATTAAGTTCAAACTTTCATTATAATAAATTATGAGTCAGTCTCTTGAAAGACGGTCTTTCAAGAAGTTATGAAAAGACCAAGTTTTAAACTGCAAATTTGAAGAAATCAAAATAAAAAATTTGGATTGTATTAATCGGGTCATAAATTTATCACTAATATAAATATCACTAATACATGTTGCATAATAAAATTTTAATATTTCAACTAAAACCTTTTACCTTTCTATAATTCCATTTGAACCCCGTCTTTCCATATGCCTATGGAAAAACAGTATTTCCCAAGAATTTACCTGAATTTATAGTAAATATATTAATTTTGCAATTGTTTAAATTACTTTGTCCGTACTTTTATTTTCTCAAAATAATGATAGAACCTATTGTTAGCAAATATAAATTAGATTATACATTTAGAATATTAGTTAATAATTTAAAATATTTTGTTTTGATTGTTACTTTTGGCTAGATAATGAATATACAGCAAGAAAATACATATTTTAGTTCACATGTTTCGAATATTCGTTAATTAATTTTAGGATTCAGTTTAGACTTTCATTTTTTACAAGATTACTGTAGATTTACAGCTATAAATTATACAAAGTAGTTCATATATTTATAATGTTTGTTCCCCCTCCTATCCGTTTTCGCCACCTCTAAACCCACATCCCGTAGATAAAACTAAAGAGAAAAAGAAAATTCATTGCCCCTAATTAATTAAATTATAAGAACATGAAACAAGCGAATTTAAACCGATCATTATTGCCAAATTCAAATTCAAATTCAAAACCAAATCCATCAGTGTCAAACCCAAATTCACCATTGTTGTGGAGATCGCTGAGTCAACCGCAAATTCTTAAATTTCAAAAGTTCCATCCCAGCATCCCTTGTTCTTGTACAAGGGTGAAGGCCGTTGGTTGCTACAGCCTACATGGCTGAGTTTACTATGGCGGAGCGTGCTAGTTTCATTACGACGGATAAAGATGACTTTAACGTAAAAGAACAATTTTACTCTCATTTTCACACAGAGCGCATTGGTTTTTTTATTTGATGTTTTAAACACTAAATGTTAACGGAAGTCCTGAAAGCTAGGTGTACAAATGTGATTGTAAAAACTAACAAGTGATAACTGAAAATAGTTTAGTTGCTACAAAAAATTGTAACATTATAATTTATCAACCAATTGTTTTTAGAAATATATTTTTATATGTTATATGTGACCATGCATATTTGAAGAACGGTGTCGTTTTCTCAAAGTAGGGAAAAAAAGAAGTACTGAAATATCTATGGTTGATATCGATAGCAAACAATCCTTATTATATGGTGCTTTGCGATAAAAAAATTAAAATATTACACTAATATTGAATTTTATTGTGGTTAAAATCACACACACAAAATTTTCAATCTTCACATTTATGAACCGTGCATATTTTGAGCATTAGCAACTACTTATTTCAACAAAACAAAATATGACACAAACTCTATCCTTACAGCAAAAAATTTAAAATAAAAATATTGCTCAAATAGTAACGTGTTATTTGAAGTATTAAAATCATGGGGACGTTTTCAAAAAAGAAGTGCAGTTAGTGCGAAAAATGAGCAATATGGTGCAGTTGTAAAATGTTATGTTTTGCCATCCGCCTCTACATTAACCAGAAAACATAAAGCAGCCATTAAGATTAACTAACCTTCCAAAACTTCAAATTTTTTATATGATCCGTGTTCTTAAAATGCGCCAAATAAAACTTCATCCTATACACACCACCACTAAATTTCCTTTTAATTATAATAATTGCATCTAACCTTATACCTACTTCTATCCACAAAAACACAATCTTCCCAACACACATCTATCTCTCGAGCCATTTTATTACACAGTCACAAGTAATTGTTAGTTTTACGTTCTATAAGGTTCAAATGGTGACTCCGACGATCAGGATCTCCAGTGCTTCTCCATCTCCAGTATTTGTGGGTTTTTACCGTAATGTTTTGTTTGTTCGTTTCGTACGATTAGGTAAACGAATCGTAGGATCAATTTTTTGTTCAAGAATATTGCAAGATACGTTTTGTGCTATTTGGGTGCGTCTCTTATTAGGATTAATTATATTTTTTTGTTCGTTTCATGCAATTTTCATGCGCATTTTGGTTTTGAAAATTAATCTAGGCATGCAAGGATATCTGGAGCCCCAATAATTTATGTAGTTATTTAAAAAAAGAAATTCTAAAACCTATCCTTTTAACTAAAATCAAATATTACAACATATTAAAATGGCGGAAAAGAGTTAAAAAATGGCAGAGAGTAGGAAGCCACTGAAGATGATCCCACAACAATGGGATCAACACCACCTGAACCCGTTAGTGGAGAGGCAGGCATCAGCCAGGCTGGGACAACAGAAGGTGATGGGTGGAGGAAGGAGTGAGGGGATAACTAATGCAGGTAGGTGGATAAGGTTTTCTGGCCACCACGAAGGAGAATATGATTGGTTTCATTGTTGTTTCAGACTTTTGGATTGTTGTTTGGTTGTGTTGTTGGTTTGGGTTTGATGACTTTAATGCACATTATTATCAAATCACTTGACAAACTTTGCTAGCATTTATTGAAACCAGAGTTTAGCTTGACACCAGAACTTCTGTTTGCAAGAAGAGTAAAAAAACATCTTCTAAATTTCACATCTTCAATTCCTATTTGTCAGTCTAAAAGCAAGAAACATATATACCGTGCTCAGGATATGCGGTAACATTAATTTCAGTGCTATTCTTGTGTAAATTAAGATGAAGAAGAAACCACTGTTAATTCAGGAAGTCTAGTAATGGTGGTGGCTCAGGAAGCGGAACAGTCCCAGATCAGCCAAGGGTGTGCGAATTTCATCCGAGGAAAATGATCATGGGGTACCTTGAGCACTGTATCTCATAGATATTTTATGAATTTCAAAGTAAAGAATGTGAATTCTTTTATGTAACATTGTGCATAACAATAATTTGATTGTAATTACACTCTAAATATTAAGTGCACAAGTAATACTATAAAATTTTACATATTACATGTTTAAATTGCACATCTTACATGTTTAAAAGGCACATTCATATCAATTAGTATAAGAATTGCTGATCTGATTGTGGACGTGTTCTCAAAGGATGCTGATCTTCCTTCTATCATTTTTGGCTCGAGATCTATTGCAGTATGGGTTCATTGCGGTTTGAAGTATCTATCAGGTGGAAAGACTTCACTATAACTAGCACTTTCCGGGCAGCTTCACCTAGCACGAGCAGCTCGAAACAGTGGGAGGACTGAGCCACCCTCTTTTCTCATAGGTTTCTATTTTTATATTTGAAAAAAAAAAATCCTAAAACCTATCCTTTTAGCCAAAATGAAATGAAATAATGTTAAAGATATATTTTGTTATATTTTGTGTATGTCTTGTACTATTGATAGAATCTTTTTCAATTTGTGATTTTCTACATTGTACTTTATATATTGTACCCTGGTATAATGAATAAATCAACCGTTCATACTTTATATGATATCAGAGCTAAAAGTTCCGAAACCCAAAAAATTCCAAACTCTGAAATTCTCAACCAGCCCCCCACACGCCGCTCCCACCGCCCTGCAATTGCTTCATTAGCTGCCTCCGATTGAAGTCTTCAGCGCTAGCGTTGCTATTTTCCTTCTCCTTCTTCCATGGATCTTTACAACCAGGTCCATATTGAAGATGTTGAACTCGATACTGGCCATCCCATCGATGTTGGAGCCGATCTTCTCGCCGCTAACGATTAACTCACCGACTCCGGTGCTCCCGCTCAGGATGGACCTGCCAGAGCTCCTCAGTCGCCACTCCAGATTCTAGGTGTCGTTGCCCAAGGTGTTCCCGCCAGAGACCCCACAACGGTGATCCATACTCCCGGGGTCTCAAATTTTCCAAAAATGCTCGCTGCAGATGCCACTGTCTTCCAGGCAGCGGTGATCGCCGCCAGAGACCCCACAACGTTGATCCATACTCTCGGAGTCTCAAATTTTTCGAAAATGCCCGCTGCAGATGCCACTGTCTTCCAGGCCACCGTGCAGGCAGCAGTGATCGCCGCCGCTCATGCCATCCGCCAGTTCGTCGATGATTTCTCTCATGTTTTACCCCCTACATATCCTTAATATGTACATTTATACACATCCTTACTACGTGCATCCGTCAAATCATCCAGGTTTGACTATTTCTCCAGTGATCTTGAAGGGTGATAATTATAACGATTGGAGTACTTCTTTGTTTAATGTGTTTTCTTTAAAACGTACGGAGGGATTTCTAGATGGGTCTACTGTTAAACATTTTCCTATTGAACCATTTTTTAATGATTAGAATAGTGTGAACTCTATGCTTATTGGTTGGATTGTTCAGGCCCTTGATATCTCTGTTCGTTTTGTTATTACTTATTGTGCGTCTACTTAGGAACTTTGGGATGACCTTCAACAACATTTTTCTGTTGGGAATGGTGCACGCACATGTGAGATTTGTACGGTCATTTATACTTGTCGTTAGAATGGTCAGGCCATTTTTGCTTATTATGGGAGATGCAAGAAATTCTGGGATGAATTATTTGCTTACTTGCCGCCACAAACATGTGTCTATCCTACTGCTGCTGCTATCAAAGAATGTGAGAATGAGGTGGTTCATCAGTTTCTCATTGGTCTTGATAATAGTTATCATACTCTGCGGTTAAACATTCTGGCTATGGATCATCTGCCTCCTATTGGTCGTGTTAACTCGCTTGCAATTCAGGAGAATCTTCACAAGATTGCCGTCAATGCCGGTGAATCCAACTCAGAATCTATGGCATTTCCAGCTCGTTGATCGGTGCCACTACCACAGCTAGCCACCGCCCCAAGAAATGTGCCCGCTGCTGCTATTGATCGGAAGAGCCTTCTGTGTACCCATTGCATCCATAAGGGTCACGACATCACTACTTGCTTTAAGATCATTGGTTATCTTGATTGGTTTGCCGAAAATAGACCTCCAGGATCAGGTCTACAAACTCATTACTAGTGAACTCGTGCCCTGGCTGCCGCACCATTCACCGACGCCTCTCTTGCTGCCACCGTTACTCCATTGATGGTCAACGCTGCCGCCGTCTTCTCAGATGCTGATTGGATAACTTTTGGCCCGCCTTATCCAAAGAAGAATGGAGCGTGGTTCTTAATATGTTCTCTAAGATGAATACTAGTGACAATACATCAGGTAAGCACACTTTACCTTGGATTCTTGATACCGGGGCTTCAAATCATATGATCAGTGTCAGGGATCTTCTACTTAATCTCGAGCCTATTGATAATGTTGATTTCATTCTACCTGATAGATCTGTCTCTACTGCTACTCAGCACAGAAACTTATACTTTAGAGACCTAATTGTTTCTAGTGTTTTGTTCATTCCAAAATTATACTGCAACTTATTTTCATTTGCTAATTTAATTGCTATTTTAAAATGTCTAGTTTTGCTTACCAAAAAATATGCACCTTACAGGATATCAGCACGAGGATGGTGATTGGTGCTGGTGATCAACAAGTTGGGGTTTATTGGTTGCACAGATTGTGAGGTCTACCATCTTCGCCGTCGTCAGCTTCATTTTCTGCCACTGTATCTTCGCCTGATTTATGGTATGAGAGATTTGGTCATCCATCTTCATTGATGTTTTCTTCTCTCCCAGTTATTGCTTTGAGTCGTAGTCATTTGAATAAAGTCGCTCATTGCTCCATTTGTCATCGGGCAAAGCAGTCTAGAGCTATTTTTCCCTTGAGTAGTTCTAAAGCTAGTCATTTATTTGAACTCATACATTGTAATATTTGGGAGCCTTATGCCTCACTTTTTTCTAGTGGAGCCTTTTCATTTTTTACTATAGTTGATGATTATTCCCGAGCTATTTGGGTTTACTTATTAGTTTATAAGTCTCATGTACCTGTTAAGATGAAGGACTTCTTTGCTCTCGTTCAGACACGGATTCATCATAAAGTTCAGTGTGTTCGAGCTGACAATGGAGCTGAGTTTCTTCCTCTTAAGTCTTAATTTGTAGAGAAAGAAATCCTGTTTGAGACTTCCACTGTCTAATGCCATAGCAGAATAGGCAAGTGGAATGGAAGAACTGCCATATCTTAAACTTGACTTATGCTCTCCGGTTCAAGGCTTACTTGCCCATTGACTTTTGGGGAGAATGCATTCTTACAGCTACTTACCGCATCAATTGCACTCCAACACCATTGTTGAATGGTCATTCGCCTCATCAATTTCTCCATGGCCGCGCACCAGATTACTGCTATCTCAGGATGTTTGGATATTTGTGCTTCACTTCTCAGATTCCAAAGTCGCGAGATAAGTTTGCATCCATAAGTAACAAATGTGTTTTCCCTGGTTATCTGCTTAGCAAGAAGGCTTGGCGTGTTTTCAACTTAGAGTCACATACTGTGTTTAATAGTCGAGATGTGGCATTCTATGAAGATTATTTCCCTTATGTATATGCCACTGAAGAAATCACTTTAGCTGATTCAATGTCTTTGTTGACTGTCTATGATGCTTTATCATCTTCGGTGCCACCGCCACCTTGAGGGCCATCAACTCTGACACTATCACCTCATATTTCTTGGTCGTCGGCCTCTACACCAAAGCTTTCATCTCCTATACCGTCCTTTGCTCCACCCAAGTCCACTTGGCCACTATTGCTGCCTCCAGCACAGTAGCCGCCGCCCGCCAGGTCTCGCTCTTTGTCATCCGGCCTGCCACTTCAGTCATGACCGGCCACTCCTCAACCGTGATCGTCTTCTCCTGAGCCACGGGTATAGCTTGTTGAATTTCCTGACTCTGAGCATAAGTTGTCTCCGCCTTCGTAACCTACTCGTCCCCCCAGTACTCGCATTCGTCATCCCCTTGTCAAGTTTAAGGATTACGTCTGCATTGCTACTTGGGAAATATACCCCCTTATGCTCAACCATCTTCAGGTACTCGTTACCCTATTGCTGATTATCTTTATTTTTTTCAAAAAAAATTTATTTTGTATTCTAGATTTTTAGCTGCAGTTACTGATGGCTCAGATCCTGTGACATATTCTATGGTCTCTCACCATTCGCACTGGAAATTGGGAATGAAGGATGGGATTGATGCAGTTGATCAAAGCAATACATGGGTTATGTCTCTTTTTCTGCCCGGTAAACATGCTATCAAGAGTAAATGAATGTTTTGAACAAAGTTCAAGTCTGATGGTTCCATCGAGTGATACATGGCTCATATGGTTATTTTGGATTATTGTCATATTGAGGGCACTTATTATACTGAGACTTTTGCCCCGGTTGCCAAGATGAGCTCGGTTAATCTTTTCTTGATAGTTGAGGTCATTCATGGATGAGATCTTCATCAGATGGAAATACATAATGTGTTTCTGCATGGGGATCTGGATGAGGAGGTGTACATGCGGCCACCTCCAGGTGATACTCTTCCTGTGCCAGGCTTAGTCTGCAAGCTTTGGAAATCTCTTTATGGTCTTTGTCTGGTGCCCAGAATTTGGTTTGCTAAGCTACCTGCAGCCTCACACATTTATGGCTTTGTTCAGAGTAAGGAAGATTACTCTTTGTTTATATTTTGTGTGATAGTGTTTCTCTCCATGTTCAGATTTATGTTGTTGACTTAATTATTGCAGGATATTCTTCTTCTCAGATTGTGGAGTTCAAGAAGTATCTCTCATCTTGCTTTCATATGAAGGATCTTGGTGCACTAAAGTTCTTTTTGGTAATTGAGATTGCTAGAAGATATGATGGTATGTTTATGTGTTAACGAAAATATACTCTTGATATTTTGGCTGATTCTAGATTGTTGGCAGCCAAGCCTACAAATTTTCCGATGGAACAACATCACAATTTTGCACGTGCAGAAGTCATGGTTTATACAAATCCTGTACAATATAGAAGAATTGTTGGGAAGCTGATTTATCTGACTATCACTCGTCTGAAGCTCAGTTATCTAGTGTACACCTTGGCGCAATTCATGGAGAAACCTCGTGTGGCCCACTGGCATGCTGCATTGCAAGTTTTGCATTTCCTAAAGAGTCATCCAAGATAGGTTTATTTCTTTATGCCAAAAGCCATTTTCAGCTTATTGCCTTTTGTGATTCTGATTGGGCAGCCTGCCCTATCACGTGTCGTTCTATGACTGGATATTTTGTTATGCTTGGTGAATCCCCTATCTCTTGGAAGACCGAGAAACTTCCTACCGTTTCTACTTCTTCGACTCAAATTGTGTATCATGTTATGACTGTTGTGTGTTGTGAGTTGATTTGGCTTAAGTCTTTGCTTCGGTCTTTGGGCATATGATAACTTTTCTCCTATGCGGTTATACTGTGATAGTCAGGAAGCTATTCATATTTCAGCCAATCCCATGTTTCATCAACATACAAAATACATTGAGATTGACTGTCATTTTGTTTGTGATTTGGTACAATCTGGTGAAGTTATTACTCATCATATCTGCACTTCTATTCAGCCTGCATATTTGTTTACTAAAGCTCTTGGATGACATGCATTTAAGACTCTTCTTGGAAAATTGGAAATTCGTGATCCACATGCTCCAACTTGAGGAGGAGTGTTAAGGAGATATTTTGTTATTTTTTGTGTATATCTTGTACCATAGATAGAATAATTTTCCATTTGTGATTCTATACATTGTACTCTATATATTGTACCCTAGTATAATAAATAAATTAATCGTTCATATTTTACAAATAATTCATTGCACTGCCACTAATAGTGATGTGCTAAAATCATGGAAAAGTTTTTAAAAAACTAAAAAGCCCATTCCACTCTTCCGATTGGGTTTAAACCACCGAACCATGACTGGATAGAAGAAAACGTATTTTAGAGGCATTGTTGTTTGTTTCATAAGCTATACTGGAAAGCTAAATTATGTGCATGGGCTGTGCGATGCCATTTACGTGCGATTTTGCAAAGATGAATAACCGACCTAGTAATTAATTGTGTGATTTTAGTAGATTATATAAATTGGCGAGGGGATTAACTGATTGCAAAGATGGAGAACAAGAACCACCCTTCTTCTTCAACCCTCTCTATGTGGCGGTTATGGCGGGAAATAGATCAAGATTAAGATTTATTTGGGATTCCGCTAATCTTTCTGCTGAAGATCCTAATGACGCGGAAGAGGAGATCAACCGTATATTACTAACCATCCGCCAGTTTTATCAGCGGAGGGAGGAGAAATTAAAGATCAGCCACTTCCTAAACCTGCACTTCATGAATTCCTCATCCCAAATTTCTTCTAGATATTATATCCTCGACGTTTCACCGGGGTGGTAGCAACTGGTATGAGAGGGAGATATATCATCCATTTGAGGCATGAGATGCTGCGCTTCAATTAGTTTTTGAGATCCACTGCTCCAAATCTTCCTCAAAATAATTAGAATTAATTGTTCTTCCAGTTGACATGATTGAATAAAAATCATACCGTTGGTTGTAACGAATAAATCATAAATAATGAGGATTGTGTTTCGCTTTCCTTGGTTTCTGATACAAAAATGTTTGGCGAGAGACAGCACCGAGGTTCGTTGAACATTTTTTTCCTGTCATTGTTTGTTCGGTTTGTACGATTTGGCTTAGCTTTTTTCCCGTTAATATTTGTTCGTTCGCACGGTTATGTTAGGTTTAATTTTTTATATAAAAATATCTGCTCGATCGATTAATTTTGTGTTATCCGACTGCGTATTTTAACAAGATAGGAATATGCATGTAAGGATGTTAATTATACAACCCAAATTTTCTTTAAAAATCTTTCGTTCATTTCGTGTAATTCTCAAGCATATTTTATATATGTGCATATTTTATGCAGTACTCATTTTATTTTAACTTTAAATATTGGAAAAATTATACTGTACCCCAGGGTACGGTAATTATTGTATCCCCTGGGTCTATTATATTAGTTCAATACAATATCATATACATCCCTAAAATAAATCTTTAAAAAGTGGACGGTAAATTATTATATTACTATTACTATTATTACTGGGGATACGGTAATTAAGTATTATACCCCAATATACCGTATATGAACGGTTACATATTTATTTACGTACTCCTTTTATTATTTTTGTATATATATACTTTCATTTTTTAAAGTTAATTCTTTGAATGAAGTGCTTATATAACCCTCAGTTCTTTGTTATGTGCAAATATAACCCCGAGTTTTTTGAAAGTGCGGTT
>JAULKM010000006.1:10662431-10673491 GCA_032355605.1 Rubia tinctorum | reverse complement strand
TCAGCTGCGCTAGTACGATACCAGATAGCCGGCAACTTCTTGGGATTGCCTGCTGTGACTGTCCCAGTAAGTTGTCTGTTTTCTTGCAGAATACGTCATATGAAACCAAGTTCACCATCACTTTTTTCATACATTATATGTTTGAGTAGGTTGGCTATGATAAACTTGGACTGCCAATTGGACTACAATTCATTGGGAAGCCTTGGTCAGAAGCTATGTTGATCCACATAGCCTTTGCTACGCAAGTGAGATTTCATATTTCTTATCCTAATTCTAATTTCATGCTTTAAGAGGATTTTGGAGAATGCACTTTGCATTAGACCATATTGTCTTAAATTCTGTAAGAATCACTGATCTTTAACTTCACTGGTTTTTCCCCTCAGGCTCTATGCATGTCAGAGCACAAGAAGCCAGAAGTTTATTATGATTTGCTCACAACAAAATGAGTGACTGCCCTAATATGGTACATGATGATAAGGTGGTAGTAAATATTGCAAGCTTCATTAGAGAGCTCCTATTGATATATTTTCCACCAGATGAAGCCTTAATAACATAAGGTTGTACCAGCTCAGTTTCGACCGTTTTGGTCGGGAACTCTGTAATTCACTATCAAATTTACAAATGAAGCTGAAGCCTGAGGACCTCAGCCTGGATGATGATACATGACAAACATTCGTTGCTCTGTCGATTCTATCAGGCAAGATATTAGTCACAAGTTTTCGCTGTCGATTCAGCATCCATTGCTTTAAAACTGCTACTATTACCTCTATCAAAAGATAAAAAATGCAGCATCACTTTACTTCAAAATATTGAGCCTGGTTTAACATCGATCTCTTCCCATGATCTTCTTCGAGTGAGATCTCTGAATAACATAAAAAAAGCCCCAAGTTCAAATAACGAGTTAATTTGCTAACACGGTGCAAATTTGGTAATCAGTTATTGAGATGCAATTTATCAGAAAAATTTGAGGTCACCAACATAACATATAGTAAGAACGTGATAACCCCCAGTTTGGGTAGCTATGTATTCATGTATCCATCAACAGCCGACAGAAAGAGTAGCAATTGTACAATAAAAATGTACTCCCTCCGGTTTTTTAACATTGACACACTTTCCTTTTTGGGATGGTTTTTTAACATTGGCACACTTCCTTTTTTGGCAGATTCTAGGTTGTTTTCATCCACTCAATTTACTTTTTACTCTTTCAATTAATTCTCAACCACTAATTCTACCTTCATAAATCCTTGTGCAAAAGCAAGTGTGCCAATGTTAAAGAACCGGAGGGAGTACTATAAGAAACCCTAGCTAGCTAATGTGGGGTGGACACCTATTCGAATGTCAATCCTCGTCCTGACTGATGACCAGCAAGACAAAGCTCCGGGTGTGTTGGGGGAGACTGTTAGATGTCAAAATCAGTACAAAGGTGTTTATGTATCAACATTGTGAACAAAAAGAATAGGTTAAGAATGCAGTGTGACATTTATAAGTATGTGACCCTATTCATTCTCCGAATAATATTAGGGTTGAGTTATTTATTCCTTATCAGAATATTCACCTTACCATGATCAAATTAGAGTCTCCTCATACTTTTTAAAGTAATATCCAATCATGATTCATGAGAACCTTCGGTAACAGTGGGTTTCGGCCTAGTGATGAAGTCGGGACTTAGCTGATGGGATTTGGCTCATTCATCATCACTCCCACGAGAAAGCCAAAGGTTAGGCCGCCTTTGGTCAGTCCACATCGATCACCTTACCATATGACATTCACATGCTTTACAATCAGCAGATCTTCCCGTGTCTCATCTCGTGTGTTACAGTAAGGACATAAAAAATATATTTGTTGGTGGATAACGTTCTTGCCGATTTTTGAGGTAAAGATCAACATATTCATTTCCAATTCCTCATATTTTTCTGATATGAACTCATCACCCCCTTTTAACTCCATTTGCAAATTTTCTCAAGATTTCCAAGGGGTTTCTCTCTGCTTCCAACACTTTTGATGTGAATCTATTTTCGAAAACTCTGAATTACAAAATTTAAATCTTTGACCAAATTAAGGGATCTGCAAACCCTAATCTGGCCGCAAAAATTGATAACAACTAGCCCTCGGGATTGCTCTTAATTTCAAAATTTGCTCACTGACTAATGACAGGATTAGTTCACAAATGAAGGGTATTGTTACTTAATTAAGTCGCAAGATTAATCAACAGTGAAAACGCTCGCAAGCAAAGAGTATAAACTCAAAAATTCTGAATATATGATTGATAAAGGGTGTTCTAAAACTCGGCCAAGCCTACCCTATTTATAGGGTTAAATCGGACAAAACCCTAATCACAATCAGATTGAGATTTGGTAACTTCTGTTAGAAACTAAGAAGACTTGTGGTAGAAGATAAAACCATATCTAACTAAAATACCTAAAATAACTTGAATATGGCCAAAATTCATCAACTTGAATTCTTGAATGAATATTGTCTTATCTAATATTATCAAATCTAATTCTTGTCAAATCAGAACTGAATATTTTAAACCCTAGTAGACTGATTTTCAAAGTTAAACTCTTCAAAGGCCACATGTCCGAGTTTAATACCAAATATTCAAAATGGAATAATTTACAATAGTTTACAATTATCACATTACCTCATTAAAAAACCCAGTGGTAAAAAGAGTATAGTGTTCTTCACGATGTCTTCAATTCCTTGACACTTTGAACAATTAATCCAAGACTTTGTCGATGTTGATTTATTCTTCAATTCTTCATGACGAAGTTGATCAATCAAAGCATTTAAAGCCGAATATCTAAGCTTCATTCTTTCCCTAGTCATATGACCTGTCATGTCATTTAGAGGATCCCGAACATATCCTTTAAATGTTTGATCAAGATTTGGCATGTCGTCATCTATGATGGTAGTAGTCTTGACATTTGCATAATTACCTCCATGATCAAAATGTTTCTCCCTAGAAATTGAATCATCTTCAAAGGTAAATGGAGATAAATTAGCAACATTGAATGTAGTACTAACACCATATTCGCTAGTCAAAGCAATCTTATAAGCATTGTCATTCACACGTTCCAACACTTTAAAAGAACCATCACCACGCAGACTTAATTTAGATTTCCAAGAATTAGGAAACCTCTCTTTGTGCAGATGCAGCCAGACCTAATCACCTTTCTCGAATCTCATTAATTTTCAGCTTTGATTTGCATTCTTTGCATTATGAGCATTTGTCCATTCAATCCTTAAGCGTGCCTTCTCATGTAATTGCTTAAAAATCAGCCTTTTTTCCATCAAGTTTCCTAACATGTTTAAAATTTAAAGGAATTAGATCAAGATGTGTATTAGGTAGGAAACCATAAACAATTTCAAATGGAGGTAAAGAAGTAGTAGAATGAATTGTGCGGTTATAACAAAATTCAGCGATCGGAATGAATGCTTCCCAATTCTTCAAATTCTTTTGTACTAAAGCATGAATGAGAGTGCCAAGAGTATGATTGGTGACATCTGTTTTTCCATCAGTTTGAGGATGACTGGCTGTAGAAAATAGCAACTTTGTCCCAAACTTGCGCCACAGTGTATTCCAAAAGTTGGATAAAAGTTTAACATCATGATCAGAAACTATGGTCGGAGGG
This sequence comes from Rubia tinctorum, assembly GCA_032355605.1. Taxonomy (NCBI): domain Eukaryota; kingdom Viridiplantae; phylum Streptophyta; class Magnoliopsida; order Gentianales; family Rubiaceae; genus Rubia; species Rubia tinctorum. Next base: position 10,669,859 of record JAULKM010000006.1, on the reverse strand, counting down.
ATTCCATGTAGTCGGACTACTTCTTTAAGGAATAAATCCGTAGCAATCTTTGCATCATTTGTTTTCCTACAAAGAATAAAATGTGCCATTTTCGAAAATCTATCAACCACCACAAAGATGGAATCTTTACCTGATTGAGATCGTGGTAAACCGATGATAAAATCCATGAAGATATCAACCCAAGGATGTGTAAGAACATGTAATAAAGTATAAAGACTACGGGGCTTAGGTTTTGACTACGCCTTCAAGCAATCAATACAATTCCTACCAATCCTACAAATCATATCAACAGAAAGTGCCATTTTGGCCCAAAAATAAATGTTCTCGCAACAAATTATAAGTTTTAAGTGCACCAAAATGTCCCACAAGACCACTTGAATGTGCTTCTCTAACAAGTAATTCTACTATAGAACATTGAGGAATACAAAACCTATTATCTCGAAACAAGAACCCATTATGGCAAAAATAATAATCACAAGCACCATTCTCACATGTAGCATAAATAGATGAAAAATTAGAATCAGTGACATATAATTCTCTCACGAATGAAACCCCTAGCATGATACATTCTAGAAGTGTAAGTAAAACATGCCTACGGCTTAAATCATCAGCAACCACATTTTCTTTACCCTTCTTATATCGCAACACATAAGGGAAATATTCAATAAAAATAGACCATTAAGCATGACGCTTATTCAACTTCATCTGGCTCTTCAAGTATTTCAATGATTCATGATCACTATGAATGACAAATTATTTATGCAATAAATAATGTTGTCATGTCTCTAAAGCTCTCACAATAGCATAGACTTCTTTATCATAAACAGGATAGTTAAGAGCACCGCCCTTTAACTTTTCACTAAAGTAAGCTAAAAGTTGATTCTCTTGCATTAAAACATCACCAATTCCAACACCAGAATCATCATAATGAATCTTGAAAGTACCATTAAAATTAGGTAAAACAAGTACATGAGCATTACATATGCGTACTTTCAATTCATTAAATGCGTTCTCTTGGCTTTCATCCCACACAGATTTCACATCCTTTTTAACTAGTTCATTTAAAGGTGCAACGATAGATGAAAAATCATGCACAAACCTTCTATAAAAACTAGTTAAACCATGGAAAGATCTCACCTGGTTGGTATTGGTAAAGTTCGGCCAGGATTTAATTGCCTTTATCTTGGTTTCATCCACTTTGATGCCATCCTGAGACACCACAAAACCGAGAAACACCCCTCTTGAAGTGCAAAAGGTACACTTCTTGATGTTCGCATACAAACTAGACTCACAGAGTGCAACAAGAACCATTTTAACATCTCAATATGTTCATTAGTCAATTTAGAATAGATCAACTCATCATCCAAATAAACCACAACAAATCGACCAATAAACTTTCTCAAGACATTTTCATCAACCGCATAAAAGTACTAGGTGTATCAGTCAAACCGAAAGGTATAACAATTGATTCATACAACCTGAACTTAGTCTTAAATGCAGTTTTTCATTCATCACTCTCCCTAATTTGAATCTGATGATAACCCTGAGTTTAATCAATATTAGTATAAATCACAGATCCATAAAAAATTTCTAGCATATCATCTAACCTAAGTATAGGATGGCGATACTTAATGGTTATCTTGTTTATAGCACGAAAATAATTGCACACACGCCAAGTTTTATCTTTCTTAGGAAATAAAATGACAGGCACATCACAATGTCTTAAATATTCATGCACATAACTTTTTTGAAGTAAATCGTCGACTTGTTGTTGTAGTTCATTTGTCTCCTAAGGGTTTGCTTTATAAGTCGGACAATCCATAATAACCGAACCTGAAAGTAGGTCTATATGGTGTTCAATACCTCGCAATGGTAGTAAACCATGAGGTAATGCATTAGAAAAGAGATCTTCAAATTCCTGTGACATCTCAGCAAACCGTGGAGGAACATGCATAGGAATATCTTCCCTGGCAAAATAACTTTCTTTAAAATGAAAAATAAACATGAAAGAATGATTAGAAAAATCACTATTCACATCCCTCATTGAAGCATAAAATGATTTACCAGAATAAGTAGGAAGTTCATGTTTCATCATGTAAATTTATGGTAAAGGACTAAGATGTGAAGACAAGATTTTTTGCGACTTTTCAAAATCATTCTGCGACTTAACTGATGGATTGGCTTTCCCTCGAATTTGGGTAAATTTCCAGTTTTCCCTCTTTTTTCACCTTTTGGCCGATTGAAGTTTAATTTGGCCCCATGTGCAGTAGTCGAAAACTTCTCTTTGTCGACTTTCATTATTTTTTGAGCATCAAGGACTTCCACATGAAATAATGGTGTCAAAGTATACTTGGTTCAATCCTTAATCATAGTTATATTGTTAGTGTAGCCATCATGCATAGATTTACGGTCAAACTGCCAAGGTTTACCTAATTGAATATAACTAGCTTCCATAGGTATAACATCATACAAGATAGAATCATGATATTTTCCGATCTTAAAGTTAATCATGCATTGTTTGTTAGCCTTAATTTCACTACTACCATCTAACCAAATGAGTTTATATGGTGATGGATGAGTATTAATAGGCAAAGACAATGATTTACCTTGTGTTTCCAGACCTTGTTCACCATGATCAATTATGATGATCTCTTTATCTACATGTTCTTCCTCGTTTTCATATAAAGATGGCATATCAGCACATTCATCTTCTTCATCTTCCCCCTCAATTGTTGTTACAACTTGAGCACGAGGGTAGTTACTATGAATGTGTCCTCTTTCTTTACAATGGAAACAAGTAGGAGTATTAGAAGAAACTGAATTGGATGATGAAGAAGTAGACTTACTTGGATTTCTGCTAGATTGTTGAGTAGAGGGTGCCATCTTTCTCTGACTGGGATTACAAATCATATTTGAGAAGGATTGCATAAAACCACAATAGCCCATGGTTGATTCTCTACCTCGGCCAAAATTAGGGTTTCCCGAGTCAAACCCTAGTTGAAGCCAATATTCATCAACAGTGTCCTCCTTGGCCGAAGTGTGCTCTCAACTAATCTTTCTTTTTCCAATATATCTCTCATCAACACATGATGTTGAAGCTTAATGGTATTTGGAGATTTTCTGATAAGCCTTCTATTAAACGATTCTTAATAAATGTGTCATTTTCTTTCATCCCGACTCTTCTTATGGTCAACTCGAGATCTTTCTAGTATTCATCAATAGATGATTTCCTTGCTTCATATTGCTCAAATAAGAATGTTGTTCCATCAAATATGTAGGCGGAACATGATATTGTCGAACCTCAAACTTCAATCTCTTCCTGGTGGCAATAGGTCTTTTACCAGCAATCTCTCTCGATTTTATTAAATTCTTCCACCATTCAGCCACATAATGTGTGAAGGAATACTACGCCACTTTCACTTTTTCTTTCTCCCGATAATTGTTGTGATGGAACATATTTTCAATCTGTCACTCCCAATCAAGATACTTTGCCGGATTGTGTTGACCATCAAATCAAGGGATGTCATATTTTAATCCCTTGATGTTCCGAGCTAAATATGAGCTCTCACTGGAATATGAACTTGCTCTTCTCCTGGAATGGAGTTTGCTATGGTAATGTTTCTAGAAGACCCTCGGTGACTTTCTGAAGCATTTGGAATAAGAAATATTTAAAAAATTCCTGTTGATTCAAATGAACTTCGAGGTATTCAAGATCGTAAGGATAAAAAATATGACACTCTATCTGGAAAACGACACAAAAGACTTTTTTTCCGTATAAGGTGTAATCAAGAATTCAAGAACAAATTCAAGATCAAGAAATCAAAGAACGATAAAGAAAACAAATAAGATTATGAACATGCAATAATTTTTCAGAAGAGTGGACGAAAAATATCACAAGCACATAAACTGTATAAGCTACCTACAAACTATGAAACTAACTGGGAGGTGAAGGCATATAATATTTACTAACACTGAGACTCTTTGACGTTCTTCTGACTCGATTGATGAAGGTGAAGGCGGATAGTAACACCAAAGTATTCTAACTCTCGGACCCTTCGACGTCCCTCGACTCTAGATTCAATCCTCATGTTAAGAAAGATCAAACAAACATAGTTAAAAATATGACAATAAAAAGTTTATAAATTTAAAAAAATTGAAAATAAATTCAAGAAAAAACCCAAAACCCCTATTGATGAACTCGTCCAAAGATCTTTTGGTTTGCTCTGATACCAACTGATATGAATCTCCTTGCGAAGACTCTAGATTGTGGAATTTAAATCTTTGACCGAATTAAGGGATCTGCAACCCTAATTTGGCTGCACAAAATTGATAACAATTATCCCTCGGGATTGCTCTCAGATTCAAAATTTTCTTACTAACTAGCCTGCATGATTAGTTCACGAATAAAGGGTATTGATACTTAATTAACCCGTAGGATTAAGCAACAATAAAATGCTCGTAAGAAAAGATTAAACTCAAAAAATTTGAACGTATGATTGATAAAAGGTGTTCTAAAACTAGGCCAAGCCTCCACTATATATAGGTTAAATCGGCAAAACCCTAATCCCAATCAGAATGGGATTTTGTAACTTTTGTCAGAAACTGAGAAGACTTGTGACAGCTTTAAGTTGCTAAAACCATATCTAAATAAAATACCTAAAATAACTTGAATATGGCCGAAATTCAACAAGATTAATTCTTGAATGAATATTGCCTTATCTAATCTTACCAAATCTAATTCTAGTCAAATCAGAAATGAATATTGTAAACCCTAATGGACTGATTTTTGAAATTAAACTCTTCAAAGTCCACATGGGCGAGTTTAATGCCAAAAATTCAAAATGAAATAGTTTACAACAATTTACAATGATCACACTACCTCATTTGAAAAAATCCAGTGGGAAAAAGAGTATTGTATTCTTCACGATGTCATCAATTCCTCGACACTCTTAGACAATTAATCCAAGACTTTGTTGATGTTGATTTACTATTCAATTATTCATTATGAAGTTGATCAATCAAAGAATTCAAAGCTGCATCTATAAGCTTCACTCTTTCCCTAGTCATAGGACCTGCCATGTAACTTAGAGGATCCCGAACATATCCTTTAAATGTTTGATCAAGATTTGGCAAGTCACCATCTTGGTGGTAGTAGTCTTAAAATTTTCATCAACTTTGATTTCTCAATTCTCGAATCATCCTTGGTAAAAAAAATTCCAAGTAAGTTAATCCACTTTCAAACCTTCCTCTCTTCCAATTATCTCTAGTTCATATGAGTCTTCACACACTAGTCTCATCCTATTGAGGAAGACCACGTTGATGCATAGGACAATCTCTCAGAGAATTAGCACTGCTTCGAGAGATTCCCACAATATGTCGTGCTGTCAGAAAGGGTGAGAAGAAAGTCCTTGGTTTCCGCCTGATGGGATCAGAGCCAAAGATCCTCTTTGGCCGAACGCTCGATCAATATCTCACGCTTAGGCCTTATGCCATATCACACTTCCTACTGGGCCAAAGCCCAGTTATCCAGCGGAAGATCTTCTAGTCTGAATATACTCATGCGAGGACTCCTTCATCTCAGGTAAAATCATGGTATATCAAATATATGGCAACTCTATTATGGTAAGACAATTATTTCCACAAGAAAATAAATATTCACGCTAGCGTGATTAGGTGATCCATCTCGGATCAAATATGAATACCAAGGCATTCCTTCATCATATTTATTCAATTCTCATTACTGAGATTAAACGCTTTGATCTGACTTTACCATCGGAGTTTCTACCCCAACACCCTCAGAGAGTTTGTTTTGCAAAAGCGGCGTCATGAAGCAAGGTTCGGCTATCACGATCAATAAATGAAACACATCAACTGGCATACCCAATGGGGCCCGATATTTAACAATTGATTACCTTGTTCAATGACGTCTGTGGATAGAGTTGTTCATGGTGGACCACCGCTAGGTTAGAGACGTGCAGTTAGCCCTAAACACATAAAAACTGTGGTGGGGATAACGACTTAATCTTTACCACGAGTTTCTACCTACATAGGGTTAAGCGCCATCTAGAAGGAATATCTCTGTTTCAGGTCTACGGAGTTCAACGAATTCCTCGGCGTAGCTTTCTTTCAACGGTAGCATCATTAGCCGATCAAGTCAAGCGGAGTCATTTGCAACCATCACAAAACTCAGAGGAGAATATCGTCGACCGCTTGACCGACGCATTCACACATGTAAGGATCCACCCCAGTAACACTATGACTAAGGATGTTCAAATTCCTGTACTTGAACTTTCGAGTACCCACATATGAAGGTAGTTAAGATGCAGCTCGTGACCCAGGATTGCGGGTACCCGAATTGTTCGAGCTAGTTAACAGGGTACTCGCTAACCTGTTCAAGATTGAAGTAATTGAGATAATTATCATTTCATTATGTTACATAATTTGTATTAGTGCAAGAAAAATGTGTTTACAATGATGACAAATTAGTTTTAAAATTGAATTCTCTTGGCATTTTTTGTACAAATAATTGTCACCTTTTATCATTAAAAAATTCAGCATATAATGATCACTAAAATTAACAAGTCCGTTATCATCATCATCATTCCCTAGTTTGGATGAACATAACAAAATATGCTGAAATGAGGAGAATAAGATCATTTTATTAAGGGTTAAATGCTTTTCTAACCCTACCTTTATGCTGAAAGTGTCAATATAACACTGTAAAATCAAAAAGTGCCAAACTACCCCTAACTTTATGTGCCGATATAACTTTCAGATCATTTCCGGCGTTGACTCACTAATTAGGTCGTTGACCGGACCTAAAATGACAAATATGTCCTCAACCATTTCAACTTAATTTTTTTCCAATTTTAAACCTTCCGCCCACCACCAGCACCCCCAGCCACCGCCACCCTCTCCAGCACACTCTCCACCGCCGCCACCACCACCCACCACCTCAGCCACCCTCTTCCACCATCACCACCATCAAACGAGAAAAACAATCAGATTCAAAGCACTAAAAAATCAAAAAACTAGTCACAGTGTGTTAAGATTTCAAATCAGGACGGGTGTAGGAATATGATTTCCAGATTAACAGTTCAATGTACAAAACAAGTAGATCAAACACACACAAAGTTGCTCCCCACGGTTCACAATGTCATAGAAGAACGAAATAGCAACAACAATAGTGTTATGGAAAGCATAGGTATGCTTCCTTCCTTCGAGATTCACCAAGAACCTTACAAGCACATATTTGGCTTTCGATTCAGACATTAATACAAACACCTTGAGTACATCAATACGCAAGCCGACGAACAGAGGTAACATGTGAAATTGGCAATGAGAAGAAAGGATAAGCTGCTTGGTTTAGGTTCATGTTCATCTGAAATACTATCTTTAGGATTGGGTGGTTGGAGAAAGGTTACTGTT
>JAULKM010000006.1:10627637-10639702 GCA_032355605.1 Rubia tinctorum | reverse complement strand
TTTTGGACCCAAGACCCGTTTAGACCCATCGGGTCTGGGTACGGGTCTAAAATTTTTAGACCCTACGGGTCCGGGTCCGGGTCGGGTCTGGGTCTAACTAAATTTTCTTAGGGTCGGGTCTGGGTCTTATTCGGGTCTGGGTCTTATTAGACCCGACCCAAACCCGACCCATGATCATCCCTAGTTCTAGGTGTTTGTTAATCTATCATTTCACTTGCATTTTGGCACCCACAATCCACCATTTTATTTTCTTTCATGAAGATTTCACTCAAAATGTTTATTTTGGGGTTGATGTTCTGGTTGTTGAGTGATCAAGTTTAATTGGTGATTTTTTCAAGAGAAAAATGCGTTTTAACCCTATGTTTTGGTCAAAATTACAGAAATGATCTTGTAAAATGCGAAAGTGCAGAAATAACCATGGATTTCGTTGATCGAAATGTCAACAACCAAATTGGCCGCAAATAAGTGAAATGACCATTATACCCCTAGTAAAAATCAAAAAATCAGAAAAAACATCCACTGCGTTTTTAACCCTTCCACGTCCCTTCTTCATCTGAAATCCGATTTGGTTTTACTCTCTGAACACCAATCACGCGTTCTAAGCGCGGTCACCGTAGCTGGCGTCGGTGCGGAGGAGGAGGTCTTGAATGCCCGTTCCATGGTGGAGCGACGAAACGGAGGGGTATCTAGTGATGGGCGATGGAGCGACGGAGTAGGACCTCTGGTAGTGGGCGACAGAGCAGGTGGGATTTCTGGTAGTGGGCGACGGAGCGATGGGGTAGGGCTTCTGGTAGTGGGCGCTAAGCGGCGTGGATAAGGTTGCTGGTGGTGGGTGACAGAGCGACGAAGCGGTGTGGGTAGGGTTTCTGGTGGTGGACGACGACACAGGGATCAGTGAAAAGACGGAGGTGGTTTTGGGGGTTCTAGGGTTTAGGCGAAGGTGGTGGACGACGGAGGATGTTGGGCACTGGCGGGAAGCGACAGAGCTGGTTTTGGAGTTCCAGGGTTTAGGCGGATGTTGGGCGGTATCGGGGTGAGACAGAGTGGAGGGGAAAACTGGTGGCACGACGGGGATTGGTAACGGATCTAGGCGGGACGGTAGCAGATCTGGGCGGGGAGAGGGTTGCTGATGGCGGATCTGGGCGGGATAATGTTGCTGGTGGTGGGCGACGGAGCGGCAGAGTTAGTGGCGCGGCGGCGGAGCTGCTTGTGGCATCTTTGTCATCACATTTTGTGTTTTAGAATTAGGGGTATTATTGTCTTTTCATAAATGGTCAATGCCTGAATTTGTTTGGTCAATGCCAGCATATTGCAATTCGGGTATAATTATACTATTTTTCAAAAACTTAGGGTAAAATTTGCACTTTTAAATTTTACATAGGGTTAGTTTTGCACTTTCACATTTTACAAAGTCATTCCTGCATTTTCCAGTCTTATAAGGTAATTTTTGTACTTTTCCCTTTTTTCATTACAACAAATAATATTTAATGGCTTAAATCACTTGCCCTATATCTGCAAAAGAGATGACGCAATCGAGGCTTTGCACTTGATTAAAGAGTGAAACAATGGTCGCAACATTCAGTAACTTTTGCCTTTTGCATATAAAGATGTAGCGCGCTCTGCCCGGCTAAATGTCTTCTCTTTTCACTATTCAAGAATATTTTAAATTATTAACATTTTAAATTACGTATAATAATAAAAATTGAGAAGGTCTCCTGTTGGTGATATGTCTATAAGTTATGGACAGTTCGGAGACCTAATATCTATTTTAAAAAATGGGTAAATCAGGCCCAACATTCACGCAAAACGCCAGATGAAAATTTCGAGATGGGTCCTGATGGCATTTGTAGTTTCTTCGGAACTTCGACGACGAACCTCTACTTCCAGTGCTTCCGAGATTGCTAGATGGAGGAGGAGAGCGTAGTGACAACGAAGTGAAGATTTAGGGAATTATAGAACTGGGGTTTTGGAGAGAAAAGAATGTCATACATGCTTGTGAGTGTGCAATGCTATTCATAAAAGTCTAAAGTGAAGAATACCCTAAAATTAGAATACCCTAAAATTAACATATGAAAAGACCAAAAGACCCATAACTTAATGGCTAAATATATAATGCTAACATCCCCCCACACACTCACGTTGCTACAACAATGCGCTTCGAGAGTTTGTCAGACAAGAAACGAAATCGCGCAGAGGAGTGAGCCTTCGTGAACAAATATGAAATTTGAAGAGAAGAGGTAACAAAAGGCAGTGAAATAGTCCCAAGCTGCAAATGATGGCGGGTGAAGTGATAATCAATCTCAATATGCTTGGTGCGCTCATGAAAGACCAAATTACGCGCGATGTGAATAGCAGTATGATTATCACAGTGTAACGGTGTAGGGCTACGAAGCGTGACTCCCATATCAGCAAGCAACCAGCGCAACCAAACAATCTCACAAGAAGTCGAAGCCATGACACGTACTCAGCTTTTGTGGAGGAGTGAGAAATAACATCTTGTTTCTTACTCTTCCAAGAAATGAGTGTTGCCGAGAAAGATACAAAATCCAGTGGTGGACTTGCGATCCTCAAGATCACCAGCCTAATCAGCATCAGAATATACACGCAGCCGTAACAATGACGAGGAAGGAAATAGTAGACTACGAAACTGGGTGCCTCAAAGATACCCGAGAATGTGAAGAAAGCCAATCCAATGAACTGAAGTATGTGTAGTGAAAAACTGACTAACCATATGAACAACATGAGCAATATCTGGACGAGTAACTGTGAGATAAACTATACTGTCAATCACTGTACGATATAAGGTTGGATCGGACAAAGGAATACCATCAATGGGAGAGCAGAGAGCATTGGTCTCAAGAGGGGTGCCAATTATCCTGTTATCAACAAGACATGCACGCTCAAAAAGATCCACTATATACTTCAACTGAGATAAAAGATATCTCTTATAAAAAGAAGCCACCTCAATACCAAGAAAGTAACAGAGTAAACCCAAATCTTTCATAACAAAACACCGAGCCAAATCACACTTCAACAATTCAATGCCATCACAATCATCACCGGTACTAATCATACCATCTACATAGAAAGAGAGGAGAATACGACCTTTACTTGTATGTTTGATGAATAATGTTGAATCATAAGAACTGAGAAGAAATCCAAAATAGGTGATCACAGTGGAAAACTTCTCAAACCAAGAACCGGGAGCTTGTTTGAGATCATAGAGACTTGCGAAGCTTGCATATATGACCAGGATAATGAGCTACCCCAATGGGAGGTGCCATATAAACCTCTTCATGAAGATCACCATATAAGAATGCATTCTTAACATCCATCTGTAATATTTTCCACTGAGGAACATAAGAAACTACAATCATAGTTCGAATGGTGGCCATCTTTTCAATAAGGAAAAAAGTTTCCTCATAATTCATGCCATACTCCTGAGAATAACGTTTTGCAACAAGACCGGCTTTGTATCGCTCTACAGATCCATCAGATTTAGTATTAATCTTATAAACCCAACGAGAACCTATAGTACGTTTTCCAAATTGCAATTTAAAAATAAATAAATTATATATTAATAATATAATTATAATTTTTTTAAATTCTTATGGTTTAATTTGTATTGTAGTTGTTGAATTTTTATTTTAAACGCTGGAGTTTTAATGATGTAGAAATTAAATTAGGTATTTTTTATAGAATTTTAAATTAGTTTGTATGTTTTTAGTAATTTTTATAAAAAAATTCCCATGAATTTGGTTTATTCGTTTTGAAACCGAATTCAAACCGATACCAAATTTTGAATTTGGTTCGGATAGTTTGGTTTTTCGAGTTATTTGGATCGGTTTTGGTTTTGAGTTTTTTAGGTGCAAAACCGAAAAACCAGAACCAAATAAACTGAAAACCGATTAAACTGACCGAACACCCACCCCTAATGTGAACTGGTGGGAATAGAGAAGAATGAAATATGCTTTTAAGCCAAGATATGGTTAGACACATATGATTTTTGACTCACTGGATCAAAACAACGATATCCATTTTGACCACTACCATAACCTAAGAAAACACGCAGGAAAGACTTAGGAGATAATTTAGTACGCTCAACTTGTCGTTGAAGAACAAAACAAGTGGAACCAAACACAAGAAAAGCAGAATAATCAGGCGCATTTTCGTTCGATTTCTCAAAAGGTGACAAACTTGAATTGTGAGATGCTAGGATTCCATTTATGACATGGACAACTATAAGACTGGCTTCCCCTAAAATACTTTAGGAACCTCAGCTGACAACAAGAAGGAGTGAGCTATTTCAACAATGTGACAGTGTTTCCGTTCAGCAACACCATTTCGCCAGCTTGGTTTTATTTGCAGCTTCTCCGATACTTCTCTGTTTGTGTTTTCTAGAGGCACTGTTCTTCTCTACTTGTTGGTGTACGTGGATGACATTATTCTTACTGGAAATGATTCTACAACCATTTGCTAGTACATCTATCGCACTCATCAGGAGTTTTCCATTAAGCATTTTGGCTCCCATAGCTACTTTCTCAGCCTCGAGGTCTCTTCCACTGGCTCTGGTCTCTTTTTGGACGTCTGATGCCGTGCCGATTTCTACTCCTTTTGTACCCGCTTGTCAGCTTCTTAGTATTTCGAGTGAGCCTTTTGGCAACCTCTCCTTATATTGGTCATTGGTTGGTGCTCTACAATATCTCACAATCACTTGACCTGATTTGGCTTTCGCCGTGAACTCTGTTAGCTAGTTTCTCTAGGATCCTCGTGATGATCACTTTCCAGCTGTCACAAGGATTCTTCGATATGTCAGCAATAGTCTTCATTTCAGATAGTCTTTTCGTTCTTTTGCTTCCACAGACGTGTTAGGACACTTTGATGCTGGCTGGGCTTGTTGTCTTAAGACTTAGCTCTCGACTTATGGCAATGCAGTTTTCTTGGGGCAATTTCATTTCTTGGGGTGCCGAGAAACAACATACTGTCTCCTGCTCTAATTCGGAGTCTAAGTACAATGTTCTGGAAAACACTGCGGCAGAGGTTGTTTGACTCTCACATTTGCTTCAGAATCTGCATTTCCCGCTTTCCGAGTCGCCTATTTTGCTGCGTGACAACATCGCTATTTTTCTAGCTCAGAATCCGGTGGCTCACAAGCGCACGAAGCACTATCGACTATCATTTTGTTCAAGAATTGGTAGCTTCTAGGAAGCTGTGTGTTTGTCATGTACCTACATCTCAACAGGTTTCCGACATTTCACTAAGGGTCTTTCTCTTTCTTTGTTTGAGTTATTCAGGTCCAAGCTTTGTGTTTCGGTTCACCCGACGCTTCACTTGAGGGTGATGTTACGATAGATGAGATCGTTGATTAGATATGATTGTGATATGATTATGATATGATTAGATATGATTGAGATATGTCTAGATGTGATGTATCTCTAGGGCTTGTAACCTTTATATGTATTTTACGTAATGCACATCTATACTCGGTTAGAGGTTTCCTTATTCATGGGTTCTCATTGAAAGATCTTGGCATCCTTTCTTATTTTTGGGGGGTTGAAGTACTTCTACCTCATTCTAGAGGCTTACTTATTTCTCAACGAAAGTACATGAATAATGTGTTGTTCAAGGCCGGAATAGAAGACTCCAATCCTGTCTCAACGCCGATCTCTACCACACAAGCCCTTTGTCAAACTATCATGTCATTGTTAGCAGTTTCCAATACTTGGCTCCGACTGACCCCGATATCTGTTATACTTTCAACAAACCCAACCAATTTATTTAAAAATTCACTTAACCACATTGGGTGGCTAACGACTTCTATGCTTATTTTTACATCGATTAAACTGGCGACCGTCATGATTATATATCTACAAGTGGTTACATATTATATCTTAGGTCAGCTCTTATTTCGTGAAGTTCCCACAATCAAATGCAGTTAGCAGGTCTTCCGCAGAGGCAAAATACCACACATTAGCAGTCACTACTTCTAAAGTCTTATGGATCCTTTCCTTGTTTACAGAAAAGGTCAACTCCAGCCTCCGATTTTATATTGTTATAATATAAGAGAGCAATTTTTTTGTCATCAAATCTTATCTTTCATCCTCGTATGAAGCAAATAGCCCTCACAATGGCACTGCTAAAAGCTCACTTTGAAGATCTCATCTACAAGTTTGGAATTTCTCGAAAGCTGTCAGGTCATGCATACTATGAATAAATGAACCTAGTTGTCAGAATAAATCAGTTAGATGATTAGATTAGATTTTATCTTGTTGACTAGTTAGAGTTATATTAGAACTAGTCTACATTCATGCTCTGTACTCTCTATTTATTCTCTTCATGATCAATAATAATAATCACGGGAAATCATTCTTTCAATGTGCTCTTTTTATTTTTTAAAAGGCTCAAAATGACATCCTCCCTCCATTTCTCTATAAGTGACACTATAAATTTAGGTGCTTAGATTTAGGAGAATAAAATGAGTGGATGAAATTGAATGTAGAATGTAAAAAGTAGAATAAGTGGATGAAATTGAAGAAATCTTACCAAAAATGAAAAGTGTGCTAATAATAGAGAAACGGAGGGAGTAAAACAATTATCTCCTGGCCACATAAGGTGCGGGTGCATGTAGTAGTATTATAAATTTATTATTTATTATTTTTCAAAAGGCTCAAAATGACATAAACATTTTCCTCCTGACCACATAAGGTGCGGGTGCATGTAGTAGTATTATAAATGAGATTCGGAGTATATATTTCTATTCCTATTGCATAAAAAAAAAATTCTTAACTTTTAGTAGAGATAATATTGTTTAGATAATCATCGAAAACAGGCCATTCACATCAAGCAATTCAATTGGCCCCTCATTTAATTTTTCCCATGCACTAAACTTGTTACGCACGTGTTTCAACTTCATTTGTGCCTTTCGGAACAAAAGACAAAACAAGGTCTAACGCGTTGTCCACTCGTTTTATAGTTTTCTTACGTGGAGTTGGTAAATTACAAAAACCATCATTATTGTCGAGGAATTATTCAAAGAAGCAGCTGAATCCGACTTTGTAGTACAGCAAATCAATCACATTTTTTAAAAAATAATAAATATTTTCATAATTCTTACGTTTTTTACTTAATAATAAAAATAAGTCTTTCATTATGTAAAATATGAACACGTGATTTTATTGATGGTACAAGGCACTAGTGGAGGAAAGAGCCATTAAATGCGGTTATATCTGACCATTAAAGACACTTTCAAAGTGTCTTCTCTGGTTGAGCGGTTCAAATAACTGCATTTAATAGGGTCAGAAATAGGTCCCGAACCTTCAAAAAAAAAAGCAGTCGGAAACCAAATGGTTTCTGGTAGCGCAAAACCTGATCTGAAAACCCTAATGGAAAAAAGTGACATCAATCAACACAACAAAAACATCAACACAACACAACACAACACAATAACAACTCCACCCTCTCCAGCGGCGTCGAACTCCGATGACGGAGGGTGGCGACGATGAAGGGAATGGAGCATACGGAGTCGTCGGGAAGAAGCTCAGGCAGCGAAATGGCTGGAGCGGCGGAGGAATTGGCATCGGCGGAGAGAATGGAGCGAACAGAGTCGGGAAGGAGCACCATAGTTGGCGAGCATCGGGCGAGCGTCCGTGGATGAGCGGCGAGTGTTGGGTTGGGAAGGAGCGCCGGAGTCGGGGGCTGGAGGGGTGAGGTGGAGGCGGCGGTGAGAGAAGTAAGACGGAGGGGTAAAGGTGAAAGAGTAGAAAGGAAAATTGGGTTTCTGCCTTTTTGGGTTCAGCCTAAGTATATATGGGTTTGGGCCAAAATGAGCCTATTAAAGGCGGTTCTGCCTTTAGAACCGCCGTAAAAATATAAAGGTGACCTGGGATAGCACTTCTGAACTCAGAAGTGCTACCGACCCTTAATTAAAGGAGGTTCTAAAGGCGGAACAACCTTTAATCGATCACCATTATAGGCGGAACCGCCTTTAATTAATTCGAACTGCCTTTAAAATGATCTGGAGGAATTTCCAAACTATGAACCCCATTCGAACCCCAACTAAAGGCGGTCTCGACGGAACCGTTTTCTACTGCCGCCTTTAATAGAGCTCTCTCTACTAGTGAATAACGGAAAATAAAAAGTTAATATTTAGAAACTCTTTATTATGACTAATTCAACAATATCATATACAATAATATTGGTGTTCATATGTTTATTCAAATATGCGGTCAAACTTTATATGAATAGTATCGAAAAAGTATAGTGCAAATAAAGTTGGGATGGAGGAAAATCTAGGCTATGTGAAAATAATATCATATACATGATAAATATGTTCTAAATACTTATTGGCAAAATCTTGAAAAAGACCGACTATCCATAGGCATATGGAAAAATGGGGTTGAATTATAATTATAGAAATGTAAAAGTTTTAGTCGCAGTATTAAAAATTTACTATACAATGTGTAGTGGTAATAAGTTTATGACCCGATTAATGCAGCCAAATTTTTTTATCTTGATTTCTTCTAATTTGTAATTTTTTCCTTGATCTTTCTATAATTTATGGAAAGACTGTTTTTCAAAAGACGGACTAATCCTTATTGCCATGCAAAAGAAAACTCGATCAATAATGAATAAAAATAAAGTTAACTAGTAAAATATAAAAATTATTAACGGAATCCATCAAATTTAATTAGTAAATAAATTATAAACGATAATCTAACTACTATTAGATTTCTATGACAGGGAGGGAGGATTGAGGAAATTAACTTCTAGAAGTCATTATGTAGACCCATATATTCACAACCTATGGATAAGCATCTAATTATAACTTGCAATAAACAAAGTTTCAATCCAATATGTTTGAAAAGGAAGTTAGAGAACGATGACAGGTGAACAATTTGCGGGGTAATAACTGTTTGTCTGTATTCATATTTTAAGATACATTATATATTTTTACAAAAAACTTATACCAAACTAGAAAAGCAATTCTAATCTAATTACAATTACAAGTAATATTACTATTCCTTAATACCCCTCCTCAAGTTGATGCATGAGGATCAGAAATGCCCAACTTGCCAAGCAAAGAATGAAACTGATTTCGCCCAAGAACCTTCGTAAACAAATCCACAGGTTGATCAGTCGTGCGAATATTATGAGTAGCTATAGTACCAGATTGGACAAGATCACAGATGAAATGACAGTCAAGCTCAATATGCTTCGTACGTTCATGAAATACCGGGGTTAGCCGCAATGTGTAGAGCAAACTGACTACCACAAAACAGTCACATAGGAGTAGATTGCACAACATCCAAGTCTTTAAGCAAAGACTTAAGCCACATCAATTCACAACATGCAACTGCCATAGCACGATACTCAGCTTCCGTATAAGAACGAGAAACTGTAGGTTGTTTCTTGGTCTTCCATGAAACTGGAGAATCACCAATGGTCACAAAGTATCCAAATAATGATCGACGTGTGATAGGACAGGCAGCCCAATCAGAATCACAATAAGCAGTCAACTGTAATGAACTACGGGAAGAGAGAAATAAACCTTGACCAGGATGGCTCTTCAGATAATGAAGAACATGCATGACAGCTTGATAGTGAGGAACACAGGGAGACTTCATAAACTGTGCAAGCGTATGAACAAAGTAGCTAAGCTCAGTTCGTGTGATAGTGAGTAAATGAGGCATCCCACTAGTCGCTGGTACTGCTCAGGGTCATCGTAAAGAGGTCCTTAAACCTTTGAAAGATCATGTTGTTGCTCCATGGGAAAGTTAGTCGGTTTAGAAGCCGACAAACTTGTATCAGATAAAATATCCATGGCATATTTCCATTGCGAGAGAAACATGCCACCCGGTCTTCTAGAAATCTCTATACCCAAGAAATACTTAAGTGTACCAAGATCCTTCATATTAAAACAAGAGCTCAAGTATTTCTTGAATTCAGAGATGAGTGACAAAGAACTACTAGCAGTAACCAAATCATCCACATAGACGAGGACATGCAAGGAAACTGAACCACAGACAAAAGAAAATAAGGAGTAATCAGCCTTACTTTGAACAAAACCAAATGCACGTAAAGCCTGAGCCAACTTCGCAAACCAATTACGAGGAGCGTGACGAAGACCATAGACAGATTTCTGAAGCCGACAAACTTGACCCTGAGGCGCAGGATAGGCCGGAGGGAGGCGTATATAGACTTCCTCATGTAAATCACCATGAAGAAAATCATTATGCACATCCATATGGTGAAGTTCCCAACCACGAATGACTGCAACAGATAGAAACAGACGAACCGAACTCATCTTTGCAACGGGAGCAAATGTCTCAGTATAGTCAATACCTTCTTTCTGGCGATTTCCAAGAACCACCAGACGAGCCTTATGACGCTCAATGGAACCATCATATTTAAACTTGGTACGGTACACCCATTTGCATCCAATGACAGTCTTATATAGAGGTAGGGAAGACAAGGTCCAAGTGTGATTGTGCTCAAGTGCATTAAATTTATCAGCCATGACATCACACCAATGAGCATACTGGGAAGTCTCAAAGTAAGTGGTGGGATCTGCACTTGAAGTTACTGAACCCAAAAATCAAGAATGCGTACTAGAAAATTTATTACAATTTACAAAATCAGTTAAAGGATAGAGAACACCCAAGGAATGTGATGTCGCAGGTGAGATCGTAGCAGTGGGGGGAGGTTATTAAATCAGCAACATAGCAGACATAGTCAAGCAGATAAGTAGGAGGTCGACGAGGACGACCACTCTGTCAGACAATAGGCAGCTCGGCCGAAGTAGACGATGCCAAAATCTGAATCGATGAAGATGGCGGATGAGGCGAAGTAGGTGGAGGAAGAACCGTTGGAGTCAGCGGTGGGACATTAGCAATCGGTGGGGCAGGGATGTCGATAACTGACGGTGCGTGGACCTCGGCGATCGGCGGCGCGTGGACATCAGCAGTGGTTGACGAGTCACGTGCGGTCACCTCGATCGGCGTGTGCCTTGGAACGTTGATTGGTAGTGGGACTGTCGGTGATGCAATAACTGGCGGTGAGATGGCCGACGACGCTGGTGAAGTGGCAGACGTCGGGAGATTCTCCGGGATGGCACCGTACGGAAACCAGTCTTCATAAAAATTAGCATCTCGACTGTTGAAGTATATACGGGTTTCCATGTCAAAAAGATGATATCTTTTCTTATCGGCAGGATACCCAAGAAACAAACAGCTGTGACTTCGTGGAGCAAATTTATCACGAAATCTGAGAATGTATGAGGCAAAGCACAAACAACCGAAGACTCTCAAAGTTTTGTAATTTGGAGGACATCCATGAAGTAACTCAAAAGGTGCGTGCCCATCTAGTTACTTTGTGGGTGTCCGATTGATCAAATAAGCAGCAGTAAGAACACATTCCCCCTCAGAACTCAGTATGCATATTGGCTTGAAAGTGTAAAACACGAGCCACATTAAGCAAATGGCGATGCTTGCACTTAACGCGACCATTCTGTTGTGGTGTATCAACCATAGATGTCTAAAAAATGATCCCAGACTCAGCAAAATATGATCTCAAAGGTAGAAATTATGTACCATTATCAGCCCTGACATGCTTAATCATACAGCCAAACTGATTCTTGATCAAAGCACAAAATTAACTAAATATAGATGCTACATCAGATTTAGCAGCTAATAAATAAGCCTAAACAGAGCGGGAGTAATCATTAACTATAGATAAAAAATAAAAATCACCACTAGAAGATGGTGTTTTATAAGGACCCCAAACATCACAATGTGTTAATTCAAATAAAGAAGTAGCATTTGAATTACATAAAGGAAAACTATGTCTAGTATGTTTTGCTCTATGATAGACAGAGCAAGGAACAAAAACTTTATTTGTGCTAAAATCAATAGTAGAAGTAGAAGACAACACCGTAGAGGATGGATGCCCAAAATGCTGATGTCATAATTCAGAAGAAGTAACTGAAGCAAATGTCGGTAAAGACTGCGAGAGACGAACATTCAAATCCAGCAGACGAAGCCAATAATCCCCCCCCCCCTTGCTGTTCA
>JAULKM010000006.1:10557422-10590162 GCA_032355605.1 Rubia tinctorum | reverse complement strand
ATTGTAGAGGGGAAATAGATGTACATGGTCAACTCAAATTATTGTCCCATATTAACTTATGTTTTCAAGTTACATGAAAATAAATACCTTTAGTGATATTTTGGTTACATTTCTAAAAAACATACTTAGTGAGTGATAGGTGTGTATATATCTTTTTATGTATATATGTGTACATGTTTATTAAATCATATGTACATACACGTATGTATATTTGCATTTATTTATATTTATATATTTATATAAATATTCATATGAATGTATGTACGTATATTTTTGGACAAATTAATGCCAAAAAAATTTCACCTTCACCATAAATTATTACAATTCAAATTACATATATGTTTACATACTGGTGTTTGATCAACTTTACATTCGTATAGTACATCCACCATCAGTCCAACAGTGCACATATAATGGCTAACTGGTTAAAGGTCGCCTCAAATCCAACACTCAGTCAAGTATTGTATGTCATTAAGTAGGTTGCTTAGTGTTTGACCGACCCTTACTTGTACAGTACATCTATCGTGACTCGACATGTCAGGCAGTAGTGTAGATGGAAATTTCCCCTCAAGTAGTGTTTGACTAGCCGCAAATATATGAATAATTAAGGTGGTACATAATAAGACATGTGACGTCCGCTCACTAGTCAACCGGAAGGCTTGGTTTGTCCATTGACCAGTTTTTGACCGACCATTACTTGTGTAGTACGCATTTATGTGAACCCGAGGACTTACACAGTACGTTGTCTGGTGTTTGTCCGACCCTTACTTGTGTAGTATGAAGGTAGTGTACTATAAGACCTGTGTTGTACGAAGCCTAGTCCTTTTCACAACTGTTTTCTTGTTAAGTATGGAGGTACTTTAGCGGAAGACATGTGTCGTACGTTAAATAGTGGTTGACCCACCGTACACTAGTGTTTGACCCAAGTTTACTTGTTTGACCGGGCATTGACTACTGTTCGACCAACTATTCCTTGTTTTACCGGACGGTGACTAGTGTTTGACCAACCGTTACATATTTGACCGGATGTGGACTAGTGTTTGAGCACCCGTGACTTTTTTGACTTAACGTTGACTAGAGTTTGACCAACCTATCACTGCTTTATCGGACTTTGGATAGTGTTTTACCAATCGTTGCTTGTTTGACCTGATGCACACTAGTGATTTACCGCCCCTTATATTTTGGACTGGATGCTGGCTAGTCTTTTACCACCCATTGGTTTTTTCACCGGACGTTGAATAGAGTTTGACCAACCATTTATTTTCTGAACGAGGGGGACTAGTGTTTGACCACCCTTTAATTTCTTATAAAGCCTACATATATACGAGGGAGAAATGTTTTTATATATTATAACTTTTTTTACTTTTGTTTGGGAACAACTTCAGTTTCGGTGAGTAGGAATGAGTTCAACATCCCCGTCCTAAAGCTACCTATTTCCATTTATATTTATTATATATAGATTAACTTATATTTATGGTTCTAATTTATCAAATTTGAAATTGAAAAAGTTAATATGTCATTATAGGTGGGACGAAGGAAGTGTTATTCTCCAGATAAATGTGGGCCCACAATGAATATACTATTTTTTTCAAATCTGTGTATCAGTTGGAGGGAAGAAAGAAGAGGGGAAAAAGAAAAGTTGAACTTGGGAAACCAACCCTTAATTTGTCTAATCAAGGTCATTCACCAACAACCCTTCATTTCCCCAATTCTCCCTTTGCCGAAATCCTCTACCCCCACTAACTCTAAAAAACGTCAGAAATTCAGCCCTCCCACCCACAATTTGCCGATGGATATTTCATTCAGTTTGCTCCCCATTTACATAGCATGAAGGTTTTTTGTTTTTTGTTTTTTGGTCAGTTCCCCCCCCCCCCAATTTCTCCTAACTAGGGAAAAGGTGGCCATCTACCCAAAAATTGGTCGAAGACGGGAAGAAGATCGTGTCAACTCAGCCCAAGTTATCGCTGTCTCTGTCAAAGTACGCTACCTTATTTCCCTCATCTTCTGACAACGATTGTGTTTATCTTTCTGTCATCTCCACAACTCGACCATGTAATCTTCTTTATTTCTTTTCTGTGCTTGTTATTGTTTCGAAGGTAGTGAATCATCTGTAGAGTACTGTAGTAGGAACTTCATGTTTGAATCATCCTAAGGTGTATATACTTAGTGTCATGGAGAAAGAATTTGGAATTGGAAGCCTATACATGGAACGGTTGATGAATTGAGTTTGTTAAATAATGTGGCTATCACGATTTCTTTTGTCTGAACTAGTAAAAGATTTCCTTTTTTCTTGTTAAAATCTCTGTGTTAGGTATTTGATCACTCGTATTAGAATGGTTAATTTGATGTTATGTGCTTATTTATCTATTGAGGGGGAGTCATCTCATATCTGTATGCTGAAGTCAAATAAAAACCAATGCTTTTATGAACAAAGGATGATTTTGGGATGATATCATGTTTGTGTGTTTTGCTCTAGGACCTACCTTTCCTTTGAAAAATAGAGTTGGTGGTAATCTAGCTACTAATAATCCCTGAATACAGGCGTACATATAGTCCACAGTAAAGCTGCTTTTGTAAGGTATTTCCATGTCTTCATCTCAATGTGATTATTTCGAATGGTTTTCTTCTATCTACTAGTCTATACAGGCAGAGATAGGCAAGATACTGAATTGTTTTCCCGAGGTCGGGATAGAAGTTATAAATTACTATTCTCAATAAATTTAATCAATAACTGGATGGACAAAATATTAGTTCTTTGAATTGCCTTTTGCATTCATAAAGATACATACTTGTTATCACTGAAGTTCAACATTTTATCTGGTGAATACCCACATTTCTGTAAGTGTATAGTTTAGTCTTCACAAACAAACATTGAATCCATTCACAGTACTTTGGAGGGTAGGTATGAAGCATAGATTTCGCATATACTTAATCATTTTTAAAATGTGTAACCTATATGAAATATTGATTTTGTGTCCTGCCCATCCATATAATTTCTTCCTGGTTTCCCAAACAAGAAAAATCACAAATGTCTGCATAGTTGTTGTTTAAAAACATATTTTGTTGCTCTGAATCTTTTCTTTGTTCCATATTTTAAATGGCATAAGCAATGCATACTCTATAGTCTTTTCTCTTTGCCATGAATACCTTCACTTTCTCTATATTTTCATTCCTTTTGGTTTCTTGTATGTAATCCACCCAAATATTGTATGCGTATGTTTTACTTTGGAATTATCCCATCCTTGGGTGTTTATCATATGTTAAAAGGCCTGAGAATTTTTTCCAAGAAAACTACCTCAGTGAGACATGGTTAATTGTAAGTAGATTTTCATCAATGACATATGATTTAAGTGCTGGAATCAGTTTTCGACTATAAGCCTAAACATGTTGCTTCGCTTATTGTCTTCCAGATATGGCCCCCAAAAATTCAACTAAGGGAACCACAAGCAAAGTTGGTGTCGGGAATGCCCAGAAAAAGGCGAGTGGTGGGCTAGTGGAGAAGCAAGAAAGCGGCCTTCAAATGATGGTTGTAGAACCTATGTTTCCGGAATAAGATTTTGACTCTCCAGAGCTTAAGAATCTATACAGTAGTTTCCTCAGCCGGGGAATGATTCTAGAGAGAGGCTTGCGTGTTGAGGGGTCGTACAGGGAGTATGTTACCCATCACAGATGGGAACATTTATGCACCTCCCCGGTGCGGGCTAACATATAGCCGACATGTGAGGTTATATAGCTGCTCAAGTACACAAATTCAGAGGAGATTTGTGTCTGTTCAAAGAGAGTTCAGATATCTACCGACCGCTACTATGGAATCCATCCTAGGCCAGCAGCTGAGTACGTAGCTATGGACAAGGCTGTTGAGATAGCGTCTTGGCCAAAACTTGTGAATGAAGTCTGCCAGGATGGTGACAATGTTGTAAATAATATCCCGGCTGAATGGTCAAGCATCGACAAGAAATAATTGTCCAACGAGATGAACGTTTAGTACCACTTCATCGCAGCGCGCCTGAAGCCGGTATGGATAAACAACAAACTTCATCGCTCACGTCTGTTGCTGCTCTAAAAATTGAAGAAAAATTTGAGCATTAATGTTGGCAGCACCATTATGGCTGGGATTTGAGAGAGTCTTCATCACCACAACTCCATCAGTTTCTCTTCACTCCTCATAGCGTCGTGCTCGGAGGCTGGTTGCAAGCGGAGGGGGACGAACATTCTCCACAATCTGGTGGGTTCCATCAATCCTGCCGTCTTTGAGAAAAGGCAAAGAGTGACTGAATCGGCATCATCGGGCCAAGAAATGAGTCTACTTTTTATGGAAAGGTTTGAGGCCCGAATGGATACATTGGACTGCAAGATGAATCATCTCATTTGCTGGATCGAGGAAACTGGAACATACTTGACGGTGATGGGAGGGAAGAAGGTAGCGGATTTGGGAGCACTACCAACCTTGAACACATCATCGACCCTATTGGAGGAGGAAGATTCAGAGGAGGAGTGAACCACTGAGGTGCCCGTGGATACAGGTTGCCAATGAAACTTAGTTTTTTTCCATGCGTATAATGAATTTCTGATACATTCCTTTTAATGCTACTTTTGGATGTTTGTTACTAATTCCAGTTTAAGATGCTCACTTAATTTCCAATGGTTGATTAGTTTAGGATGATGCTTTTCATTTTTTAAATTTGTTTAAGATGTTTACCACTCTCGGATGATGATTTTCATTTTTAAAATTTGTTTAAGTTGTTTACTACTCTCGGAGGATGCTTTAAGATGTTAGCTACTTTTGGATGTTTGTTTAAGATGTTAGCTACTTTCCAATGATGCATTTCCATTTTTTAGAACCTGATAGTCTTTCATTGCAAATGGTTGATTATTTTTTCTTCAATATGTTATGTTCTTGGGATTTTATTTTGTTCATGGTGCTGAATGTGGCAAGCTATATGTTGTTGTAGAGTTTATAGTGATAATGTTAGATCGGTTGTGCGCATTTGCGGGCAGAGGCAAATTATACTATACTTTGTCATAAAACAATTTAATAGAGCAGCTGCTGTCAGTGCCCAATTCAAGAATTGTTCTTGTCAAATTGACATAGTAGAGCAGCTGCACGCAGCTGTGGTCCGTGGAAATTTAAAGTACAGTTCTTGAATTTTTTTAATGGAAGACTCGTTGCGCAGCTGCGTCGTGAAATCACTTGTATATTTCCCCAATATAAATTGAACTAAGAGGGCAGCTGCGACCAGTGCCCATTTCTATTTATATTCCTGCTGACTCAAACTGTTAGAGCAGATGTGGCCATCGCCGAATACCACATTCATTTCTACCAAATACAACTATTATGGAAGGTCAAAGTATAGGAAACTTGAATGATGTAGCCATACCAAAATTAGTACAGAATAGAACAAAATTTTAGAGTGTTTGCTAGTTCTGAAATAAGGAACATACCTCAAACATACCATATTTACCTAGACAAGTATGTACTACGAAACCACTAGTCTCCAACCACCTTCCTCTTCTTCGATTGCACGACCCCCAATTCCCTGCCATCCGCATCAATCTAAATACCATCTTTATGTTTCCTTCGTGTGGTTCCTCCTCCCTCCTCATTGTTAATAAGTTCTTTGAAAATAGATGGAAACTCTAATTTCTCAATTGTAACCTCCGAATCAATCTCATCACTAAAGCAATATTTCTTACCTTGTAAGATAATCGACCACCCTACATTGCATGGATCATCAACGTAGAAATATTTCCTTGCTTGGTTGGCCAAAACAAATGGATCATTTCCATATGTATCGTGACTCTAGCACCGGTTTAAAACCGGTTCCACTATCAAATTAAATTGGGATTCGGCACCGATTTCCATGAAAATCGGTGCCAAGTTTAACACCGGTTATTCTTAGGACCGGTTTCTTTGAAACAGGTGAAAAATATCACCGATTTTTTCTAATTTAGCACCGGTTTTCATAAAACTGGTGCAATTTTAGCAGCATTTTTTTAAAAAAACCGGTGCGACATTAGGAAAAACTGGTACTAGTTTTAACACCGGTTATTTCTAGAACCGGTTTATTCAAATCGATGATACATTAACACCGATTTTCAAAAAACCGGTGCAATTTTAGAAAAAAAATTGGTGCTACACATGGAGAAACCTATGCCAATTAAAAATGGACACCGATTTTAAAAAAACTGGTGCCAAAAATCCGATGATAAAAAGGGAGGTCTGTGGTAGTGAAGATTCGAACAAGCATATTTCGAAATTCCACCTAGTTTATACCAACATGAAGCCAGCCGGAGTTTCAGAGGAAGATTACAATTTGAGGGCATTTCCCTTCTAACTTCAGGATTCGTCCAAGGATTGGTTATACTACCTTGCACCCGGTTGTATCACCTCATGGGTGGTTATGAAACACAGATTTCTTGAGAAATACTTTCCAGCTTTAAATTCTGCGGGTTTAAAAAGAAACTTTCCAACATCTCTCGGTTTTCTAATGAGTCCCTTTGCAAGTATTAGGAATGGTTCAAGAGGTCGTTGGCGAGTTTTCCATATCATCCATTCAGGAGGGAGACTCGGTTTACTATTTCTTCGATGGGTTGTGCGATGATGACATGCATATGGTGAACACTGCTTGTAATAGTTCAATCGCTAACAGGAGATCAAGGGAGGCAATGACACTCTTCGAGGAGAGGGAAAATGGAACAAGGCAGTTTGGTACAAGGTATAAGGTGAAGTCCATGAAGGAACCGTCTCAATCCCCTATGTTAGAGGAGCAAGTCCAAGCTCTTGCTTCCATGATGAAAGAGTTCATGAAAAGAGGAGTTCAACAAGCAAAAGTGTGTGGTATTTGCACCTTGATCATCAAACGGATGTTTACTCGCAAGTGGTGGAAGATATTGAAAAAATTAAGGCATTGGATTTCAAAAATGGTGAAAATAGGCCACAGTCTGTTAGGGGATGACAACAAGCGTTTTGTGGGAATCAAGGAGGCGAAAGGCAAGATCCCTATGCAAACACCTTCAACCCTAGGTATCGCTATCACCCCAACATCCGTGGGGGTGAGGAGAACCAAATTCAAGGGTACAATCGAGGCTGAGAAGCTCCACCTTAACCCTATCAAAGGGGAGAAGGGCTTTCCAACAACAATGCCTCACTTTACAAGTCAGGCCAAGAGGAAATCGTTGAAGCAACCTCTCAATTAGCTAAGAAACATGATTTTTTTGCAAAGCGCATAAGGCGAGAGATTGAAGATCTCGGGAATAGGGCATTTTCAAGTATAAAAAAACTTGAGATTCAAGTTGGGGAACTTTCCACCTCGGTAAGCTGACTTGAAGCCAAAGATTCCGGAAAGCTTCCTTCCCAACTGTAGGTCAATCCAAGAAATGTGAGCGCTTTGAAGTTAATAAGCGGGAAGGAGGTGCATAAGCCCGAGAAGGAAATCCCACAAGAGGATGACTTGGTCATGGAAAGCAACAAAACCAACTTCTAAGAGCAAGAACTAGTTGTGGATAAACCCATCAAGAAGCTTCCAACACCCCAAGCAAGGGTTAATCTCCCGCCACCCTTCCCCAATGCACTTAGCGGAAGGTCGAAGGTGGCAACCAATGTTGAGCACATCCAAAAAATCTTTGAGAAGGTTGATGTTAGTGTCCCAATCTTAGAACTCATTGAGCATGTTTACTCGTATGCTAAATAATTAAAAGTTGTATGCTCTAGAAAGAGAAATAAACCACTTAGGAAGATAGGAAAATTGAAAATAGGGAGAGTTGTCGCTTTTAATCATTGTAAGTTTCCTACAAACTGTGATAATCCCAGAATGTTTCAATTCCTATTAATTTAGGTGGTAAATTGGTGAAAATTTCTATGATTGATCTAGGAGCTTCTATTAATGTCATACTCTTCTTGATGTTCTGAGAACCTATAAATAGGTGAATTTTAAAAAATTAGGGTAATCATCCAAATGGCCGATCATTCCCAAGCTAGTCCTCATTTACTAGTGAAGGATGTGATGGTCCAAGTGGGCAACTTGGTGTTTCCGGCGGAGTTCTATGTGCTTAATGTAGCGCACGATGGTGGCGCAACTTTAATTTTATTGGGGAGACTTTTTCTTAAAATATCAAGGACTAAGATTGATATTCATTTGAGAACACTAACTTTAGAGGATGACATGGATAGGGTTGGTTTTGATATTTACAAATCAAATCATTATTTACCTAATCCCTCTCTTGGGAATAGGGCATTTTCAAGTATAAAAAATCTTGAGATTCATGTCGGGGAACTTTCCACCTTGGTAAGCTGACTTGAAGCCAAAGATTCCGGCAAGCTTCCTTCCCAACTGGAGGTCAATCCAAGAAATGTGAGCGCTTTGAAGTTAATAAGCGGGAAGGAGGTGCATAAGCCCGAGAAGGAAATCCTACAAGAGGATTACTTGGTCATGGAAAGCAACAAAACCAACTTCTAAGAGCAAGAACTAGTTGTGAAGAAACCCATCAAGAAGCTTCCAACACCCCAAGCAAGGGTTAATCTCCCACCGCCCTTCCCCAATGCACTTAGCGGAAGGTCAAAGGTGGCAACCAGCGATGAGCACATCCAAAAAATCTTCGAGAAGGTTGACGTTAGTGTCCCAATCTTAGAACTCATTAAGCATGTTTACTCGTATGCTAAATAATTAAAAGGTGTATGCTCTAGAAAGAGAAATAAACCACTTAGGAAGATAGGAAAATTGAAAATAGGGAGAGTTGTAGCTTTTAATCATTGTAAGTTTCCTACAAACTGTGATAACCCCATAATGTTTCAATTCCTATTAATTTAGGTGGTAAATTGGTGAAAATTTCTATGATTGATATAGGAGCTTCTATTAATGTCATACCTTCTTGATGTTCTGAGAACCTATAAATAGGTGAATTTAAAAAAAATTAGGGTAATTATCCAAATGGCCGATCATTCCCAAGTTAGTCCTCATTTACTAGTGAAGGATGTGATGGTCCAAGTGGGCAACTTGGTGTTTCCGGTGGAGTTCTATGTGCTTAATGTAGCGCACGATGGTGCTGCAACTTTAATTTTATTGGGGAGACATTTTCTTAAAATATCAAGGACTAAGATTGATATTAATTTGAGAACACTAACCTTAGAGGATGATATGGATAGGGTTGGTTTTGATATTTACAAATCTAAGCATGATTTACCTAATCCCTCTCTTGGGTTGAAAGGCATAACTTTGTGTGAAGAACATGCTCAACATGATTACTCTTGTATGATAGATAATGAATATTACCTTGATGAGACTCTTAATGATAGTGATGAAGATAGCCTAGTTGATGACATTTTTTATGACTATGAGAGTGCCAGAATAAATCCTTCTCGACACTTTAATTGTGATGATTATATTGATGAGACTATCGCATTACATGATGTTAGTGGTTATTCATCTGTCGTGGATTGTATTTCTATGGTCACTAACATGCAGCGGTTTGTGGACAGTAGCAAGGGCATAAAACACCCTCGACCACCTCCTAAACCCAGGGAAATGGCTAAGGATTTGGTATAGTCTATGAATGGACACTCGTTCTTCTTGGTAAACCAAGAGCTTAAAGGTATGGATGACTCCTTGTGGATACCTATTCACAAGGATGTCATCATGGGTGGAGTTGTCGATGGCAACTCTGGAGATCCAACGGTAGGTGATTTCAATTGAATGCAAGAAAAAGGAATAAGTCGTGAGGATGACAATGAACATATGGTGCTCATGTTTTCTTTGTTTTGATATACTTTAGTAGGTAGTTTTTCATGTTTTACTGCGACCGATTTTTGAGATGAAATTCTTGTTTATTGATGAATTTAAGTATGAGTCTCGTTCTTTTTAGAGTGAAAGGATATAGGGTTTGTTAGGTGAAAAAATTTCTTTGAAAAAAGGGAGCACAAAGGAAAAAAATGGCACTATTCACAGAGGTGACCTCATGCCAAATCCCTTTAGCACAAGGGTGCCTCGTGTTAAACTCTGGAACTACTCATTTTGCTTGGCACGGCTTGTGTTGAGCTCTAGCATGGGCCGTGTGGGGTTGTTGGAACGGGGTTCCTTGTGTCAAGCTTCATGTGCTGCAATTTCTGGGCCAAAAAGCTAAAACATGAAATTTTTGGCTCAATAATTCAAAATAAAACTTTTTCCCCTCAAGTGTTAGTGTAAATAGTACATAAACTTCTCCCTTATGCAGAAATTGATTGGTACTTTTGTCCCTCTCACTCTCTATTTTCAAAAATGTCATACTTATCTCATTTGTACCTCTTTTTTAAACACGTTTTTTTTACTGAAAATAATGATCCATAGTATGTTATTTCACCCATAGGATTCATTTAGCTCATTAAAATCTCTCAAAAATACTCATTCTCAATTCTCCTTGGTATATCTAAAATATTTGAGCCATTTTTCTCAAAAAATTAGCATATTTTGCTTCTTCTTGCGTGGATTATTCATCTCTTAGCTTCAAATTCCGGGTAATCCTTTGATCTCTATGTTAACTTGCTTTATTTAGCATGATGGTGATGTGATGAGGAGATCTATACTCGGAAATATGTTGAATTGATTTTGGGAGAAATTTTCTGGGTTATTTGAATGTTCTTGTGCTAAGCTAAGTGTTTGGGATGGGTGTATTGTTCTTGTGCTTTGATGATGTCATATTTATTGATTGTTATAATTTAATAGATATGATTCTTGATTGCATGATATTCTTGATGGGATGCTATGATTATTCATGGGTTGATTTTTTAGAAAGAATGGTTCTTGATTGAATGGCCTTTATGTTGAGATAACATGATTTGGAATGTTGTGGCTATTTAGGAAGAAGTGTTCCTTTCGAATAAGTCTTAATGCATGCCTTTGGTTAACTTCCCATTACCACTTTTTCTTGTTATGAATAGGATGGCTCCAAAAAGTAAAATTTTGGAAAAGGGAACAACTTCCCGGGGTGACAAGGGGAAGTAACCAGCCAAGGTTGGGAGACGAGAGTCGGCGACTTCCGTTCCTCCTTACCCCACAGTTGTCATTGATGAATTCATGAATTTAACCAACATTTCCGAGTGTGTGGCCCAGAGGTGGATGTACCTAAGAGACCGAAAACATACCATCTTGGAAACAAAGTTCGCTTGCAATTAGACTTTGGGAGCTCCAGGCCTACTCAAGCCTGTCATGTATTTGCTTAGTAGGATAGGCCTAGAGGGCATCTTGGAAAAGCACTCGAAGACCTGTATTCGATGGAATTTGGAATTCTTGGCAACTTTGGATCAAATGAAGGACACTGGGGGAAGGAGACTCAGCCAATTCCACTTGGATGATAAGGAATATACTATGTCACATCGGGACATTGCCCAACCATTCGGGTTAAAGTACGAGGATGAGATTCGGAGCACTCAACGACAAGGCCTTCCATTCTCATTGAGTAATATTTGGAGAAGCATCTTTGAAAAAGCACGAAAATTGTCCATCCGGTATGGCGATGTGATCAGTGATTGTTGGGCATGGGAGTGTTTTGTCACAGGGAGATCTCACAGTGTCCTAGGTCGAATATCCAAGTCCTTTGGGCAATGACTCCGGTGGGGAATTTTTACCTAAATATGGTACACGATCGACAGGATGGCAAAATTATTTTTGGTTAAAGAGCTAGGTATGATATGAGTGTGATGAACAATGAGTGGAGGATGCCTGCGGCCCAACACCCTTAGTTTCATTTATTTCATTTGAAGACATATTTTTTTATTATACAATAAGAAGTTGCCATTTAAAATTCTCGCTTTCTCTGTAGACAAGAATAATTGTTAAGAGTTTATCATTGTAACAAATGTCCCTTGCAATTTTTTGGCCGGGGCATTACAAATGGTATCAGAGCGTAGATTCTGGACTCTAGGGAACACAAAACACTCTCATAAAATACTTTGGAAATTAGATTGCTATTATATATAAAAACATGCAACTACCTTGTGTAGATGCCTTCTCGTAGAAGCAATTGATTCAACGCTAATCTCGAACAGGAGAATGATGGAAGTGCTAATGGTAACATGAATAACTCGAATGCGAACATCCAGAACCCCGTCTTTGACTCGCAGTTGACTGCAGCGATAAACCAAATAACTACGGTTGTTGATAGTATAGATCAACGTCAAGGACAGGGAGGTGAGGATCAAGCGTTGGAGCAATTTTTGAACCCTCCCAAGTTTGATGGGGAGCCAAATGACGAGAAAGTTGAGGCTTGGTTAGATAGTATTGGCAATGTCTTAGATGTTTTAAGGTATCACGAGAAACTCAAGGTAACTTTTGCAGCCTTCCACTTGGAGATAGTTGCAAAGGACTGGTGTCGTGTAATCCAAAGAAAGTGGACTGACTAGGGTACCATGCGCAGTTGGGATAACTTTGCGGCGGAGTTCCAAAAAAAGTATACGCCAGTGGTTGTTGCGGAGAAGAAGGAAGCTTCTTTCATCAACCTCAAGCAGGCTAATAAAATAGTGGCGGAGTATGAAGCAGAGTTTGCCAAGCTATCCAAGTATTCCCCTGAGATGGTCAATACTGATGAAAAGTGGAAGAAACATTTTGTTCAAGGCCTTAATGTGGAGATTAAGAACGCTCTGGAAGCATACGACCTAGCAAGCTGCACAATAGTAGTAGAGAAGGCACAGAGGATTGAAGAGGATCAGGCAGAACTCTCATCCTTTCAAGGACGTCGTAAGGAAGGAATACGTGATACCTTAAGCCCGACCGGTGGCATCCAAAAGACAATAATAGAGTGGGAAAACAAGGAGGGACTAGCCAGAACAAGTTTGGTAGAGCTACGGTTGTTTGTGACTATTGCAGGAAACCCAATCACAGAGAAGGCGTTTGTCGACTTAAGCTTATCAGTGCTTGCGATGCGGGAGTAGTGACCGTCAGCTCTCCAACTTTCCTAAGCGATGTGAATTACCTTTAGTTCCTGCTAACCAAGGAACATGGGCTTCTCAAAAACCAGCTAATGATGGAGGGAAACCAAAAGTACCAGCTCGTGTATTTGCAGTTGGACAAAGGGAGACTAAGTCATCGACTGATGTCGTTGAAGGTACCATCCCCATATTTGACCGCTTTGCTAAAAAAAAATTATGCCTGTTCTACGAATGCCTACATAGCTTGTCATTTTGTGCCTAATGGAGTTAGAGAAGCCGAAAAATTACCTTATGTGTTAGAGGTTAGTACTCCCCTACTAACATGATATTACATTCGGATTTCATTTATCAAAGATGTGATGTGGAGATACAAGGAAAGAAATATTCCGCAGATCTTGTATCATTAGAATTACGAGGTTATGATGCCATACTAGGGATGGATTAGCTGTCTAAGTATTATGCTTGAGTCAACTATAGAACCAAAACATTGAGATTGTGCGAGCCTTGAAAATCCGAAATAGAAGAGAAACTTGCTGGGAGACTAGGGTCGAGTGGATTAATGTCAGGATTAAAAGCAAGAAGGCTAATAATAAAAGGGGCACAAGGTTATTTAGTCGTAATTATTAATAAGCCTAAGGATGAAACACATGTTGAGGAGGTGCCCGTTAAATATTTTTCGGATGTATTCCCTGAAGAATTGATATCTCTACCTCCCAATAGAGAATTGGAATTCTCGATATGGTACTTGGTGCCACACCTCATGCTTGAACTCCTTACAGAATGGCTCCGGCCGAGCTAAAGGAGTTGAAGTTACAACTACACGACTTGCTAACGCAAGGCTATATCAGTCCAAACACCTCACCCTAGGGAGCTCTCGTGTTGTTCTTTTAAAAAAAAGGATGGGAAACATGAGATTGTGCATTGATTATTGAGGTCTAAACAACTTTACGATTAAAAATCAATACCCTCTCCCCCTTATTAACTAGTTATTTGACTAGCTACAAGGAGCGACGGTTTTCTCGAAGTTAGATTTGCAATTATGGAAATTTAAGCTATATTTTAAGCAAATGATTTTTTTATTTGGTTGAGAAAACCATTAAAAAAATTATTGCTTGGATGCTGCAATTGTTATTCTACAAATCTTGATTTCAAAATTTTACATATACTTTTTTAGACAACCTATATTTTATGCGTTTCAGCTCTATATTAGTTCATCACTTACATATTTCGGATTTTGGAACTTCAAACTATATTTTAAAATCAAAAGATAGATAAATCGGTCAAGAAACCAATGAGAAAAGTGGTCATGAAGTTTTTAAAATTTGAAGGCATAAGTTCTAAAATACGAACATACCTTCAAACTTTAGGTTTAGAATTTAATTAGAAATAGTTTATAAATATTTTTTTTCATTTGTGTGGATACAAGATATTATATGTTTTGATTAACCAATTTTAAAGGACCATCTTTCGAGTTTCAAGCTGAGCTGATTTTTATACCTGTATAATCCTTGGGTTCAGAAATATATTTGTTTAGAAATTAAATAAGAATAATTTTGGGACAAAATTTCCTTAAGAAGAGGTGAATGTGAGACCCGAAAATTTTGTTTCATTTTAAAAAAGGAACCTTTGATCAATAATTTATTTCTTGAGGTGAATTTTGGAAGAGTAAGTTTTATAAGGACTAAATTGTTAAGCATATTACAAAACAATAAAAATAAGGATAAGTTAAAAAGGAGCCAACGTGCAGATTTATTGTGTTGTAGTGTAGTAGAGTTATAAAAGGCAGACTTACAAACTACGCTGTAGTGTAGTAGAGTTTTAAACGGCAAGGAATTTGAATTTTCATATTAGTGTATATAGTTGAGACAGCCGAAAATGACTAGTTCAAATTCAACAAGCTATGCTGATTTTTCGATATATAATCTAACTGTGATCCTTCATCTTTATAACCTAGCAATACGATAAGGCTATAGTTCACCGATAGAACATTTCGTTAGAACTTCTCCCACTAAAAAAACGAAGAAGAAAGCAAACAGTTCGATCAAAGAAGAAGGAGGGAACGTAGTAGGCTTAGGAGAGGGGTATTGGAGTAGGGTGAGCAAATCACAGCTGACGAAACACACCGTGAGATTATCCCGTGAACTTCTTTTTTTAACTGTAAGTTACTCATTCAATGGGTGCTGTTCAAGTGTTCATGTACCAAGTAATTAGTCTCTGATTATTCATCAAGTAGCTAAATACTGAACAGTTTATGTGAGTTCAATTCTATGTCCAATTTCTGATTCTCCAACGTAAGCTTAGATTTATGTAACTAATGATTATGTAACTAGTTTGGTTGGGATTCCTTACCTATGCCATAAAAGTCTTGAAAAATACTTAGACATGGAATATTAAGATTTCATTTGGATCGTTTACCAAATGTCTTCCAACCCCTTGCACCCTCATTTTTCCACTACAATACGAATTCATTATTGGACACTTATATTTTCTTTTAACTGAGTGAACATATGGAGATGTAGTGCTAGCCTGCAAGGTGGAAAACTGAGCTAAAATTGAGGTGGAATTATGAAGTAGATGAATAATTTGAGATCCCTATGAATGTAATTCTGTTGATTGGTATGGTTTCAATGGGAATCAGTGATTTTGAAAGATGAAGGAGTTATGGTATCAAGTTTAAAGTTAGATTGAAACCTAGGAATTTGATGGGTTCCAGAGCTAACGCATGTTCATGAATGAAGTATACAAGGTTTACCGCCTAGATCATGTACCTGTATAGATGTAGAAAACAAAATAAAATGTCTTAGGTTTGCTGAACCAAAACTGGAAGTGGTTATCAGTAACCAACTTCATATTACTTGTTATCAACCCATAAACAGTTTGAAAAATAATGTTGGAAAATGATGGTCAAAAGTTTGAAATTTGTCAACTTTTAGGCACCGTTTTGAGTGGAATCCGAACGGATTTAGGGTCTGTGGGTGTCATTTTTGGGTTCTCCTCCGCGAGTACTATAAAACCGACTATTTAAACTCTCAAAACGGATCAATGGTAAATGAGATATGGATGTTTGAAATGTCACACTTGAAAGAGGAAATTTGGCGGAAATTGGCCCAGGATGATTTTTCTCTGTAATGTATAAAACGCGTATGGACCGCGTGGAAGTCCCTAGAAGGCCCAATCGCATTATATATATATATATATATATATATATATGGAATTGCTTGTGTGTAATTCTTAAGAAATAAGAGCGAATTAGTTTCATATTTTGTGAGATATCTTTTAGTAAATTAATACGCAGTTTACCATGTTTAATACACTAAAAAATGTTGCGTAGATATTTCTTCCATTTCCAGCAGATTTAATTCGAGTATTCTTGGAATGTTCTCGGATTTGATGAGTTGGTAATTGGGGAATATTCTTCTCTGATTACAGAAAATCAGAATATCACGTTTCCATGATTAGCGAGTCTTAGAGCAGTATAAATAGGGTCTCTAAGTCAATCAGGAAACACGCATCATTTCTCAAGTCTCTCCATATTCTAAACTTGAGTTTCTTTCTGTCTTTTTCGAAGTTTCCGTTTGTTGCTCTATCGAGGAGATAGTCCTTCGGGCATTGCGTTAATCTGCGGTAACTCTTACATATTAGTTGTTACCTTCGATGATTTTTTCCTAGGGAACGATGTCCACGACGAGACTCATTCGTTTCAAGGATAGCGAGTTTACTCGTGACTCCATCACTTTGTTATTGCTTGTAACGTGATTTATATCGTATGAGTGCTTTAATTATTCATAATTTAATTTTTTCGATTGTAGGCCTAAAAAGTAATAAAAGTTTATTATTTTTGCATATGTAAATTGCCCGTTCAATATTTATTATTTAATTTTTGCATCATATAATCAATATATGTCCAACAGTTGAATAAAATTTTGTTGTGTTATATTGATTTCGTGAAAAGTCAAATTTGCATGCGAAATTAATGCTCCTGTTTGAAAAGGAAATTTTATACCATATGCATGCCTTATGTTAATAAAAGTAGCATGCGAAAATTTCCTAATGTGTTTGCATCTGAAATTTGCATGCTTAAATATATGTGCATGTCTTCGAAAATTGCATGCTTAATGTATTCTAAATTTCCATGCCTTATGTCCAAAATTGCATACGTAATTGATGGATGGAAATTGTTTGATTAAATTAGGTTTGAATTCGATGCGGAAAAAATATTTCGAAATTATAGCATGCCTATGTTATGAGAATTCGCATGTTCCTAATTGATTTGAAATTACATTGCACGTCTATTTTGAGAGAATTTGCATGCAGCATGCTTCATAATTGCATGTTTGAATTACATGCCTTTATTGATGTGCGGAAATTTATTTTGAAATATTTATTTGCACTATTAGATGTGTATATATATATTTAACAATAAACAAAAAAAATTTGTGTACACATTGGTGAATTCAAGTATATACGGGTGTGTATTTCTCATGGAAGAGAAAAATTAGCATGTAGGTATGGCAAATTTTTTGGCTGAGTTAAAGGAGGTGACTTTTGGTCAGAGTTATAACCACAATTTCTAAAACTGAGATATATGGTAGATATATATATATATATATATATATATATATATGTTAAATTACATGGCGTGACGTGATTATTGAAATATGCTAATTCCATGATATTTATGCTTATCAGAATAAATGTTGATATGGTAAGAAATCATATTTGATTCTTTGCATGAAAGATTGGATTAAAATTAGGAAAAATGCCATGAGTTTGGAATAATGAATCAAACATTATTATTCTTTTTAATTATGAAATTACATGAAAGTAGTGCATATGTTTGGAAATTATGAGATATGTTTAATTTCCTAAACCCTCTAAATGTTATAGTATTTGCTTAAATACTTGATCAAATGTAGAAATATCTATTTTGCATGGTATAGTAATTTGGTTATGTGGGCAGCTCGTGTTAGTTTATATTTTAAACCATATTTTGTGTGAGAAAGTGCTGCTTGTGATTCATGACTATATGCTTGGTCTAAGAATCTCATGCGATAAAACGTTAAACTTTATTTGCACATAAATATGATATCTCTCGGCGAGAGTGCAATAAATTTGTGCATGAATGAAGTATGTGTAATTGGGTTATTTGATCCATGATATATTCCCTTTGATTTAGGGGTTAGGTTTATATGCATGTTGTGTCTATAATTGTGTTATGCTTTCATATACTATGATTATATTAATTGTTTGGGAAAGTGCCATTTTGATAAAATTGAAGGTTTGACAAGGCTATTCCCGATAATTGGCTATCTTGATTGATTGCCTACGAGCATACGACTCACGAGTGACAATTTTAGATTGCACGAATAGAGCATATGGGCTCGACGTTTGACATATCCTGGTTATTTTGTATGACCTGGAAAATGTGAACGTGAAGACATTAGTTTATAACTATGTCTTGATATAAACCCTAAAGCATGAGTTACCATGAATATGCTAAAAATCTGGGAAAATTTTCAAAAATTTGGTTGAGAAAACTAAGAATCGTGAGATTGGGAATCCCAAGACTTTTGGTCAAATATCTTAATTTATGGTTGAAAAATCTAAGAATCGTGAGATTGGGAATCCCGAAACATTTGGTCAAATCTCTAGATTTTTAATTGGAACACCTTAGAATTCTAAGATGAGAAATCCTAAGACATTTGGTCTGGGAACCCCAAGACAAGAGGTTTTGAGAAACTTAACACATGTGGGGATGTTCAATAAAACAGCCCAATGTGGAGGTAGACGGAAACCTAAAAATTCAACGTCTATATGAATTTTGATAGGTACTCGAGATGAAAAGTCATTACGAGAGACTTAAATCGAGTTGATCGAGTGAAGAATGGAAGGGACTCAAACTCTGGTTGAGAGAATTCAAATTTGAGTCGGAAGGATTTTAACTCGAACCAACAGGGTCAACTCAAAATCGAGTCAAACAGTGCACTCAAACTTGAGTCGAGCAACCGACTCGAATGTGTTTCACGCACAAAGGCACTCAAGTTTGATTTGAGTAATCTAAAAGTCAAATGTAGTTATACAGAAACTTGACTTTAAAGTGGGCATGGAATTGTGTGGAGTTAGTGAACTTAGACTATGCCCTAATGAGATTTAATCAAATTCTCAACTATATGATACTATATTGGTGGTAGTAATCGCGAAAGGTTGAACGATTAATCGAGATTGGGAAGTTTAGTTATCTTTAATTCCAAAGGAGTTGAAGGAATATAAGAGAGACTTCTATGATAAAATATTAATACACGGAAGTGTTATGATTGTTGAAAGGATCTGGAGCCCTAAAAGAAATTTTGTGGCTAAGAATCTTGTGTTTGATTTGTTATTGAACATACAAGACTTGTAGTAAGTGGGGTTTGTAAATTAATGAAATCACTTGCGCGATGCATAGAAATCATATGTGGTTATATGTGACCATGACGGTGAATACATAGAATCCTTTGGTGGATGTGATTCATAAAGCATAAACATTTGCAAGGTCATGTGGTGGTTGAAGAAATCGCTAGAAATGACAAAGCGATATGAGGAGCCTTTACGTTGGATGACGATCTTTTAAATAAGATACCTAAAGGAGGAGGAAAATTAAACTCCTTATAGAGCCACCCTACACGTTCTTTCAAATGTGGGGGTTGGCGTATTATGAAGGTAGTAAAAATAATACTTAAACGGTATCTTTACTAGATATGCACAATGTTGAAGTACTACCAATTTCTTGAGATTCACAAGAAATAATATACGGAAATTAGAAATACATCTTGATGGGAAGTGTATTTTGTGGATATTTCTGATAGAATTCCTGATTTATCATAAATGGACTTATGAGTCTCTATAGATAGAATCGGTAAGGATCGAGGATAAACCAACGAAGGAAACGAGATTCCATAAAATGACGTTTGTCGAAAGTGACGATCAATAGAGAGATTGATCAACCACATGAGGGCAAATCACTAGAGTACTAGTAGATTTGGACAATTAGTAAGTATATTCGTGTACTTGATGGGTGTTCTCTAGACGTGAGAATAAGTCCTAGGGTAATGGTACTTGCTATCGAGCCTTTGTGAAAGCTAGAAGTACATCTAATGGACCTAAATGGTTATTCGGAGATTTAGATAGAAAAATCTTAATAGAGCAATATGAAAAGCTCAATGCTCCGAAACAACCCATCGTTTGACCAAACTAATTGTTCTTTAGCCAATGATATTGAATCAATAAGTTCTATGAAGGCGTCAACGCCAAGGAACACGAAAAATGACCTTTTCATTTATGTCTTAGAATTGATAATTTTCTCATTGGTGAAAAAATTGATACGATGATTGAGTCTCTTGAAGATATGTCGTATTCAATGGAATGGCTCTAAATTTGTAAGTTACCTTTTGTAAAGGTGAGATGTCTCTTAAGAAGATAACTCAAGAGTCATTGAAAGTCTGAAGTACTTATTAAAGAGTACATTAGACACTACTTACAATGGAAAGTAAGATGATACACGAGTAAACAAGAAATGATCCTTGGAAACAATCAGAGTGTGAGACTCTTGGATATGGCTTGATTTGTGTAGAGAAATGATTCTCTCTTGCTAGATTCATAGAGGAATCTAAGTCTATTGTGTTGGACAAGATTGGAGAAGCTATGACCCTAGGATGACCAAAGTATGTGTATGCCTATTGGTGTAGCATAAAGCCATATCGATGATGCTGTGTCACGACACGGCAAATACATTATACCATTAGACGACTATTCTCTAAGAGAATTATCAATGTTGACTACGCAAGGTTAATATGATAAGAGTTGTGATTTTTTGATGAACATGATTGAATTGATTTGTTGACGAGGAAATAGAATCGAGAGTTAGTTGAGAACTCATCGAAAGGAATAGGATTAAGTCCAATAAATGGTGGGTTACGTACGTGGACACCCAACCTATGTGACTGGAGATCCCAAGATCTATGTTCAAAGGGACAACTAAACTGCAAAGACCCATCGTGATCACTGTGGGGGGTTTAATACCTCTTGTCTTATTCCTATGATGAAGAAATAGTGATGTGAATGGAGGTTAAGCATTAACTTTCTTTTAATGATTCAATGAAACGAATGTGTAGTACTTGAAAGAGCGCATAGTTTACGGAACTGCTCTTACGCCAAGAATCACCTATGTAAGCAAGAAGTGTGTCAGCTTCGAAAAGGAATTGTTGGGATGCAATTCTTTAGAAAACTTACAGAACTAGGCGTGTGTCATAGCCTGATTAATGGACACAACCGAGGAAAGCGCAAGGGCTAGGAAAGATGTATGTGGGAAGTGCATTGTCGTTCACACAAGCGGTAAGGAAAGTTCAAATACATCGCGTCTACTTCCTAACCAGTAGGCTAAGTGTACTCTCTCAAGGGAAAGTTCAAAGGGTGACTTCCGCTTATCCTATGCAGCATTTATACCGTCGAAATGAATCTATCACCAAGTCAAACTTCATATCTAAAGTGATTGTTCTGATTCCTACATCAATATCTATTCATGTGGGGGATTGTTGGAAAATGATGGCTAAAAGGTTGAAATTAGTCAGGATTTGGGCATCGTTTTGAGTGGGACCCGAATGGATTTTGGGTCGGTGAATGTCACTTTTGGGTTCTCCTTCACGAGTACTATAAAATCGACTTTTTAAACTCTCAAAACGGATCAAAGGTGAATGAGATATGGATGTTTGAAATGTCACACTTGAAAGAGGAAAATTGGGCGGAAATTGGCCCAGTATGATTTTTCTCTGAACTGTCTAAAATATGTATAGATCGCGTGGAAGTTTCTAGAAGGCCCAACCGTTTAATATATATGGAATTGCTTGTGTGTAGTTCTTAAGAGATAAGAACGAAATACTTCCATATTTTGTGAGATATCTTTTCGTAAATGAATGCGCGATTTACCATGTTTAATACGCTGAAGAATATTGCGTAGATATTTCTTCTATTTCCAGCAGATTTAATTCGAGTATTCATGGAATATTCTCGGATCCGATGATTTGGTGATTGGAGAATATTTTTCTCTGATTACAGAAAATCATAATATCATGTTTCCATGATTAGGGTGTCTTAGAGCAGTATAAATAGAGCCTCTAAGTTGGTCATGAAACATTCACCATTTCTCAAGTCTCTCCATATTCTAAACTTGAGTCTTCTTTCTGTCTTTCTCAAAGTTTTCATTTGTTGCTCTGTCGAGTTGATAGTCTTTCGGGCCTTGCGTAAATCTGCGGTAACTCTTACATGTTAATTGTTACCTTCAATAGTTTTATCCTAGGGACGATGTCCACGATGGGACTCATTCGTTTCAAGGGCAGCGAGTTTACTCGTGACCCTATCACCTTGTTATTGCTTGAAACGTGATTCACATCACATGAGTGCTTTAGTTATTCGTAATTTAATCTTTCTGATTGTATACCTAAATAACTAATACAAGTTTATTATTCTTGCATATGTAAATTGTTCGTTCAATTTTTATTATTTAATTTTCGCATCATATAATCAATATATGTCCAACAGCTTGTTGGAGATGGGGCGGATGTGAATTAAAATCTAAGGCATGAAAATTGGTCTGAAGAATATTGCGTAGATATTTCTTCCATTTCCAGCAGATTTAATTCGAGTATTCTTGGAATGTTCTCAGATTTGATGAGTTGGTGATTGGAGAATATTTTTCTCAGATTACAAAAAATCAGAATATCATGTTTCCATGATTAGGATGTCTTAGAACATTATAAACAGAGCCTCTAAGCCAGTCAGGAAACACGCACCATTTCTCAAGTCTCTCTATATTCTAAACTTGAGTCTTCAATCTGTCTTTCTCGAAGTTTCCGTTTGTTGCTCTGTCGAGATGATAGTCCTTCGGGCCTTGCGTGAATTCGCGGTAACTCTTACGTGTTAATTGTTACCTTCGATGGTTTTATCCTAGGGAACGATGTCCACGATGAGACTCATTTGTTTCAAGGGCATCAAGTTTACTCGTGACTCCATCACTTTGTTATTGCTTGAATCGTGATTTATCTCACATGAGTGCTTTAGTTATTCGTAATTTAATCTTTCCGATTGTATGCCTGAATAACTAATAAAAGTTTATTATTTTTGCATATGTAAAAATCTCGTTCAATTTTAAG
The DNA here is from genome assembly GCA_032355605.1 of Rubia tinctorum. Taxonomy (NCBI): domain Eukaryota; kingdom Viridiplantae; phylum Streptophyta; class Magnoliopsida; order Gentianales; family Rubiaceae; genus Rubia; species Rubia tinctorum. Next base: position 10,567,083 of record JAULKM010000006.1, on the reverse strand, counting down.
TATTTAATTTTCGCATCATATAATCAATACATGTCCAACAGCTTGTTGGAGATGGGGCGGATATGATTTAAAATCCAAGGCCGTTCCACTACTCATGGTGGGTACAATTTTTATTTCCATCCACGTCAAAACCACCTCTATTTCAACAGAAAGATCTGTCGCATTCTTTGACCATATTTAATGAGGGGAGGATCCATTTGGGTTGTGTGCGGTAGAATTGTAGTTATAAGTAAAATTTATGAGTGGTAAAATAGACCTGTAATCTGTGGGTCAAGTAGGTTATCTATTTTTAAACTTGAGTGTGTATATGAAGTAATGATCAGTTAAATGGGTAACAGATCAAATGAGTATTTGAAAAATATGGGTCTGACAGGTTGAGTTTGCGGGTTGAAATCCGCGAGTTTACCCATATGAATTGGTATATAAACCCATATGGGTTACTATATGGATTGAAATCCACGGATTTTACCTATATGAGTTGGTATATAAACACACATGGGTTCATATATGGGGTGAAACTCACGGGTTTACCCATTTTGACCAATGAGTTGAATATTCTTTTACCCGCGAGTTGAGCGGGTTTCAACCCGACCCATTTTTACCCATTATAAAATAGGTTGAAATGGGTCATACCCTTATTTTTTAACAACTCATATTACTTGACCCGTATTCGACCTAACCGCCCATTTGCCACCCCCTTGTAAAATTGACTTATTTTGAAAGTATAGGAAGAACAGTTTCTACTTCTTAAATAAGCATTTTTTAGCAGTTTACCAAACACTACAAAGGTGTTTACCATATAAATAAAGGGAAAATTATATGGTATTTCTGAGATATCATGAGTTTCGTATCCCCGAGATATTTTGTGTATTTGTACGTACATATCTTATGTGTGGTTGTGCATTATTCTAATTTGTCTATGATCACTATATAAACATGAAATGCATAAACAATAGTAAAAAAATGTACATTCTTCGTATTTACTATGCACATTCATAGTATCCTAGGGGTATGGCATAACAATTGTATTAATAATTGAATTTTTAGAATACAAAGACTTGGGTGAAGCGATCTTACTCAATCTTATGGTGAGATGGGGGGTTTAAATACAATTCTTTAAAGAGGAGAGATCACATGGGGTATTTTCTGTAATTTTTAAAACTTTATTTAGTAATTCGTCTCACCACAACTTATGACGAGACGGTCTCATATGAGACTTTCTTTTTTAGAAAATGTAACGCTTCTTTTGTCAAATTAGAATCTATAGTTACACATTCAAATAGATCAACTATAATAAGTAAAATTTGATCTATTTTAGCACATAACAAATTTGATCCAAGATCAAATCAGGGCCGGTTAACATGTTCCACGATATTACATGATTGAAATGACAAGATTAAATTAAATTAAATTAAAAGAATTAATGATTACGATGATGAGTGAAATTAACCTCATGCATAACTAGTCTAGTCTATTACAAATATAAGTAATTTATATAATAGTATATGCTTTACAGATTTGACACTTAATAAAAAGTAAAAAAACTGTAATATTGCTTTCTGTGAGATTAATTTGTTTCATGTAAAAATTATGATCACTTAATATATATATATGTTTAATTATTTCATGTATCAATGTTACTCTGTTAAACAAGAATCCACGTACTATATGCACCAGTATCACCACTTGATCGAGAGTCCGAACATATAATCTTATCCAGGCTTAGATCGAGTATGAACATGAGCAAAACAGGATCCAAACCACGAACAACCAACTAAATTGTGAGGGGTGAATTCCACACTCGTACAAGGTGTAAGCAAAACCACACTTATTAACCTGGAAAATTTTAGACATATGGATAAATAAAACAGGAGAACAAAATTAAATATAAAATTACTCAATAAATATAATTTCCCCCTATCTCTCATGGTGGAAAGGAAACGGGATTGAAGTACGATGTAGTTCACCTTTGTTTTTAAACCATTCATATAACTCCTGCTTTAATTTCCATATATGCATTTACATGAGCACTGTGTGTTGTTAATTTAGTTGGTTGGTCGTTAAAGAATGATGAGTATATGGTTGGAACTTGATGTTTACCGCTGTGATTACCCATTTCACACTAATCAAAAGTATCTCCATTGGTTTTGTTATATAATTTGAGCTAATTATTTGATTTTAAAGAAATGACATCTCCTACTTTAATGAAAAGTGGTGAAGAATTAAGATGTGTTAGGCACAACTTGTACTTAATCTTTTTAATTTGATAAATTATTTTTCAAATTTTGCTATAACTTCAGAAGTAAAATATATACTTAAAGAAAAGTAATTGTTAGTTTCTTCATAATTTTAAAGTAAATTAGTTTTACTTACAACACTACTACAAACTAACGTTAATATAACACTTTGAAAGCGTTGCTTTAACTGCTAAAGATTATGAGTTGGACCTACTGCAGCACTTTTACAAGTATTACTTTAAGTGATGTTGCATTAGATCTAACGCAATACTTTTCGAAATTTAGATAACATTTTTCAAAGATTTAAATAACACTTCATAAGGTATTGTTACATTAAAATAAGTGTTGTTAGAAAAGTGTTTCGATAATTTTAATTTGTGGCAATGCAAACACAATTCCTTCCATTACAGCCAAAGTTACTCACACAACACGACATGTAAATTCATTGGATGTTTTACCTTTGGTCATCTAAAACAACCCCCAATTAATTTGCCTTTCGAGGTGGCAATTTCTGTGTGCAGAAAACTGTGTCCAACATGATCTTTTGACCAACTAGGTTTAATAACAATGGTGCCTCGATTTGATATTTTATTGCAAACGTGGAATGCTGGTAGTGATTTTTAAAAAAATCATGCAATGACACGTACGTGAATTTTATCATGGGTTTTCGCTATTATTGTTAATTAATTAACCAAGTTTACTTCTCACTAATTGAGTGGATCTCCATTAATTAAGGGTGAAAGTAACACTTAATTAAGATATAGTTAATATTTACGATTTTAATCTTGCCAATGTTATTGATAGCTTTACTGCTACGTGTCATGACTGAGCACATTAAGAAAATGTAGCGCTTAAGAATGACACATGGTGCGACACAAAAGGTTCTGTAGAATGTGTTAATGTACTTCCTTTGTTTCTTTATTATTGTCACGCTTTCCTTTTTTGCTTGTTTCTTTTATATTGATACACTTTTCATTTTTGGCAAGATTATTTCAATTTCATCCACTCATTTTTTTCACTTAAATTCAAGCACTTAAACTTATACTGCCACTTATAAAGAAACGGAGGGAGTATTTGAATAGATCAATTACAACTAAGGTAATTGATGATATTAGACTAAGATTTCATGTGGGTCGGCAAACCTAACTCTTTAAGGGAAACTCAAGACCCAAAATAGCCTAGTGGGGCCCACGTGACAATGAGACATCGTTGGACCACCTTACTAGATAGGGAAAATGATTAGGTCATAGACAAGAGATATTAAGGTTTAGCTAGTATAAATTAATACCAATGTATGTCATTTATTTCATTCATGCTCTCTCTATTCATTATTCCTTTACTTGTAGGGCAAGACTGACTTTTGCATCGGTGATTTTCCCCCCAATAACACTCTGGGGTTTATTTTTCCTTGCAGATTGCAGATCTAGACCGAGGGATCGAGAGTGAGTTTAGATCGGGTTTCGGACACATCAGTAATACTTGTGAAAGTGTTACTTTAGATGCTAATAATACTAAGTTGAACCTATTGCAACACTTTTACAAGTATTACCTTAGATGATGTTGCATTAGATCTAACGTAACACTTTATAAAATTTAGGTAACACTCTTCAATATTTATGTAACACTTTTCAAATGTATAAGTAACATTTTATAAGATATTGTAACATTTTTAATAAGTGTTGCAAGAAAAGTGTTAAATTAGGCTTAGTTTGTAGTAGTGGGTTTGGTGGAAGCATCAATTTGGCGTGACACATTTTTCTTTTGAAGGTGCCAAGTAGAGTTTCTATTTGGAGAATCTCATTTTGAGACTCTCACAAGTCTATCCAAGAAAAAAAATTATACATAAAAGCCTGAGGTCAATTAGATTTTTATTAATTTAATAATTGACACACCATACCGAAATTATAATTGTGGTGGTAACATTGGAAATGAAACTCCAACAAAGACCATCCATCAACTAATTTACTTTGTTTACGTCCTATGAAAGTTTTGATCAAAACATATCACATGGAATAAGAGACCACAAAAACTAACTTTTGGGTTGGAGATTCTCTTATACAAGCGTCTTGTTATTCCGAGACCCAATATATTATTGTTATTCCGGGTTGCTATTCTAAGTGACTCAATATACATGTTATTGAATGACTTATTAGTGACCTATAAAAGCGTCTCAATAATTAAGCGTGACATTGTACTAATTACTTTGATATCAAGTCACCATTGGTGGTGATCTTATGTATATTGAACCTATAAAGCAAGACATTTGTATGTTGGTTGATAAAGGGTTTATATGTAAATATGGAAAAGTTATTTTCTTCACTTTTCTCCTGATGGCCTCTTGTGCAAATTTGGAAATTCTTTATGAGCCCTATTCTTTTCACATACAGCTAACTTCTCGCAATTATTTTCCTGATTTTCTGGAAACTGTCAGCTTCCTGCCTTATCTGACACAGCTGCAGTGGCTGAGGGGACGTTTCAATCATCGATGCTCTTGTTATAGGGCTCTTGGTGTGGATTTTTTGTTCCTGTATTTCCTTTCTAGTGGCGTTCGATCTAGACGGCTCGTGATGGATTTTTCTCTGGTAATTTCCCGCACCCCTTCTATTAGAAAGTGGCATTCGTCTAGTTTTGGCACTAATTATCCTTCATCCGTAACAAGGCAAAAGAATTCTCTATTTTGTGTGATTCTCATATCTACAACTCAAGAAGGCGAAAGAACAAGCGCTGGATAAGGATCAAGAATCCTATCGAAAGTTCATTTTTTTATCTGCTTTATCTAAGCCTACGGTAATGTCTGTCATTTTTACCAGCCTTTTGGCTTATTAAGTTTTTGTTATATGTGATGGTTGGAGTGAAATAGTGTTTGTTTGTTGCAGCTTGCAGGATTATTACAAGATATTGGAAGTTTTTTATTATGCTACAGAGGATGACATTCCATCAAATTATAACTTTGGTAATAACTGTTAACCTACCTTTATCATTTGAATTGTCAGTTTTTGTTGGTTTTTGAAGTGGATTTTGCTCATTTTGTTTTGTTCAGGTGGTAATGGTATTGAATTTTATTAGATTTCTGGACAGAAATGGCATCTGGATAAGCAAAAGACCAAGATTGGGCTACGTCCAGATTTCAAGAGATATATGAGACTTATCAAGCAAAAGGCCAAGCTTTGTTTCCCCTTTTGCAGTTGTGGCCTCTGGAGATGCTGCTACCGCGATGATAGATCCTAGCCTTCCTTGACTAACTTTGGTTGCGGTAGTTTCATCTCTTGCTTTTGGAGCCGCTTTCAACGGTCTGGTTTTCCCGGACTTAAGAAACGCAAGTATATGCTTCATTTCCTGTCTTTGCGTTCATTGTTTTTGTATTATATCTTCTGATTTAGATGGGAAAATGTCAAGAAAACTGATGGCTTGTTTCGGTTTTGTGTTTGTTATGTATTCTTTTCTGCCAGTTTCCTCATAGACTAGTGGATACTATCGCTATTAAGCAGCAATTGTTATCTCATTATGATGTTCTCCAAGCTCGAATCAAGGAGCTGAAGCAAGCTTCTGAAAACGAGTTGCTTTATGTGAAAAAGGAATAGATATCTTTCATGAGTGTGTCAATTATTTCGATAAGCAATACTTTGTTTAACGGATTCGAATACGAAGTTGTGGAGACAGTATCCGTTAAAAACTAATGATCTGAGTGACTGGTCTCTAAGGCTCTAAGCTAATCACATGTTTTCGCGAAAGAATCAAAATGCTATAGGATTTTTGTCGCACTTTCTGAAATTTTACTGATGATGGTTGCCTTTTTGTTTGTAGGTTTGGATGTTGGCGCGTATGTGTCAACTGGAGAACACCATTGTTGCTGTTGGGAAACTATCATGCCGGTAAGTATCTCTGAAATGTACCCTCTTCTTAGCTTTTGTAGTTCACGGTTAAACATCCTCTCCCTATGCATTTAGAGCTCAGAGGAGTAGAATGAAGAGGGTCCGAGAAAACTTGGAGATCTCTCTTAAGAAAATGATCGAATTAATTGAAAGTTACGCAAGAGTATGTTTTTGTATCTTCTTACAAGTCCAAAAATGTTCATATTATAGACCATTACTAGATTAAACTAAGAGATATGAACATAAATCTTGAGATATCTTCCATGATTGAGATCGGGGTGGAAATGGACTATGACGTTCTTGCTGCTGAAGTAGCACCTGGGAATCTGTCTTTCTTCTATACTACTTCTACTGTCATTTGATGGTTTCACTGCCTTTCTTCTGTACTACTTCTACTGTAATACTTCTTATGTTTGACATGTAAATAAAAGCTATCAATGATATTAAGTTAGTCTCTTGCATATTTCTTTTGAGTATTTCTTTTATCTTTTGAGTAATTCTTGTTTTTCGTTACTTCAAAAAAAATTCTATCTTCACAAACCAGAAAGAAGTCTAGCAGAATTATAACTGTTTCCGCTATTGATTAGGCTGCATATTTGATGGTGCTATCTTGTTAAATCATTTCAAACTTCGAGGACCTGTACTTCAAGTGAATTTTGTACCAACTTTTGAGATGCTACTTTCTAAATGTGCTTTAATGGTGTTTTGAGAGATAGCACTTTAGAGACTGATAAAAGAAACCCCTTAATAATTTGCTCTTACTATAATTTTTGTCAACAAATAGTAGGTTTTTGACTTAACCTCTGAATTTGATGGGGCAAAGTTGACTCTGAGAAAGGGAAGGAAATAGATAAACTCTCCATGACTCAAGTGCTAACTGTTAAAAAGGCATATGCATTAGTTGCTAGGACTGTATTTGTTCACTTTAGTCGATCAATTTCCACTTTTATTTGCATATTATACTGAAATCCAAATTACTGTTAGTGATGCTTCTACCATACTATATGTTTCTTATGATATTTAGTATAAATGCCAGAAAAATGGTAATCTTGGCACGTCGGTGAGGTCGTCTTTGTAAATTACTGCAACTGCTATCTGAACTTATTCTTCTTCTGTTTGTTTTGTTCTGTGCATGTCAGTTGTTTGATGTTCGGTTTGAGATAATATTTGCGGTAGTGATCAGTTTGGGAGGATAATAATGTCAATTTTCATGTCTTAAAGACTTTCTTTTTGCTTATGTTGGATTTAGCAAATGGCCTTCCTCAAATTTTGTTATCGTTTTGTTCCATCGAGTGACACTGGGGCTTCTTTTTGTTTTTAGAATTTTACAGCCGAGAGTTCATCTATGGCAAAGAAAGAGAGACCGATAGAAAAATGGCCAGCTCTGTATATAAAGATTGTTGTTTTCTTTTCAATTTTCCTTTTGTTTTTTTTTACAATTTTATGAGGATTTAGGGTGGATTCAAGCACTAGAATGTTGGATGTTCAAATGTCTGTGTTTCTATTTCGACAACTTTTGTTCATGATGTATTGAAGTTTTTTCTATTCGAATTCAGTTTCAAAATTCAGTTTCATGATGGAAGGGTTTTGATCAAGAGGCGGTGGATGGGGTTGGCTTCTTGGATTTATAATCATCTCCAGTTACAAAGAAAAATAACCTTCTGAGTCGGTGCTTTATGATTTTATCTTCTTAAGTTATTTTTTCTTATTTTTTGTAGGGGCATGGCGGGTGTTTGATATCTGGTCTAACTGTCTAAGAGAAGTTATTGTGGTGCTAGAGCTGAAACCGAGTTGTAAGTTTTCATTTCATTTGTCCCATAAATAATTGTAGGTGAGATTCCTTAAGAATGCTGATTAGGCTCTGTGAAGCTTGATGATTGACTCATTGTAAGGTGTTATCGCAATTATTTTCCGGATTTTCTGGAAACTGTCAGCTTCCCGCCTCATCTGACACAGCCGCATCGGCTGAGGGGACATTTCAATCATCGATGCTCTTGTTATAGGGCTCCTGGGTGTGGATTTTTTGTTCCTGTCTTTCCTTTCCATTGGCTTTCGATCTAGACTGCTCATGATGGATTTTTCTCTGGTAATTTCCTTCACCCCTTCTATAGAAGGTGGCATTCGTCTGGTTTTGGCACTAATTATCCTTCGTCCGTAACAAGGCAAAAGAATTAGCTATTTTGTGTGATTCTCAGGTCTACAACTCAAGAAGGAGAAAGAACAAGCGCAGGATAAAGAGCAAGAATCCTATCGAAAGTTCATTTTTAATTTGCTTTATCTAAGCCTACGGTAATATCTGTCATTTTTACCAGCCTTTTGGGTTATTAAGTTTTTGTTATATGTGGTGGTTGGAGTAAAATAGTGTTTGTTTGTTGCAGCTTGCAGGATTATTACAAGATATTAGAAGTTTGTTATGATGCTACAGAAGATGACATTCCATCAAATTATATCCTCCTAACTTTGGTAATAAATGTTGGCCTACCTTTATCATTTGAATTGTCAGTTTTTGTTGGTTTTTGAGGTGGATTTTGCTCATTTTGTTTTGTTCATGTTGTAATGATATTGAATTTTAGTAGATTTCTGGATAGAAATGGCATCTGGATAAGCAAAAGACCAAGATTGGGCTACGTCCAGATTTCAAGAGATATATGAGCCTTATCAAGGTCAAGCTTTGTTGCTTGTCTATTTTTACTTTTGGCCATCATTTTCCTATGTGACAAAGGTCTTATTGCGATGGGAAGTGTAATTCAATTGAATTATTTGTTGGTATCACTCTTGGCCTTTCCATATGTGGTTATGCGGAGAAGTATAAGCATGTGGTCTTATCGGGTACAATACTTTCTCAGCTCAATCAATATGACTTTTCTGTTCTAACATCTTATACAGTTTCTTTTCTGTTTTATGAAATATTTGAGTTGAGTTTGTCGGGTCCGAGGTGACTTCAATAATTGATTTTAGCTGAAGAGTCATGCCCGTGTGATTGGATTAGCAGGTTTCCTGTTCCGATATTCTCTGCAAATTCACACACTTGAAACTTGAAAGTTCTGTAAATGTAGTGGTTATTGCTACTAACAAGATCGGAGTTGTTTTGCATTATAAGTGCACAACCTTTATCTCGATTTATATTGAGTAAGGTACGTTGAGTTTAATAACCTCTTATGCTTAAACATGAACATTTTATTACTCAGAAAGCATTTCTATTATATTGAATTTAACTGATGTAACACTCAAGGGCAAGCAATGCATCATTTACCTTTAGGTCAAATACCCCCCGTACCTATGTCTGAACAACCTTAAGTGTGCATTATTCTAGCTATAAAAGGTTTTGGCATCTATTTTCTGGATCTTCCTAAGGACACGTGGAAATGTATACAGTTTCAAAGCTTGCTAAAGTGAACTTTGGTATTATTGCTAGATCATGGATGGAATTTTGTATGTGGCTCTAATATGTCGTTAGCTTGGAAAACAATTGAGCAGGATGCTGATATGAAATGATCTTTTGTTGTAAAGCAGAATCATATCTGATGGAAATGACTGGTAGTAGCTAATTAA
>JAULKM010000006.1:10535484-10553073 GCA_032355605.1 Rubia tinctorum | reverse complement strand
AGGAACTTCATGTACAAATGGCCCAATTATAGACCACGATTTTGATGTAACGATAGTTACATAGGCTTGGAGAACCTTATAAAATCTCCCCCATTTTTTGGATTTCTTTAAAAAAATATATGATTAATCAGTTATAACCCTTTTCTCTGATAAACTTACTTTTTTTTTTACTGATTTACTTACTTTTTTTATTTACAACAGAGATAATTCCATAATCTTGGAAAAAGCATAAAAAGCTCTTGAAGTTCAAACGATGTTTTATTCAGATAAAAATACGTACATCAAATAAATAAATCAAGTAAATAAATAAATCAAGGAAGACAAATATACTAATTGACGTACGTTACAAATTTCAGAGAGGGATTGCGCATTAAACTTGTTATTGAATTTAATGGAATGAATTCAGAAATAAGGTTTTATGAATTTTATTATTCGAAATCTGACATGGCAAAGTGACTTGGCAAGGTGGCAAGGTGCCACTTGGCCAAAAATTGTTTTAGTTATTAATAGACAATACATGTGCCAATGTACGAATTTATGAACTAAAATAAATAATATAACATAATTTTAATTTCAATAAGTAATAAACTTTTGTTATATCTATATGAGAAATACACATGATGCAGTTCTTTTTTATTATTTTTGCATAATATTTAATGTTATCTAATAGTTTTTAAGGATGTGGTAAGATGACTCGATACTACCTGTCTTAATGCTGTAAAAATAATTTTTAACGCTCATTAAATTAATAGGTTTCAAGCCATCCTATATATGTGCAACATGCATGCTCGCGTTGTGCATATCCATATATAATTTTATTAAAACGACTCTAAATAATAAGATTATGTGTTTATTCATATATTTCATTTTCTTATTTTAATTAAAAACTCTGAATATAAAATTTTTAAGTATATAAAATATAAAATTTTAAGTATATAAATTATAAATTTGCAAAATGATAGTTTATAGCAAAATAATGGTTCTTTGACTACACTTGGAATTTAATGCTCTAGTTTTTTTATTCGCCTGATGGATACTACGTCATGGGGAATGAAGGGTGTCTTAGGTTAGAGTGACACAACCATGCAATCATTGCAGTTTCAGTATGACAGTTGATTTTAAAATGAGCAAATGGCAATTTAGAACCAATTTTATGTTTCAACAAAAAAAATTGATTTTACAAACAATATGATTCATGTTTGACTTTATTTTAATTATTATGAAGAATAAAACGGATCCACGAGCTTTATTCTAGATTTTATGGAAAAAGAGCATATAAATATTAGACTAAATTATTATTTTTACCAAAAATATGTCGCAATACCATCTTTTGGTCCCTGAGGCTAATACCACTCCATTTAGACCCCAAAAAATACAAAATGATTTTTTCGGTCCCAAAACCAGATTCCGGGTGGTTTTCAGGTAAACCAGAATTATTTTTCGATATAGCCAGGGGTATTTTGAAATTTTACTAATTAAAAAAATCATTTGAAAATTCTCAATTTCTTCGGGGACTAAAAGACGGTATTGCGACATATGTTGGGTATCAAAAAAATAATTTCTTTTCAATTAAGTTTCTCCAAAAAAATCCCCTGAACCCCCTATGCACGTCCTCTGAAAACCCTTTCTTCCCCCTTTCCTTTCCCTCCATTCCACCGCCACCTCCACCTGAAACCCCCTTCCCCCCATTCCGCCACCACCTCCACCTTGCCGTCATGGGCCAAATCATCGCCCTCAACATCGCCGAGAAAGGCTTCCCCATCTCTATCTACAACCGCACTGCCTCAAGGACGAGGAGACCGTAGGCCGCGCCTCGCGCGAGGGCCTCTTCCTGCTCTTCGACCATTACACCCCCAAGGACTTCCTCCTCTTCATCCAGAGTTTGAGATCCATGATCATCTCGTTGACCAGTCGATTGAGGCACTGGTGGCGCACATAGAGCCCGGAGACGCCATCATCGACGGTGGCAACGAGTGGTACGAGAAGATGGGCTTTGGCCTTATGCAGTTCAACTTATTTTAGCTCCAATAATCTCAACTCAACTCTTCTCAGCTCTTCTCAACTCTTCTGAGCTCTTCTCAACTCTTCTGAGCTTCTCTCAACTCAGCTCTTTTCAGTTCCAATCAACTCATCTCAACTCTAATAATTTTAGATCATCTACTTTCAACTCCATTAAAATATTTTTTAATTTATAAATTTCTTTCATATATTTTGAATATGAAACTTATAGTAAATGTTGTAATCATATTTGAATGTATGAATTATTATAATTATCGCGACTTTAAAAAACATACATACTATTATAGATGATTAATTTAACATACAATTAACATATTATATTATTAATTATTAACAAATTGTTAAATACCATGAAATTTTAATACTGTATTCGTTTACCAATATTGTATTCGTTTACATTCATACTACCAATACCGATGGTGTATATTATAGCAACATGTCAAGTTATTATACGCTTGTGGTATGAGTTGTATGATGTATTTGGAGTTGTTTGGTTTTAAAAATTTTGTTCTCCAACCCTAAATTTGTAGTCTCGCATTCTTTATTACCTACAAACGTTTAATTGTAGTTATAATATATTTCACATAAACGTCATATTATTAATAATTGTATTTATTATATTTGGTGAACGTCGTTTCACTCACCAAAATAATCTGCGAACTATATAGGTGAGATTAGCATGGTAGTAAGCAGAGTTGATCCCACGAGGAACAGAAAAATAACTATAAATAATTCCTACTAATATAGAGAATTTTGGTGTAGCCACCACGGCTTAATTTTCAAGATTTTTCTAACAACTAATAATGGAAACTAACTAATATCAAATATGAATTAAAATGAAAGCTAACAATATAGAAAATATATAATGAATGTAATTAGCTCGGAGTAACTCACATTAGTTAAACATCGATCATAGGTGCAATGATAAATCAATTCCTTTGTATCTATTAGTTATAGGAAAGTAGGTATGCTTAACCTCCCAAATTCTTTCTTGCCTTGTCGACAATTGACCAAGTATGATTAATCAATTGTTTCCCTTACCAAAATGCCCCTGAAAGTATTCTCTAAACCAGATACACATCTCAATAGCATTAAGAATCAAAAGAACCCGATATAGCATTTACCAAAGTAAAAGCAAAAAACAATGCACACTTAATTGTTCCTCATCTTGCTATTACAGTCTAGCTAGTTAGCTATTTTTTCACAAGAACTCCCTACTCACTAACCTTTTCCAACGATTATGTATTGGTGGAATTAGATAGCATTATCCCAATATTAATCAAGTTGATCAGGCTTAAATACATTAAGAATAAATTAAATCAAGAACAATCAAGAACACATAAGAATCAATTATAAAACAATTAGGTCTCACGATTCTTAAACTAATACTCGTTATTCCATGCCAATATATAAATTAGCTACTTACAATAATTAAACAAAACAAATAAAGATTATAATTAATAAACATAACTGATACGTGGACTGGGCCTATAATTGACAAGGAAACAATGGCAAGTTGGGCTCATGAGAAAGATGAAATAGATCCCACTTCAATCTAAAACCCAATAGAACTTGGCGAAGAAAGACCTAGAAGAGTAAAGAAACGTCCAACTTGGATGAAATATTTTGTTGGGAAATAGAGGAGGTTGTTAGCTTTCAGTTATAAGGGTGGGGTGGAACATTCTGTAACTTTTTTTTCATGTTGGTACTTTCCTGTATTTTGGCATCATCCGGTGGAGAGTGGTTCTCTCGAATTAAACATTTTTCTGGGAATAGAACTCTTCTTTTTTCTTCTTCAGATTGTTCTATCAGTGGTGACTTCATCCTTCGTACTCAACATGAAGAACGAAGATGTGGTAGTGCTAATTAAGTCCATGGAGGCCAAATTTAGGGAGATTTCCCACACCCAGCTCCAGGAACAGAGAGACCATTTCACAGATTTGTTGGAGGAGCACCGATCGTCGATAGCAGCTCAGATTTCATAACTCTCCTCTCCATCAATACCAGATAGCGCTTCAGCTGTCTCCGCGCCTGTGGCGGACCTGTTATTGCCGATGGTTGATCATCCGTCGCCGGTTGGACATCCCCACCAGCCGATCGTTGACCCTTTGACTCCGGGTCTTCTTCCTCTACTCCGCACCCTCCGTGTTGATCAACCCTATTTCAATGGCTCTTCGGTGGATGATTGGATTTACAAGATCGAGAAATTTTTTGATATCCACCGCGTTCTTCCGCCAACACGTCTTTCTATCATCTCCTTCCACCTCGACATGGAAGCATCAACTTGGTTTCGATAGTTGGAACGTGGAGGGGGGCTCAACACTTGGGACCTATTTGTAACTCACTTCCGGGCTCAATTCGGTTTGTCAGTTTACGAAGACCCCTTAGGTCAAATTTCTAAACTGACTCACACAGATACAGTAGCTCAATTTCGATATGAATTTGAAGCACTCATGTTGCGTATTATTGGGATCTCTAATTCACTGTTCTTAAATTTTTGGATTTGAGGATTAAAACCCGAGATTTGCTGGGAGTTGTTACTGAATCAACCATTTTTGCTGCCGAACGCAATGCTGAAGGCCCAACTATTTGAAGAACGTCAGGAAGATTGGCTGGCTAGCTCACGTCGTGATTCATCTCGGACCCCTGTCGCCGCTCTGGGCATAGGTGGAGATCCGGGACTTGTGAGTGGCGTTCGCACCTCACCATCTCATGTTATAGCGGGTTGAACAACTCATTCTCATCGTACTTTTTAAGCCCCGACACTAGCAAGTCCAGTTCATGCAACCAAGTCTGAACAATGCCTCCCCGTTCACCGTTTAGTCCAACGGAAATTAAGGCAAAGCTGGAGTAGGGGCTAGGCTTCACTTGTGATGAAAAATACAATTTCAATCACTACTGTAAGAATTGAGCTCTCCTCATATGTTACAGATGCTTTGATGGATGCTGAGAAGGTTCCAGACCAGGTTATACCAAAAGGTTGAGTGGGTGAAGTTGAGCTCGATAGTCGACACAAAAATGCCAAGTATCATCCTTCTTTTTAACCAATAACACCGGTGACGAAAATGGGCTTGTACTAGGCCGAATGAAGCCATCAGTCATCATCTCCTTGACCAACTTATCCATAATTTTTTTTTCTAAAAGTAGGGATAATTATACGGTCGGACGTTGATAGGGGTTGAACTTGGTTGTAAGGGTATCCGGTGGTCCATCGGCCGAGAAGGAGGTAAGTTATGAGGTGGGATGAATACGTGACGGTACTGGACTAATAGGGTCTGTGTTGCATCAGGAATCCCATATGAAATTTGGGTTGTGTCCGTTGTAGAGGAGCGTGATTCTGTAAATGGATGAGTTACCAGCAGAATTTTGAACATCGAACTCACAGAATCCTGATGTAGCAATGTGGTCAACTGAGAGTAGGTCAACTTCTTTGAGGGCTGAGTTTTACTACCCACCAGTTTCACCTTGAAGCCATTCAACATGACTTACATAGTTAGTGCTGCATGATCATGCATACAAGGACCCAAAGTGCGCAACCACTGATTGCCCAAAACAATATCCAGCCCTCAAATTGGTAGAACGAACAAGTCAACCGGGAATGAATGATCCTGTAGAAAGAGAGAGAGAGATCCCATGACAGAAACGATCACAAACCAAGTTTTGGCCATTACCCATGTAAAACATGAAACGAGTCGTTGGCTCTGAAGTGAGACCTAATTTATCAACCAAATCTGCCTGTATGAAATTGTTATGACTGCCATTGTCGACGAGAACCTCCACACGTTCAGTATCCAGGACTGTATGAATGCGAAAAATACTGGGATTGTCCTATTGTCTCAAAGTGTTCAGGTTGATTCGAGCTCATCTTCACCTGCTGAAACTTCGGGTATAACCTGGTCTGGAACCTCCTCAGAAAGCAAAACGTGACAAACTGATGCTAACTGAATTCATGCATGCGCACGGAAATCAATGTGATCATATCCAGATGATAAATTGAATTCAAATCATTTCTATGCTCCCAGTGGTTAACATCAGCCGCAGGAATGAACTAAACCTAAAACAAATATGATGTTTTATTTTAACTTAATTAATCCAACTGCGTATGTACACGTTTTCTTCTGATTCGGCTTAAATGTATTTATACATGTGTGCTCGTCTAAACCAAATTGAAGTCTAATTCTGATTCATGTGTCAGCCAAAATAAGGAAAATTAACTACATAATTAATTGATAAAATTAAAAAATTTCATGAAACTCCTTATCAATATGAAAAGTGAATATTTCCAAGATAACTCCAGCCATATCTGATTGCATTTGCCGATCTTTTCTTGTGCACAAGACAGTTCTGCGAAAACTGTATCTTTTTTCTACTCAAATACTCCTCTCTCTCTTTTTTTTTTTACAAAATTCCACTTAAACCCATAATTTCAGCAATTCTGCTTTTGTCTCTTTTCCTTCATCTCTGGAAAAATGACTTATAAAATAAGATCATTTTTCATTGGAGCACATCGCCTCCCTAAAAACCTTAACCTGGAAATTCCAGTGGAAAAAAAATCGTTGGTTAAGGGAAAAAGAGTACAATGTATATCTCCCTCTCAATTCATCACAATCCAGGAATTCCTGTACAAAAAAACACATAAAGTGCAAATCATATCTCAATAAAATCACAATAATTCCACAAAATATGAACACAATATACAAGTATACAACACATCAATATTTGTGAAATGTTTTCAACTATGAAAAATATATTTTATATAACTTCAAACTCGATAACGTCAGGGTTCGAATTATATAATTACATCATAAAATTTACATCATATATTAAATTTTTAGATAGATTATTTAATTCACATGAACTATTATTTAAATCATAATTAATTATTAATATGTACTATAATTTAACCGGAATTATCTTTTAATCATTTTTTGTGTTGTTAAGTTGTACTCAGTTCAGTTTAGTTCAGTTCAGGTTGAATTAGTTCTGATCAATTTAATTCAGTTCAGTTCATTTTAATTCTGTTATGCTTTGTTAGACTAAGTCCACTTCAGTTTGCTTTAGTTTAGTTCAGTGTGATTCATTTCACTTCAGCTTCATTCAGTTGGATTTATTTTGATGCAGTTTGGTTCATTTTGATTTAGTTTAGTTCAATTTGATTCAGTTCAGTTTGATTCGGTCTGGTTAAGTTGTCTCAGTTCACTTCAGTTTGATTCGGTCAACTTGATTCATATCAGTTCAGTTTGACTCAGTTAAGTTCAATTACATTCGGTTCATTTCATTTTGATTTAGTTTAGTTCGTTTTGGTTCATTTTTGTTCATCGATTAATTCAGTTTAGTTTAACTCCAATAAGTTCAACTCAACTCCAATCAGGTCAACTCAACTCAACTCTTCTCAATTCTTCCCAACTCTACTCAACTCTTCTGATCCCATCTCAATTCCTCTCAGCTCCAATCAACTCAACTCAACTCAACTCACCTATTCTCAACTCTTCTGAGCTCTTCTCAACTACAATAAATTCAACTGAACTCAACTCAGCTCTGTTTTAGGCGAACTGGACAGGGCCTTTCTGTACCTCTCCGGCGGTGGTAGCTACGGTGGAGCCTGTTGCAGAAGCGGTGAAAATGGTAGAGGTGGCGCTAGGATTTAGAGAGAGAGAGGGGTGGCAGAGGTGGGTCTGGTAGGATGGCGCAGATGAGGTGGCGGAGCTGGTGAAGTGGGATAGAGAAGGTCGACGTCAGAGAGTGGAGGTGGGGCAAAATGAGGTCTAGAGGAGGTGGGAAATCTTTCTCGACGATGTTGAGGGCGAGACTCTGGTCCATGACGCCGAGGTAGAGGTGGTGGAAAAATGAGGGAAGGGGGTATCAGGCGGCGACGATTTAACGTGAAGGTGGAGCAGAATGGGGGGAAGGGAAAGGGGGGAAGAATGGGTTTCAGAGGACGAGCATAGGGGTTTCTTGGGAATTTTTGGGGGAATTTTAATTGAAAGACTAAATTGTGTTTTTGGTACCCAACATATGTCGCAATACCATCTTTTGGTCCCCAAGGAAATTGATAATTTTTATATGAAAATATTTTTTAATTAGTAAAATTATGAAATTAGCTCTGGCTATATCGGAAAATAATTCAGGTTTACCTGAAAACCACCTGAAATCTTGTTTTAGCATAAAAAACCATTTTGTATTTGTTGGGGTCTGAATGGTTGTGGTATTGGCCCTGGGGACCTAAAGATGGTATTGCAACACATGTTGGGTTAGTCTAAATATTATAATTAATGTGAAGCCTATTCTTGAATAATTGATACTTCTACGAGGACCTGCCATAAATAGTAATAAATAAATAAAAATCAAATCACTTCTAATCGAGTCAATAAGAGTTGATAAACTACATCATTAGAAACTATCAGGCTTCGTGCATGTGCGTGCGTGTTCGTGCATATTTTGTTCGTAATGAGCTTTCATCTTCCCTTTTTTTGTACAAGAAATTATAATAGAGAGTACAAAGAAATTCCTCAAAGTTTTACTAGCCAAAAAATAAAACTATCCCATATTGTACCTCATAGTCATTTTATCCTTGTAACTGCAAACGAACATTAAACCTCTTGATATCTCTTGCAACCAACTCTCGACCTATGTAAGTTAATTATGCAGTAGCAAAACAACTATCACTATCACACCTCTAGAAACCATCACGATCTAATAAAGTTCCTTGATTTGGAAATTTTGAATGGCCTATAGCCATTGCATATGTTGTAAACGAGATTGAGGTGAAGGCGCAAACTCATGCTTAGGGTTTGGACAAGGGTCGTGAAAAAATCCAGGGTAGAATTTTGGCATTTACTACCATTTGGTTACCTCATAATTTGTACAACTGTGGGTGTGAGAGAGGTTTGTGGTCTTCAATCCCAAAAAAAAATCTTCAAATTAGCTGAAATGAGAGTTGCACGTTGTAGTAATTTAAGGAGGTATGAATATGGAAATGTTAGGCCAATTATCAACACTTGTGACGATATTTTCATTTGGACATCGTATTGTATGGCTATAGATGAGTGGTCATTTCCTCAAGTCTACCAAGAGTATGAAGAATGATTTTTGTTGCGCATATCAGTGAGGTTTTTTGTGTAAGTGCCAGACTTGTACGCTAGGTGTATGAAGGTGAGGATCCTCCTTCATACAACGTGTATGTGTGAATGTGCAACGTGTATGTGTGCATGTATCATGCATGTATCGTGCATGTTCTAATCTTCTAATCAGATATAGTCTTTTGATATCAAGTGTTTTTCTTGAAATCCTCCCAAGTCCTCTTTTTATGCCCAATTTTTAGCATGTGTATGTTATTCTTTAATAACAAAGTAAAATTAACAAATAATCATTTTCAAACATTTTAAACTTAAGTTAAAAACACTTTTTCAAGAAGTGATTTTATTTAATGTTGAGCAACTATTAATTCCACCAAAGAGATGAATATGTTAAATTTTGATCGTATATTTTCACTGCTTCAGGAATGGATAGGTCTACCAGTTGAGGTGAAATTTGATCCAACGGATCAAGAATTAATAGAACAATTTTGTGAATGTAGTTAAAAATACATTAAACTTTTTTAATATGAAATCCAACACAATTTCACATTCATGAGCCGATTAAACTGGCGTAAGAATGAAATGTGCATTTTAATGCTCATTTAATTTGTTTTGTCATTTTAAGTTTATCTGTGCACAATGTGTGCATGTATCCTGCATGTTCATAATTTTTTCTTCAAAAATATTAATTAGATCTACGTTAAATAGGGAGATGATGCTTTAAATATTGTATATTGTTGTTTCTTTTTTATTGGAATTATGTGCATAAAATCTCTTTAAAGTATGTATTATCATTTATTAATTCATGGAAGTCATTGTTTTAGAGTTTCAACTTATTCAACCAATAGATTCACGATGCAACAAATGTGTCAAAACTTCTCGAGCACTACAAAATATTTATCACCTTCTTTGGAAAAGTCATAAAGGAAACTGGTGAGGTGATGGAGGAGGTTCTAATCGATATATTTGAATGAAGGCCATCGAGCATGTGGATATTGAGGATTACATTAAAGCACGGTCGTGTCATATGTCAACATACCTAGTATAAAATGTTAGGTCATAGCTTAACTGCAATATGGTTAACTACGAGTGGCAAAGGAGGTGATGGGTTGAATATGGATCAATACAAAAAACAAGCACAAACATGGGTGTGTGGATTTTTCGTAATGTTATACTCAGCGTATTGCGTTCAAGAAGTACGATTGGATTACCTATATATTAACAAAGTAAGTATAAACTTGTTTCTTTTCACCATTTTAAGTAACAAATTTCAAATTATACAAAACACATTTTATCCAATGTTTCGCATCTCAAATACGCAGATTTTCCCAAGCATAATCAAGCCCTATTCAAAATGTGACATCGACAGTGCAGAAATTGCTTGGCGAGACATTTAATTAACACCCGCTCAGCGACTTTAGGAAACCCTAACGTGGTATAGAACTAGCACATATTTGGTAAATATTTAAGATAGGAACTGTGCGGAATAGATTTCCTAGGGATTACTATTCCTATACATAGATTAATGCTTATTTAGCTTTATCTAAAGATTTTTGTTAGGTTGTATGATCATGTCTTGTATTTTGACACATTGTGAATCTGTACGTTGAGGCTATTGAATGTCGGGCTAATGTATGAAATGCAGTTTTTACCATAACTCTCGATCATAGTTCCGAATTGGGAACAACAACCGGCTCTTCATTGAGTATTTCACCTGAAGAGCCTATCATGTATTCCGAGGTCGGAAGCCTGCACCCAAACATACTTCTGGAGTTGGAAACGAAAACAAAAATCATTTTTGAGGCACTTTTGGATAGAACGGGGACGGAATAAACGCTCGATCAGGAACTTACAAAGAATCCACGAACCATGCCATGTAGTTTCCGAGTTCGGAAACATCCACAGGGCTAAGGCACAATGAATTGGTTCCAGATTGGATCTTCAAGAAGGCCTGAACCTTTCCCTATTGTTTCCGAGTTTGAGACGTGTTTCAGAGTTAGGAATCAACCACGAGGCACAACAAACTGCTTCCGAATCGAAACTTCATGAAGGACCAACCCGTCCCTCTTAGTTTCCAAGTTCGGAAGCGTTTAAAGGCGGTTGTATATGCTTTTCAATGGTTATTAAGAATTTCCTTCTTCGACGTCTTTTAAAGGCAATTCTCAGAATCACCTTTGATCGTTGGTGATCAAAGGCGGGACCAGAGAAGTCACTTTTAAAGTGCCTTCTCTGGTTCGATAGAACCGCCTTTAATCCCTCCTTCCCACACTAGTGAGGTTTCTGTTTCTAATATAATCTATTTTCCTTTCTCCATCCTATATATTAATGTTTTAACAAGTATTTGGTTCACAAACATTTTAGTCCCGATGTTATTTCTGGTGTCTCTACAGCTGCCCAATAAGAATTCGACATAATGTTTGATTTTTACTACAGAGGATTTTCAGACTCTGATTGAGAGAATACAGAGGTATTTCCTGAATGATTTTGGTTTCACAATTTTTTAAACTGATCTTTAAAATATTAGAAGGAGGTGAGAGAGATAGATAAACTCATGTAGATGAAAGGAGAAGAGACGCTAGATTTTGAAAGTGCAGCCAAGGAAGCTCACAACAGATCAACACAAAGAGCAACTCAATTTTATCATTATTGAGTACCTTTTGACACTAACGTACAAAATCTTATAAAACTTTTTTTAAAAATAAAAAGATTCTGCCACATTAGATTGCAAAAAAAGTAAACTAACAATAAGCTAAAAGCAAATAAGAAATTAATTGTGGGCCTGGACATATAATTTTTTGAGAATAATCATTCATAGTTGTTGAGAAAAATACCAACATCGATTACAATAAATGAAATTGACATTCAATCAACTACCCCCTCTAGCAATAACTAATATATTGCAAGGAAATCTAAATTACATGTCAACCAGAGTTATCGTCTATGCTGTTACAATTAAAGAACCAATAAAAACTGCAATATCGTCATCGGAATATTAACTTGTTTCCTGCGAAAATCATGACTATTTGACAGAGATAAGTGTATCACACATCAATCACTTCGCTAAACATGAATCTTCCAGAACTGCAACACCACTTCATCCAAAGCACGATCTATGTTATTCAAACTGTAAACACCTTGAAATACACATATATGACAACATCCAAATTAATGGAAAACCTAACCAAAAACACGAAAAAATTATGAGAACAAAATATCGAGAACAAAATATCGCCGCGAACAACTACATTGAGTGATCATTACAAACACAACAATCTAATTTATTAGGTCCAAAAACAATAATAATGTATGGAGACAGATGGTGAAAAGACCTGATACATCAGTAACATAAATGCTCAAAGAATATCAATTGAAAATTATTGTTTCCCCATCTCCCATGATAGAAAAATGGAGACATGAAAATTGAAGAAAAAAGTAAAAAAAATTGAGAGAGGGAAGAAAGAGAGGACGACAGAAGAGTTTTTTTTTTTTAAAAAAAGAGAGAAAAAACATTAAATTAATTTGTACTATATAAAAGCGCAATATAATTTATATATTGAAATATAACTTACTTCAACCCATATGAGTTCTAACTAACATTAACAATTTTAAGTAAATTTCCCTGAGTTAAGATTTGGTCTCACTACGATTTGGATCAGTAAAGCCTGAGATTAGGACAAAAGAAAAGTACTATTCTCTCGTCACACACTAAAATTTTGATTTTTTAGTCCGTAATATAAATAATTTCTCATTTGTAAATTTTATATATGTAGTCATTCATTCTACCAAATATACTCCAACTAAGTCCCCAAATTTACTATTATATGCTACTTTTTAACTTTATTTATGACAATAATTATAAAAAAGAATTAAAAATTAGAATTTTAATTTTAAAAGATGATCCCACAAAGATTGAGCCACAAAAGGATAAAAACGTTACTGTGGGACGGATTATACAACTAATGGAGTCACAGGAGTGTTTCGCACGTTTGGCGTAGTTAAATGAAACTGTGGAGGCTTTCATCATCCGGACTCAATCATTTGCTGCAACTATCTAGCGATTTCAGGGCACTAAATCTCGGAAAACAAACCCATCTCCAGATTATCGTGAATGGGCACCAACACAATCCATTTATGCGTACCAAGTTGATACAAATGTATGCGGAGTGCAACGACATACATGTCGCTCGCCTCCTGTTCGATGAATTGTCTGAACCAAATGTTTTTGCGTGGACCCCTATCATCTCCTTCTATTCCCGAAATGGGATACCTGATCACTGCATATATCTGTATAAGGAAATGAAATCGCAGGGTGTTATGCCCGATAACTACGTGTTTCCGAAGGTGCTGAAAGCGTGCAGGTTGAGCGTGTGTTTGCGACTTGGCGTTCAGATTCACAAAGACGTTGTTTCTTGTGGTATGGATTGCAACGTCCAAGTTTGCAATGCTCTCATTGATATGTACTCGAAGTGCGGGGAAGTTGGGTGTGCAAGGTTGGTTTTTGATGATATGGTGTGGAGGGATTTAGTGTCATGGAATGTGATGATCTCTGGTTATGTGTGCAATGACTTTCCGGAGTTGGCTTTGGAAATGTTGGGATTTATGAGAGCAGAGGGGGTTGAGCTTGATACAGTGACCAGGAATACTGTAATGGATGCGTACTGTCGTATGGGGCTGTGTGATCGTGCTTTAAAAATGTTCAGGGAGATTTATGAACCTAATGTGATTTCATGGACAATTTTGATATCCGGTTTTTCTAAGATTGGAGAAACTGCAATGACACTAGAGATTTTCAGGGACATGATTGATCAAGCGAAAGTGGTTCCTGATTTGGATTGCCTTTCCAGTGTCCTTTCAGCCTGTCAGCAGCTGGGGGCATTAAGATTTGGACAGGAGATTCATGCGTATGGGACTAAACATGTTGAATGTGGGATTACATTTTACAGTTCTGCAGGGCCTGCCCTGTTGGCGCTATACGCAAGGTGTAAGCGGACTCAAGATGAGAGGAATATATTTGGCATGATGGATAGATATGATGTTGTCACCTGGAATGCCATGATTTCTGGTTTTGCTGATTCAGGAAGGACGAAATGTGCTTTTGATTGCTTCAGAGAGATGCAAAAAATGGGAATCAAGCAAAATGACACTACAATTTCCACTCTTCTGCCTGTTTGTGATGTGAAAATGGGTAAACAGATTCATGCCTACATTATAAAAGAAAATCATAGTTGTGCAAGTCTGGTTTGGAATGCACTAATTCACATGTATGCCAAGTGTGGATGTGTCGATCTTGCACACTCTTTATTTTCTCGGATGGAATACCGGGATGTGGTGTCATGGAACACAATGATGCGAGGACTGGGAATGAACGGTCTTGGACGAGCTTCTGTGCAACTTTTGGAGGAGATGTGTAGTTCTGATATTCATCCCAACTCTTTGACATTCACTTCTGTGTTATCAGCATGCAGTCATTCTGGTCTTGTAGCTGAAGGGCTGAAGGTTTTCCACATGATGAGTGTTCATTTTAACTTCGAGCCTCAGATGGAGCACTACATTTGTGTCATCGATTTGCTAGCTCGTGCAGGTCAGCTGGAAGAGGCTGTTGTCCTAATCAGACAAATGCCGTATGACCCAGACAAGCGTATCTGGGGTTCAATACTTGCGGCCTCTTTAGAAGAACAAAATGTTAAAATTGGAGTTCTAGCTTCAGAGCATTTAGTCCAATTGGAACCAGAAAATACAGGACAATATGTGACCCTGTCAAATTTATATGCTAAAGCTGGAAGACCAGATGATGCTGTCAAAGTTCGGAGGTTAATGGAGAGCAGAGGTTTGGTGAAGGTTTTGGGATATAGCAGCATCTCTAGTGGAATCTGAAGCAGTGGCAGTGACTTGAAGGCTTGTCGAAGATTGGTAAACTCCAGTTCTCGGTTATTAAGTCTAAATGTCTATTGAGTATCTTATCTAAGCTACTTCATGTTACTCTTTTCAGTTCCATCTCTCAAGCATATGGTAATTGTTGATAGTGACTCCCGTTCATATTTTTCCACATAAAAAAAACAAATTGTGCTGAATCAGATCATTTCAGTGACTGTTAATCAATCATAAAGGTCTGGCTAGGAAAATAATGCTTGACATACTAGATTGTTCTAAAGGATCATTTTCTTTTTACATTGTGGCAGACAATTGATATTCTTTCTTCAATTATATAATTATTAGTAGCTGAAATACTGCATGTTTTTCAGTTTCAGTCCAGTTGAGCGAATACAACTTTGTAATACTTGACAGTTGAAAATTAAGAATCTCTGAGATGTGTTTGCAGTTGTAAATTTACAGAAAGGTTTTGTAGATAAAAGGTATCCTAGTTTGGCACTATAAAACTTGACCTTAATTAGGTTTTGCAGGTTCTGTTTGAATTGGGTTATAGAGTAGTTTTTTCTGTTACGCGATTCCATAATTGCTGATGTTTACACAGCAGAGAGAATTTAATGTTGTCCACAAACCTAGGGAGATAAAAACTGGAGAGAGTTTTCCAATAATGTGTCCTTGGCTTGATGCTTTTTTTTTTCAACATACACAAAGCAGAAGCTCAAGGAGCTATTGGCTCTGTTTGGTAGCTGTGCTTATAAGCAAAACTGGCTTATTTTGAAAGTAGGGTGAGACCAGCTTCTGCTTTTCCTCCAAAAATAGCATCTGCTTTCAAAATAAGCAGTTTTTTTGCACTTTACCAAACACTAAAAAGTGCTTTGCTTTTAAGCAAAACAGCTTATAAGCTCTGCCAAACAGAGCCATTATAGGGACGGTCATACTGTCATATAGCCATGTTTTAAACTTGATGTTCATTAGAGCGAATCTCTGCCACAAAGGAGTATATAGAATGGGCAAAGATTCAGATCGAGATTATGGGCTCCTCATGGCTAAGAAAGCACTCTGTAAAGCAACTGATTTTGAACCCTTGAACAGGAGCTGCAAGACCTCCTCAAGTACGTCTGTGCTATTCCTTTATTCTCTTTTGTTTGTTGGCACATTATTAACGTTTGTGTTCCTGTAAGCGTAATTGAATTACAATTATTTCTTGTGTTCACGGTTTGCTGTGTTGGAAGCATAGTTTTTCTAGGGATTTGGCTAAACCATTTTCGTTTACCTCGTGAAAGTATTTGCTAGTCATGAGTTTAGTGAATGCATTTGCTTTGGAGTCAATCAAATTGTCTATGCATATCACTGGTAGGTGTGTTGTTAAATCTGTGAATCCTCTAATTTGGATGGTAACATGATCAAGATTGGATGAGGTTGATATTACCATGATCATGTGTACGTGTATACTCAGTTTCTGGATCTCAAATTGAGTGGTTCTGGGTCAGCCTCATTATAACTTTGAGATATTTTGATAAAACTTTGATATCTTCACTTTCAGGGTTATCATGGACTGGTAGAGGGCTATATGTTGTTCTTTGTATCTATTATCCTCTATTTCGGATTTAAAGGTAGAGGAGAAAAACAGATTTCTTTAGCTAAGCAATCTAAATCTAAAGCTTGTTACAATTTTTTTTAATCTCCAAAGGGCAATTTGCTGATTTTGGACTGTTTGGGAGAGGATTTGAAGTTAAGAGGATAGAATAGTAGTTTGAAAGAATGCAAAATAATTGATAAGTGAGGCTACCCAATCTCTAGAAGCAAAATTTTTGGGTTTGTTAATAATAGGTTTTTAGGCTAGATATTCTAGCATATCAATCTTCAAATTTAAACTGTCACTCTGTTGCGAATTGTTGAATAATGTTATCAGTCTGATTCTTTTAGGTGATTTCTGTTTATTCTGCCATGTCTACATTTTCCACTGCCCCTTAATACAAACCACATATCTTCTGCAGTTGACACAGATGAAAAATTAAAATATCCTAAAATATACACTGGTAGAGTAAGAAATATTTTTTCGATAGTGTGATTGATAAAATGTTGAAGATGATCAAAAGTACGGGCATGAAAAGATAGGTCTCGTGAGATCAGTTTCACAAAATCTAATCATATCATAGATAGGTCTTGTGAAATCAATGATATAATCCACTTTATCCCACCAATTATCATTCACAAGTGTGTCCTTTTGTTTTTACAAAAATGTGCCTTTTGCATATCATCCTCTCTATATAAAGCTCATTCATCACTTGTAACCATTGCTTGAAAACCCCGCCTAATAAGTTTAAACCTCTTAAGCACCATAATAACTGGGGCAAAACGAGTATCAACAACTAAAAGCAATTTAAGAGGAGAAAACCTATTAAAAATAGTTAACATTATGCTGTGGTTCATAATGAAGTTCTTAATCTATACAACATCTTCATAGGAATCCACTTGCACAATTCAAAGTATCCTCATTGTCTCTTGTATTTTTTGAAGCACAAATATTCTTCAAAATAAGATTCAGCGTTAACATTATGCTGTGGTTCATAATGAAGTTCTTAATCTATACAACATCTTCATAGGAATCCACTTGCACAATTCA
>JAULKM010000006.1:10524123-10535384 GCA_032355605.1 Rubia tinctorum | reverse complement strand
AAGCATAGAAATCATTAATAAATACAACTAAACTCTCCACATGCATGCATTAATGGTTACAACCTCTACTATTTAAAGTAAAGGAAAACTTACATTCATGGGTCTTCATGGCTTGGGATGAAGCTCACCTTCCATAAAAACCCTCCATCAATAAAGAGAGAAGAAACTTCAAAATTCAGATTTAATTTTCGTGTAGTAGTTGGGAGCATTAAATGTTCAATTTAGCACCATTTTTTTAATCAGTGTCGAAAAACCGGTGTCAATTCTTCTTTCACCGATTTTTAAACCGGTGCCCAATAATCCGATGCCATTTTTAAAAAATAGATTTCGACACCGGTTTTTTAAAAAACCGTGCAAAATTTAACATTGTTTTTCCTTAGCACGGTTTTTCAAAAACCGATGGTAATTATACACCAGTTATTTAACATTAGCATCAGTTTTTAAAAAACCGGTGCTAAAAAAACACTGGCTTTTAAAAAAACCGATGTTAAATTGTAAAAATCGGTGCTAATTAAGATAGGGCACCGGTTTTCAAAAATCGGTGCTAAATGGTGCTTCCTGTGGTAGTGAAACCATGGAAAAACACAATTGTGAAAAGAACGAGACAAAATAACAAAAAAATAACGACAAAAAATTGAAACAACATCAACGGAAAGTTACTAATGACGATCCGAATGATCAAAACCAAGTTTATTTAATGTCGTCAGCATGACCTAGCTTCGTATGTTTATGGTTTTTTTGGCATGGCCATAATGTTACCTATATGGCGAAGGATTGAACCCCTTCACCATGAGTATCGAAAAGTAGAGAGGTGGGGGTACAAATCTTCCAAGAGGAAAATTATGTTGAGGTAGAGTTGGTCTTGAAGGAGTTGTGTGGTTTGGAATATTGGCATAATCATTTGGCTCCTCTATTATCTCATTAAAGAAATCCAAAAAAGGTAGAGTTGGTTCATTTGGTGTTGGTAGGGATGATGATGGCAGTAGATGTAGCACAGTTACCTCTTCCTCAACTTCTTTGTCTTCACCAACCGACTCCTCATCCCCTTCGAAATCAAACTCATTTCTCAAGATGACCTCACCATCGTATCTTTGAGTTCAACTTGGGATGGTGTATCTTCAAAATATCAAACTTCCATTCGATTACCATTTCCATCGTATCGCTCACATACCCCTCAAAATCTTTGAGACTCGAGGAGATTCAAGTTTTTGCTTCCTTATTCATCTTGTCCAAGTTGGTCGAGTTTTCTATTGCATCCATGATCTCCACATGTGTCAAACTTGAACCTTCTCCTCGAGCTTGGTTTTGGGTCATGGTATAAGGTGGTGAAGGCCAACCATATTGCTCATATTGTTGGTTTTCCGGTGCATTCTCATACCACAAATCCTTATTACCACCCTATTCTGAATTGTAAGAATTGTGGTGTGGATACCATTCTTGAGCTCTATCCCCTTGAAAAACAACAACTCGAACCTGTTGATAGGACTGTTCATGATACCCTTGGTTTTGAAAGCCAACGGTTCTTTCCTCCTCATAGTACTCCTCGCTCAACAAATAGCAAGACTCCGTAGGATGGTCAAAATGACAAATCCTACAAAACCTTGCTCGTTGAGCCTTTGTTCTCATCATGAGTTCCCTCAAGGTGAGATCTTCCTCTTTTTTTCTAAAATTCAAAATCATTGCAAGGATTCTCTATAAAAACAAATATTCACCAAGAACTCAAGCAATACCTACTCCTAACAAAAACAAACAAAAAGGAAAAGGAAAATAAAAACAACTAGCAAATATTCAACTAAATATGCCCAAACACTTAAAAATAAACACATCTTCCTCGAAAGAGGCGCCAAAATTTGGGAGGTCACTGTACCTCTCAAAGTTATAATTTATAATCCCTAAAGTGCTTCCTAAATAAAATTAAGTAGATAGTGATAAATCGGGGTCATCGACGAAGAAGAGGGATTTTCCTAAGGGTTTACGCATATAAGGTGGATAATAGCCTAGGTATGTGTGTGTGTGTGTGTGTGTATATAAGTAAGTAAAGAGGGGGAGGGGCTGGTTGATTTTCCTAAATTATGAAAGTAAAGATAAGACAATTAGCAATCAAAGGTAATTATGCTAATCATGCCACAAAATACTACCAGATGATAAAATCAATAATGACAAAGCCTTGAGGGAAATTTATTCCCACTTCCAAATGTCTTGTAGACCATAGAACCATTCACTCATTACTTCACATTTGTTACCTATAGTGAATGTTTTCACTTCAATTTTGAAGACAAACAGTCCTTTCTTCTTAATAGTAATTCACAAAAGCGGCCGACGACTATTTGCAAACCTTATTAATGATCACTTTAGACAATCAAATCCATAAAGGTATTTCATCAATGACATCATGAAGAACTATAGGTTTGATAATAACTAGAAGCATTCTACCAAATCCCTAGCCATTTAACCAAACAAAGCATTTATTAGATTTAACCTAGAACAATCAACATTCAAGATCCAACCTTTCATTGCTACCTTAGGATATATATGATAACAAACCACATTAACATTGTCACCCTGCAAGATTAACATCATTTTCACAACAATAAGTCTAATTCCATGTTCTTGGATTTTCATGCCAAAGAGCTAAGAAATTGTAAACTTTCCGAACACCCTAACACTAAATCATACAAACACTTCGTATTCTCAAACAACTCATAGCATAAATGAAGTAAGCATACGCATTAAGAGCACAATAAATTCTAAGTAATAAAATCTTCAAGAAAGAGTAAAATATAGGTCCTCAATACATGGGTTTGGAAACTTCAATCAATTGCTCCCGAATGATGAAAACTAACCTAGATAATGAAAACCCATAAAAAATCTACAAAACCTAAGAAAAGAAGAAGAAAACCTAGGGTTTTTAGGCCCCAAGTCATGGGGAGGAAGAAGAGAGGAAGAGAGAGGATAAGGTTTGGTATGTATAGTACATGAAAGTAAAAATGATTTTTGGCCATCCGTTTGTCGCGACGGAGACCAAATGCAGCATCTTCAATTCTTTTTTGTTTTCTTATTTCTAGTCCTCCTCTTCACTTCACTTTTATTCAATTCCTCAAGTCTTCAAAGCTCAATAGAAGGTCTTCAAATCTCCAAATCTTCATACAATTTCCTTGTCACACAAAATCCCCTAGAAAAGTAATAAAAGCGCAAAAGTCGCTCTTATCTCTCCTGAGAATTTCAAGGCAAAATGCAAAATTTAGAACAATAAAGTGTATAAAAGTGAGTCCAAAAAGTCCCAAAATGACCATAAAATGAACACATCAATAAACCATTCCGATTTATCTTTATTAATTCCAAATAAAAAAACCATAATTTATTCTAGAACATGTAATAGCACTTTCCAATTTATACCCTAATATATTAAATTATTTAAAATTACTATGTTTGGGTAATAAAAATAAAATTCACGTATTTCCAAGCAATGAATAAGGGGTTCATACACTTTTGGGCCACATTGTAATTTGAGAAAAATTGGTACAACTTTTCTATTTTAAGTTTGGAGGAAGTTCCATCAACCCATGCATGATCAAACCGCAAAGTTGGGATCATAATTATTTAATTTCATTTTGGTGTCGCCAATTTTGTTCTTCGACAATTCCAAGATTCGTGGAGCGACCTGAGTGTAAAAAGTAAAATATTCACTCGTCAGTCCAAATTATAATCTGATTGAATTCGATGCTACCTCAATAAACCCTAATCCATATTATGTCCTTATCAAAAAAATATTAATAATTGGACCAAAAAAATTATCGATAATCCTTTCCGATTACACTTCCTAACTTTTAAGTAATTAAGTATAAGATACTCTAAGACATGACTAGCGCTTTACATAATCTCACCAAAAATCAAATGTAATTTTGAATTCTGTGTTAACCTAGGAATATACAAAATCAAGTTATTTGGATGCAACGAAGAGGGCGTAACATAGCTTTGGGAAACAATACACGCCCTTCCATTCGTCCTTTTCCCCCAAACTTTTTACACCGCATACATTTCTTGTTTAAATGATTATTTCTATATCCACTTGAATAAATACCCCAATAGAAAAGGCTTTAATTTTTATATTGGGAATGAATCAAGTTATGCAAAATATTGAAACATAAACTAGCACCGGTAGTTTATTGAACCGTACGGGTGCTGAACAATGGCGGGAATGAAAAATTTTAAATTTGAAAAAATATGATGGGCACCGGTCCATATACCGGTGCTAGATCAAAAAGGTGCTCTCCCGCCCAAGGGATTTTGGGCTGAAAAATATTTCAACCCAGGCCCAAAGAAAGCAGCCACAAGCAGCTGCATCCATAACTATGGGCATTGGTAATCACAATATTGGCACTGTTATGCTATACCGGTGTTTCATACTTAGGAAAATTTCCTTTCCCTAGTTCTCCGACCAAAAATATAAAAATTGAAATTCAATTAAAGCAGCCGGAGGCAGCTACTTTATTCACATAGGCACCTGTATTTGAAAAATGGCACCGATTGAAATAACAGTGCCTTATACTTAGAAAGTTTCTCATATCGTTCCTCTCTGGACTTGGAATTTAAAATAAAAACCATATTTTAAGCAACACCATGTATTTGATTCATATTGACACACCGGTTTTTTGTTTAACGGCACCGGTTTCATATCGATGCTCCATACTTAGACATTTTCCTGCCCCACTAGAAGATAGTAGTAACAACAAAGGAACCGTTATGTTATAATTCAGACCGGTGCTGGCATCGGGGGTACAAAATAAAAATCGATCATCTTTCTCGGCATAACGAATTCCTTTCAACTTCAAAACTTCTTCCCACCATTTTCTCCTCCATAAATCCTATCTTAACCCACAAAATCCACCCCCATTACTCCTCATTCAAACTCTATTACGCCATTCTCTCAAATCCACCTTATATAACAAACAAAAACACACCCCATATTGTATCTCGGGCTTCCACCCGCCTCTAAGGCACATTATCTATTTGAGTGTTTATAGTGTCCCATAAGTTTATGTTCATTTAGATTCTAATAAATTGGTATGAAATAGTAGGTGTTCGATGAAATTTCTCAATGAAGCTATTCCAATGTTTATTTGTTTAGCGTTGTACCCATTACTATTACCATAGACAACTTGTTGTTTGTGATCTATGAGATTTCACATTGTGTATTATCGAGTGTTTTTTCTAATGTTAGATATTTTATGTTGATTCTTGGCCTACATTGATTGAATGGTGTTAATGTGGTTGTTCTTAGAAAGGATTACCAACCCCCAGAAGTCAAAGCCACAGCTGCAAAAATTATAAGTATTAAATTCATATAAACACGCTTGTCATTGTAAACATATTTTTAATACTAACCGAATAATATGCAAAACATGTAAGGATGAACGAGGAGAAAGAGAAGTGATATGAATCTCCTTGCGAAGAGTGTGGATTGCGATATTAAAATCTTTCACAAAATGAGGGATATCACAAAACCCTAGTATGCCGCACGAAATTCAAGAGTCTGGCCTTCGGGGTACTCTCAACCCTAACTTGCTCACTAACTAGGCCGCGAGATTAGTTCACAATGTTATTGATACTTAATTAACCCGCAGGATTAAGCAACAATAAAAATAACTTACAAGCTCAGAGAATGATCTCAAAATTATGAATATATGATTGATAAAAGGTGTAAAATTTTGTTGGACAAACCACCCTATTTATAGTGTAGATCTCTGCCATAAACCCTAATCACGGCTGGAAAATGAATCGACTTATGCCAGCTTTAAGAAGCTAAAACCATATCTAACTAAAATACCTAAAATAAATGTTAACCTATGGTAATCTGGTCGAATTCTTCAAGTAAACTTGAAGACTATTATCTTATCTAATCTTACCAAATCTTAGTCCAATCATAATAAAACTGAATATTCTAAACCCCAATGGACTGTATTTAAAAATTCAGCTTTTCAAAGCCCACATGGCCGAGCTATCAGTCCAATAAATGCAAAATGAAATAATTTTACAGTGCTCACACTGCCTCATTAAAAATCCAGTGGGAAAAAAGAGTAGTGTTCTTCATGACGCTTTCAGTTAATCGACAAGCTTGAATAATTAATCCAAGCCCTAGCCGATTTGGTCTTGAGTTCTTCATCATGAAGTTTATTAATCAAATAATTCAATCCCGCATATCTAATCTTTTTTATTGACCTTGTCATCGGTCCAGCCATGTCACCTAGAGGATCCCGAACATAATCCTTAAATGTTTGATCAAGTCGTTGAATGTCTTCGTTTATGGTGGTAGTCGTCTTCACATCTCCATCAAGAAGGGAATCCTAGATTTTCAACCCAGTGAGAACATTATAATAAGAGCTACAAATAAAAAGTATCACCTGGGTCACTATAGGGGTACCCAAACAATACTTCCAACTGTTGTAGCTATTCCACATCTAGCAAGAAGCAAGTGCGACAAAATCTCCTTGTCTCGGAAGAAGGAGCTAAATAAACCCCCCACTGAACAACTTGTTATGAAGGCGATGGTTTCTTACCAGGACCGGTTGGTGAAGGGGACGGTTGCGGCGGGTGAAGTTAATATTCCCGAAGGTCGGTGTATCCACTGGTCTTACCGGCTCGGGCCATGATCCCATTGACAGAGAAGAAGATGAGAAGGTTTATATATTTCAATTCCTTAAGTTTTTATTTCACTAAAAAAATTATTTAAACCCTACAAATGCTTGGACTAACTTAATAATCGGTTCGTGTAACAGGATGATGAGTTGGTCACCTTGTTCATCAAGAACATTGAGGAACACAAGTGAGGGTTGGGAAAGCCTTGCTCCATAATTCAAGGCGTCGTGATACAGCACCGGGTGGATTACCTCGTGTTCGTGTGTGCGAGCATATCTACCATTCGAAAACTGGATTTCCGTCTGTCAACCATGTTTTCAATGATGTGGGAGAAACATTAGGGAGTATAATAAACTGGCTTATGTCTTTGGACGGACATGGAGATGATTCCTTGACCAAGGACTTGCAAGCTAATGTGGCTTGGGATGATGATCTTTGTTGACTTTATATCAGCGACGATGAGGTAATATGTACAACAAATTACAAAAACTATTACGATTTATTTCTAAGTAAATATTTTTTAAGTAACTTTATTTTCTCAACAGGATAGATATACATCTACTCCAAAAAAAATCCGGATCAAGCAATACATGCATCCATTAAAGCAAAACATATATGCATCCAAAGCCACTCAAATAGGTATGTCCCTAGACCATCCATATTTTCCCATATTTAATTGATTTTATCTTTTCTTAACACTCATTCATTTCCTAAATCGTAGATTCACAACCGATGCAATTTGACAGCATATCCCAATATGGTGAACTATGTCAAGAACTGCAACGAGCTTGTGAAGAGTGCGCATGAGTCGGGAAAGGTTGTATTGTTGCCGAAATTCCTACCTTCCACTTTTGGCACGTATCATCAATGTGGATTGGAAATTGTTCTAATGGTACAGTTTGGAAACAATCTTGGAAACTTCACCACGATGATCTGGCTATCAAACTCACAGATAGATGTTTGGATAGGGTATGGTTTATTTTTCACATAAAGTCTACTAATGTTTTCTCAATTTGTTTTAGCGATTAACAATTGCTATTCATCAAGGCACCTCGGGAACCAAGCTCTCGATACCAACAATGAGCGCATACAGTCTGTTATGTGTAGCATGGGATGCTTGGTCTAAGAATTCAAAGCTACGAAAGTAGATAATCGTGTCAAAGAGATTGTGGAAACCATGATTCAGACTGATGCTGACATTTATGTGGTGCCATGCATTAGAATGTGACACTTTAAAATTATAATACGTCCGGAAAATTGTTTTTAAATTACAAATAAATTCATGTGCTACTTTTTATCTCAATGATCATTGGTACTTAACCTCATCCACCCTAGTATAGATGAAGTTTTACCCTTGACTCAATGACCACTATTGAAAACCAAGACATTTCCAGGTACTTTAATTTCTTTTGTCTTACTTATTTTATCTTCTATAAGTGAAATGCGTAATCTTTCAAAGTTCTACATAAACAGGCTAGCATGTCAATATCAAAGGGAGAAGATAAAAATAGAACCATCTCCGGATTACACCTGGAAAATAACAAATATTGATGTAAGTCATTCAATACAAAAGTGTCTTTATTATTAACATTATTTCAAACAATTACATTTGATCAATTTCCTTTGAAGTTCCTGAGTCAGTTGAGTGGTAGGGAATGTTGAAATTACGTCCTCCTGTTCATGGAAAAATGTGTGCTCAAAACTACCTCTACCAATATTCTAGAGGTCAGTCATTAAATTACGTGTAAAATATTTGTTCTTCTTACCTAATCAATACTCACAGCTAATGTGGGGAGGTTGTGTAAACAACATGTATTTCCTGAGTGACGAAGAGCATACAATGGCTAGGAGATAACAGTTGTAGCCAAGAAATGGTGCCAGGATTGGGTGGACGTATATTCGAAAAATAGACCTCCTGCCGTAAAATGGAGCAGAAAAAATTGATTTTATTGTGATTTGCTTTGTGAATTTGATGGTTGTTGGAGGATTTTTTTAGAATTCTAAATATTCTAAAATTTTCATTTCTTGTTGCTTAGTATTAATCTTGGTTCGATTTTAGACTATATTTAATTCTATTTATGCATTTCTTTAGTGAAATTTCTCAAGATTTTGATCTCGGATGGGCCAGGAAAAATTAAAATAGTGCATTGCAAATGCCAATAAAAACCAATACTGGTTTACATATTACATACCATTGCTAGATTAAGTAGCACATATATTAATTCTATACCAGTGCCCAACTTTTATCGGTGATCAAAAATCTAGTTCCTTTCATATATTAGTACCAGAAATTCTTTTCATACCAGTTTGTTCTCAGCATCGGTGCTCAATCTATATGAGCACCTAGATCTGATTTTTAGATAAGCACGGACACCGATCACTTACCGGTGCTGAGAAATATCACCACCATTGTCATTTTATAAGCACCAGTACAATCAAAGGTTACATAGGCACTGGTACCATAATCCTGGTGTTGGGTATGGGGTTCCAGCACCGATACAGTATACTGGTTCCTATGTAACTACGTTCTAGCACACCCTCCCCCCTAATTAGGCACCTGTATTCGCAGGGGGCGAATAACTGGAGCCAATGTACCAGATTGCCGGTGTCTATGTATGGGTTCTGCAGACTGCAGTAGTGGCCATTCCACTATTCACCTTTAAATTGTATTTTTTTAAAATAAATATTATATTTTATAAGTTTAAAATTAATAATGTGTATTTGAATGTAAAAATATAAGAATATAAAATTAAAATATTAATTATTTTTAAAAAAAATTGTATATAATTTAATTTAAGAAACGCAATGTATAAATGAAAAAATACAGTATAATGTTCATAATTTAAGGACATACCACCTATTAGGAGAACTTCTCTAAATAATAGTATAATTATACATGAACTAAAATAGTACAATTCAATCAAAAAATGATTTATTCTTGAATAAAGTACATCCATGCCCCCGATTCCTTGTTTAGTGCACAAATACCATTAGTTTTTTAAAAGTGAACATATACCCCCATTGCTTGTTTAGTGAACATATACCTCTCATTTTTTTTCAAACATCAGTCTCCGGTTATAGGAGTATATGTGCCCTTTCGAAAAACGGGGAAGGGTGTATGTGCACTTTCAAAAAACTAGAGGGGTATATGTGTACTTTCAAAAAATTGTGGGTATATATGCACTAAACAAAAAACTCGGGGACATAAATGCTTTTATCTCTTTATTCTTTATACTTTTCTGTATATCTTTTCAACTCGATCTATTAAAATCCCTCTTACATTCCTAGTTAAATCCCTAAACTTATATTTGTTTAAAATACGAAACAGGAGATAACTAGAAAGTAGTTTTGATGTCATCATGATTTCTTTAAAGCAAAGGAAGACAAGATAAACCAGTAAGAGAATGAGTACATACCAATCCCTGAATTGAAACCATTATTACATGAATAATTAATTAATACAGCATGATTTCGATTTTAAGGCATGTTGGCATGGCTCAGTAGACAAAATAATCAACTTTTTAGGTGGTCTAAAATTCTTTTTAACCATTCAATGAACTTCGAGTATCACTTTGAATTAAATTGTACTCTAATATATATCTACAATAATTAATAGTTGAAGTTCACGGCAAGTCCCAACTACGTAGTTAAGTTTAGATAACTGATATACTCCGTCTTCAGTTAAGATATGCAGTCGAATATTTATTGATGAATATAGTTTGGACGACGTACTAGATGTATAATTTGCTCTAAAAAATATTGGGGAAATTTCTGGTCTAAGACAAAGGCAAATAGAAAGAAAGTGTAGGAGAGTAGAATAAAATGTATAAATCTAAAGGCAACCTTCAAGTCGTGTATTACACTTTCCTTAACCCTTTTTTTGTTCCCTTTTGTGTGCATATGATACAGAACCAATATCCTCTAAGATAAAATGAAGTTTTGTTGACAATAGTTTGTACTAACTATTTCAACACCGAAAAGAAGAAGGGCAGAATGATTTCTTGTGAATGGATAGTTTTTTCCCGCAACAAAACTCCACCCTTCTATATAGCTAAATGGTCTTTCTAATAGACACAATGATTGACGATGAAGAGTCGTGTATCCTAGAGTTGTACCATTTGAGATTGCTTGAATGATTGATCACATCCTTTGTTGAATGGTGTTGTATATTTTCAATAAATAAGAAAATACCAACAATCCCCCGCCATTTTCGATTATTGAAAATTATCCTCTAGGTCTCTGAACCCACTCTGATAACCTGTGTATTAGCAATGGTGTCTTTCGATTGAACCACTGCATTAGTAAAAGTTTCTATAACTCGTCGAGCCACTTGGTAGACTAAGCTTTGAACCAATGGTTTATGTAACGAGCCACATATATCAGCCACACACAGATTCGCTTCCTCTAAATTACTATAAAACAACACATATCAATTCATGTGCCTCAATCCTATTCATGATTGTTTCCAAAATTCAAACCAGAACTTTGATTTACTTCAAGTCATACACTCATATAGTCAAGTTCATATGTTCCCGCCATACGAATTATTTTTTTCTTTCATGCAAACAACATATGAATACATCGTATTTGACATTTCTTGAACCTTTTAAGAACACTAAGTTCAT
>JAULKM010000006.1:10486889-10504539 GCA_032355605.1 Rubia tinctorum | reverse complement strand
GAGATGTAATCCGTGAACAAATCCAAATACCTAGTCAAGAACACAATTGCATACAGCTCCTGTGTCTTTAGTGAAATCCCTGAAAGATCATATCAGGAATTCTCCATGTCATACCTCACACAAATACATCAATCAAAATGCTCCAAGATAGAGACTCAATAGTATCACAACTGTGGATTGATAGTGCACACTAAAATCACAATATAGAAGACCCTGCGTCATTAGGTCTAGAAATACCAACCGATTACAAACGAGGAAGGCACCTTATATCTTAACTCATACTCAAGTTAGGAAAATAGATGCATCAAATGAACAAATGAAAACTGAAAAAATGCAGCTCAATTTTCTCCTAAACGCGAAGATTTTCTTACTACAAGGCTGTCACCAGGTGACCAACTCATATAAACGAACACATAAACTGCAACATCCACAAATCAGTCACAAGGACCTCGAACAAGTCCTCTAATTACAAAATCAAAGGCAGCACATGAAAATCTCAATTTGACACCATTAAAATGAAAATTACACTGTAACAGGAACTGAGCTCATAATATTCTGCATCAGCCTATCTATTTATTTCATTAATTAGCACCTTTCGAGTGGCCAGTAAATCAATAAAATGATGACTAATTTAACTTAACAAAAACCCCTAAACTACTCCATTTCAAAAATCACAGAGAGCCAACCATAGTTCCACCAAAATGTCCTCATGTCATACATGATTTTATACATAAAAAATGAAAACATAATTTACAATTGCTTCAGGGGCACGCGAATAATTCATCGATTAATCAAAATCAAAAGGAGCAATTGGGGAAAGTGTAGAGACCTGAGCATGATTTGGTGGCGTAAATTTTGAGGAGGAGCACCAGAATGCTCATCAAATGTGTCATATCACCGGCTAATCTGAATATGTTCATTTTCGCGGCAGGGATTCTAGAGAGAGCCCAAATCTAGAGAGAGAGAATGGGTTTTAAATGTTGAGAAAGCACTGGAAGAACGAAAACGAAAGGGTTTATTCTATCCAATTTTATTTTTTTTAATTTTTTAACACGTTTTGGGAATCGAACGCTGTGAAGAAGGAAAAGGATGACGTGGCATGAAGGGAGGAGGCTGCGTGGGCTAAATTGTGCACGTCGTGAATAAATATTTTTATTTATTTAGTTACCTGTCACACACTTTTCCTTTTAATTTTTTTGTTTATTTTTATCTTTTTATTTTAAAAAAAAGACTAACATCATCATGCATTTTATTTTATTTATATTTGTTTTAATCTCTACCACTTCTTTAATATCTTGTAAATTCATGTGCTAAATAAATAGATGTTACAATTATATGAACAAAAGAAGTAATAAATTTAAAAAGTCTGGTACTCCTTTCGTCCCAACCAATTCTGCATAGAATCTATTTTTAAGTAAAAAAAGTTGAACTTTGACCACATATTTAAATAGGTATATGGACAATAACTTTATCGTATGAGATATAGTTAATTTCTGTTCAAGTTAAGTCGTGACTTTCTGAAACGAATATTCACACTTCGCACTTCACCCTTCGCATTTCACATTTCGCATTTCGCACTTCACACTTCGCACTTCACGTTTCGCACTTCACGGTTAGATTCACATTTCGCACGCTCTCTCTCTTAAATGAATATTCTCTCCCATCTTTCTATTAACTTTTTGAAACGGCTAGTCAACGTCTCTCTTCACCATCTCCAGCGAACCTCTGTTACTCCGACGAACCTCCTAGTAGCGGCTTCTTAAGCGCTGCCATGGCGGCTCAAGCTCCAAAAAGCTTCGCCCAAGCACTCCAAGCCAGACACCCACTAATCTCTAACACTCTTCCCTCCACACAACTCACTCTGAACACAATTTTCAAAGGAGAGCCATATGTTCTTTTCACTAATGAACAAATCACTGAGTTGTCATCTCACTACAAAAACACTCTCATTGGTAATTTCCCGAAAGAAAGACCGTCGATGGATCGAATAGAACAAGACTTCAAAACCATAGGGTTCAACGGAAGCTACCAATTGGGGGTAATTGATTTCAAGAACATACTCAGATTCCAACTGAAAGAGGACTTCCAACGTTGCTGGATGAAAGCAATAAGGTCTTTCAACAGACTGAACATGAGGGTGCTAAGGTGGACACCGGAATTCAAGCCCAACATCGAGGCATCTATAGTTCCGGCGTGGATTACAATTTGAAACGTGCCTCTATACTACTGCAATATCCCCAAAATCGAAGCAATAGGAAACCAGGTTGGAAGATTTATCTAGATGGATTTGGCAACTGGGAGATTAACGAGACCCTCTGCTCTCAAACTCTGTGTGGAGGTGGATTTGCAAGCATAACTTCCTGGGTTCATCAGTTTAGGATCAATTACTGAAAATGAAAAATACAACATTGAGTATGAAAACCTCCCTCTATACCGTTATCATTGTCGGAAAATAGGCCATAAAGTATCCAAATGAAGGATACTAAATCCAAGCCTTATCCCTAAACCCAAAAGAATATCCATATACAAACCCGTTACTAATCAAGGCAACCTGAAAGCCTCAAACCAAGACCCAAACACAAACAATTCCTCTGGTGCCACGGTCTCCCAGAAACAAAAAGAGTTTGAAACACAAAACAAAGAGCCTCAACCAATCCAGCAAGAAATGGTCAATACACATATCCTACTTCCTGAAACTAACAAAGCGGAACAAAGACCTTCTCCAACAACCACCTAATAGCGTCACTGAAAACCTACAATATTTGCTACAAGAACTGGCTAATAGAGAAACTATGGAAAAATAGGATCATACCCCCCTCAAAGGAAGAGCCAATAAGACCACTCTCACAAGGTCTTACCACCTCAAAGGGAGAGCCACTAAGGCCGCTCTCATCGAGCGAGCTAAAAAGATGACGACCAAACAGGTATGATGACTAGCCCTATCAATAACTACTCTGTAGTTCTCTCCCTCACTTCGGTCCAGCCCACAAAGTGGAAATCGATTTAGCATTCTGGATAATGATCCTGAGGAAATAGCAGAATCAAGTTCCCAAGTGCTCCGGCAGGACAAGGTAAGTACCCCTACTCCAATTCAGATAAACTTTAAACCTGTAAAAACCAGAAAAAGACTCTGTTTAACAAGCTTAACAAGATTAACCTCAGGACAACATCAAAAAGCAAAAACACAGATTTTTAATTATTAATAAGATCATAGGAACTAAATGTTTAATCTGGAATCTTAGGGGTATAGAAACTTCATTCAATAGACTCAAAAAATTAATAAACATTCACAAAATATAACTGCTATGTGTGTTTGAGCCAAAACATAAGCATTACTTAATAGACACATATAGAAGGAAACTGAGTTTTGATAAAGCCCATAGCTCTCAGGTAAATAATATATGGATTCTATGGAATGACTGTTTTCATTTTGTACTGGAAAAAGAAACATCCCAATTCATTGAAGCCACAATCTCTAACCCCGGCTTTAAATCCAGCTTGAAAGTTGTTTTCATTCATGTTGCAACCAACAGGAAAGACAGGAAATCTCTATGGTCTGATCTCCAACTCACATCTGGCCCTAACAAGCTATTTATTGGGGACTTTAATTCCTTAACAAGTATGCATGAGTATAAATGACCTAGTAAACCCAACACTAAAAGCATTAGAGATTTCTCCAACTTCATAAGCCACAATCAGCTCAATCATCTCTTCACCTTAGGAAATACATTTACATGGACAAACTGTAGATCACCTCCTACAGTTGAAATATTAGACAGAGGATTAGCTGATAGTGATTGGTTACTCACATTCCCTAACAGCTCAAGCCACACTCTAAACAAATATACATCCGACCACAACCCTTTACTCCTGACAATAGGCAGTGATTTACCCACACATCCTAAGCCCTTTAGGTTTTTAGATGTTTGGATTACTAGATCAAACCTTAAACAAGTAATTCATAGAAACTGGAATCAGTCTATCCCTGAATCAAGGATGATCAAACTGTTTAAAAAAAATGAAAAGACTTAAAATAGAACTTAAAAAATGGAATAAGGAAAGCTTCGGTGACATAAATGGAAACATTAAGGCAGCAGAGGAAGCCCTAAAATTGCAGGAAATAACCTATGATGCTAGTCACTCCACTAAGGATTTCATAGATTTAAAACACAAACAAGCTTTACTGCTGAAAACTTAAATAAGGAAACTATTTTCTGGAAGTAGAAAGCTAAAGTGAAATGGCTAAAAGAAGGCGATTAAAACACAAAATATTTTCATGCCACGGTCAAACAGAGAAGAGTTAAACAAAACATTTCAAGAATTAGGACAATGCAGGGACAATGGACAGATAATCCATTGGAAATTGAAAAAGAAGCTATTCAGTTCTATAAAGAACTGTTACAGGAGGAACATTCCGAGGACTCTGATTTATTCTTATCCCTAATATTATTACACGTGAGGATAACATAGCCTTATTGACCCCTCCCACCACCCAAGAACTAAAGAGTGTAATTGAATCATTAAACCAAAATGGCACCTCTGGGCCAGATGGTTATTCAGCTACCTTTTTTAGTTAAAGTTGGGATATCATTCAACATGATGTGCTAGAGGCTACAAATGAATTCATTACAGGTTTGAAAATACCCCCAGGTATCTCTAGCTCTTGGATTTGTTTGATCCCTAAAAAGGAAACCCCTATAACCTTTTCGGACTATAGTCCCATCTCTCTGTCTAATTTCATAAATAAAATTTTCACCAAACTTTTAGTTATGAGATTAAATGCTATTATGCCTAGGCTTATTTCATATCAACAGTCAACATTCATAAAAGGAAAAGAAATTGCAGTTAACTTCATACACCTAAAGGAACTAATCAGATTTTTGAATAACAAAAAAGGATCACCAAATTGCATCTTAAAACTAGACTTAACAAAGACATTTGATAGGGTTAGGTGGTCTTTTTAGCTGCAGTTTTAGCTAAATTCAATTTTAATTCGGATTTCATTAGCATCATTATATCTAATCTTTCATCTTCTTGGTTCTCTGTTATAATAAATGGGAAGGCTGCTAGATTTTTTCAACCTACAAGAGGTATTAAGCAGGTAGATCCACTCTCCCCTCTTCTTTTAATATTTTTACGCAAGCTTTCTCCTGAAGTTTACAGTTCTGTTTTCTTAATGGAAAACTAAAATTTTATCAATTGCCATCATGCTCCATTCCCATATCACATCTTAGTTATCCAGATGAAACAGTTTTATTCATTAAGGCCACTAAGACTACAATTGTAAGACTGAGAGCCTTCTTGGAAATATTTGAAATTACATCCAGGCAAAATATTAATTATGACAAGAGCAACTACTTTCTAAGTAGCTCAGCCACAAAATCCCAAGAGCATTTTTTAAAATATCAATTGAAGATGAAACCTGGAAGCTCCCTCTTCACTTATCTAGGTTGTACAATATTCACAGGAAGAATAAAAGCCATACACTTTCAGCCTCTAATTGAATTGTATGATAAAAAACTTAAGAATTGGAAGAATAGATGGTTAATCATGGCTGGAAGATTAACATTGATTAAATCTGTGATGTATTCTATTCCACAACACTTATGGGCAGTAATGGAACCACCAAAGACTGTAATCTAAAAAGCTTAAAAAGAAAATCACAAGATTTTTTTGGGGGTGAAAATGAGAATGGCAATACTAAAAAGATATGGCTCGGTGTTTATAGAATGTGCTTTCACTTTGAACAAAATGGACTAGGACTGAGGAAGTTTAAAGACATATTAGACACATTCTCTCTGAATCTTTGGTGGAAATTTCAATTAGGCATAACTCCATGGGCTAAGTTCTTATGGTCACTCCCACAAAACAAAAGAAACTCACAGAATTGGAAAAGAATACTTAGGATGGACGACCTAGCTCTAAGTAATACCAGAGTTTTACATGGCAATGGGTTAGCAAATTTCTAACTTCAAACCGGACGGGTTTTGGGACACTAATTGACATGCTGCAACCTAACACCATTCCCTCTCACATCTCCATTTCTGACATCATACTAAATAAGCTTACATATCTACCACCGCTCCAATGCTTTCCTCCTAATATTTTACTATTCTTGCAGGAAGCACAAGTACACCAAGATAGACAAGACATGCTTATCTCGAAAAACTCAAATAATGGAAGTTTTACATTTAAGACAACTCACATGGAAGTAGCTCAAACGAGGTAACATAAGGATATTAAAACATGTCTGGAACCCAACAATGCCTAAAAATGTCTCTGTTTCCATGTGGAAACTAACTAATGTCGTGCTTCCTTTTGATGATATTTTGGTTTTCTCAAATATATATCTTGCTTCTAAATGCCCTTTGTGCCAAAATGAAGACTCCATGACACACTTTTTCAATACCTGCACATTAGAAAAAGAAATT
Organism: Rubia tinctorum; assembly: GCA_032355605.1. Taxonomy (NCBI): domain Eukaryota; kingdom Viridiplantae; phylum Streptophyta; class Magnoliopsida; order Gentianales; family Rubiaceae; genus Rubia; species Rubia tinctorum. Next base: position 10,498,108 of record JAULKM010000006.1, on the reverse strand, counting down.
TAGAAAGCTATAAATTCTCTTTTAGGAATTGTAACCCCGGATTTTGAGACCATTTTTTACAGACTTTCTTTTTACTTGTCTCTAAAAGGTACTACCTCCATTCATACTCAACTGATATGCCTTACTCCCTCTTTTGTCTGTTGGAACTTGTGGAAGGCAAGGAACAATTTAATATTTGATAACATAAGGCCTAACATACAAGCTATCCTCAACTATACAAAAGAAACCATGTTCCTATCATTCTATAAAAAAATCCACACATATCAATAAACATGCTGACCTCCAGTGGATTAATCTAGGTCTAATACCGAGACTTACCCCCCGCCCCACCCAAGTTGCTGATCACACCAGTGTCATGGGAAAAAACCAAAAGGACAATTTAAAATCAATGTGGATGCATCCTGGATCAGAACTGAACCTAATTGTGGGATTGGAATAATTGTGAGGAATCAAGAAGGCTTTTTGGTAAATGCATGCATCAAATCTGAAGCCTCTATCTCTTCCTTACATTCTAAAATGCTAGCTGTACTACAAGGACTCATTATGGCAACTAATTTTGATTGTCATCAGGTTGAAATAAAACGGATAGCTTGCTTGTAATAGAATGCATATAGAATCCTGACAAAGCCCCTTGGGTTGGCTATGATTTGACATACAAATTGAACAACCTAATAAGCAACACTCAGATCATGCACACATTTAGAGAAGGGAATAGAGTAGCGGATATGCTATCAAAACAAACAAACAAAAAAAATCAGTGAACGTAGAATATTAAATTTCCATTAACTCGAACAAAGAACAAAAGGACTTCTACATTTGGACAGGTTGTCTATTCCTAGCCTTAGAATGTCGATATATAATTGAATGGACTCTACTGATTGCTTCTTATGTCAACAGGTACATCTACAACTTGGCACAACAACCAAAGGTGGACTCAAATGTAGCGGATACAACTATTGGAAGCACAACATAACCAAATCAATGAGGACTTGTTACCAGATGTACCAGCCCTATTCATGAAGATCAAAGGCCTTCCATGAATAACAAAGCAACTCTGTGGTTTCCTATTTTCAAGCACTCCAAACGATCAACCGCGCATGAAAGCTCAGATCCTGCTTTCTTAAAAATTAGGAGATGTCCAGCCAAAGTTAGGAATTAACACGTGGGGTGGAGATTACTAACTTTGGAAACACATCTCCTAATCCTTTTGTATCACATATATATATATATATATATATATATATATATAAATTCAAACTCTAGTTCTAGTTCTAGATTTCTCTCATTTTGGAGGTCAACTAACGTTGCCTCAGCCATTTGCCCTCAAACTGATTGTATCTATTTCTTTTATTAAGGTTGGGGACCTAATAATATCCCGTTCACCCAATGGGTGATTTAATTAAATAAAGATATGGTTAGATTCGTCGTAACATGTAGTTTCTAAATATCATTTTTTGTGTGCCGTTATTGTCCGTAACTACACATATTTACAGTCAAACATGTTTATTGGAGACCGTGAAAAGATTCTGTGCAGAAATGGTTGGGACAGAGGGAGTATATAACTTTCGAATTGGAATCATGTCAGAACACATATCTTATGTGAAACATTCACTTGTGTAAAAATAAATTTGAACCATTAAAAGAATGATCCAATGGTTGAATTTTAGTACAATTAAAACTTATCTACACAGTTCACAAGGATCTTCTTTCAGGTAAAAAGTTTGGGTTATAAAAGAAATTGGATCTCAAAGCCCGCTTCATCAGCTTCCGTGCATCCATCCATTTCTCTCTTTGACACTGAACAATTCGTACAGAAACTCCGAGAATTGCAAGCGGCGATTGCACAGAGACTCATGAATCCTTGAATATCTATAGAAACGATGGTAGCAGTGATGCTTCTGCAACTATCTTTGTGCCAGCTTACTACGATGCCGAATTGGAGCATTGGACGATGAAGAAGAAGACAAATTCCATAAGTTGAAGGATGTGGTCAACTAAATCGTAGAGAAATTAGTCGACTACTGAGCTACTCCCTAGGATCAGCTTAGTCTACTGTCTCCTCAATTATAGAGTCTCGATGTCCAGTTCTCCAGATCCATTTCAGTTCCGGGTCTGACTCAACTCTAACCTCCACTGACTCTAATCCATGTACATTTTTCAACCTTTTCCTTTAGTTAAATTTCATCAAGATTTCAAAATTATGTGCATTTTTAAAAGCTATTTTAGGAATTTAAGTCAGAATGTGTAATTTCTTTATGTACTATTGTTTTATCATTAACATTATTTGTATGAATTATTTTGAATTATTGTATTTTCTGCATGAATTTGAAATTATCCCTGAAGAAAATCAGAAGACTATAAATTGTAGAGTAAATGTTTGATTAATAAGCATGTACTTAGACTCAATATATGTTAATAGTCTAATCCTCCGCTTCTTTTGGGGATAAGAAGTAGTGCCCCTTTTGGTTTTATGTCGTATTTATAGAGAATGATTATATTCGTACTACGCTCTTAATCTCATTCACATGATTTTTCGTATGGTGCTGCATTTTCTAATTTTGATTTTATCCTCATTTTTTCTATGATGAAGGAAAAGTTTCCTATAAAAAATCTGCGGATGTACACTGTAAGGCTGGGCCCCAGCGTAGTGCTACGGTTGTCCTCTGTTACTTAGTGGGTGTATCTTTTAGAGCCTTTCAGATCTCATAGATATACTTTTGATGAATTCTCTATGCTTAGTTAAAACTCCTACCGAATGAAAGGTTGGAAGAGAACTTATTGTATTTGTAAACTTGAGCATTTTGAGTACTATAGCTGCATCATTAAAAGCTATCATGCAATGTATCAATCATTGAAAAATCCGACCTTTTATATTGTCAAAACATATTCGAGTCTAACTTAAGCTCTTATCTGTGTTACTCAGACTGCTTAAAGGCCTGAACTTGACTAGAACCTAACTGATGGAGTTTGCAAATCTGTCTCAGCTGCAACAAATGTAAGTGTGATGTATCATTATTAAAGAATTGAATTCGAAAAAGGTTATAGCATTACTAAATTCTTTAACCTGCACTTCAGTTCGGTGCTCTATTGATTTTCTACTTTCACATGTTAAAGAAATCAGAAGAAATCTAATGATTTTAGTTATGGTCATATTATTGTTGTTTCTGTTGGAATTGATTAAATCTAATTTAGCGAAAAATCAATTATCTAATCTCGGATCTCATGCACGTGATTAATTATCTAATCCCAGATCCCGAGTAACCTACCAATAAGCTCACAAAATGGAATCTAGGCAATCGTGAGAACATTGTGTCCATTAGATCTAATTAAGTCTACATAACTGAGGATTTAGATAAGAAAACCAACAATGGTCAATAAAACCCTTTGTAATGTAAACCTAGCAATCATCCAACCAAAACATACTAATAAACATGTCAAATGCATTGGTTAACACATGCTTTTAGGTGCAGATAAAAAGCACGTGAGAAATTCCTCCATTAATGCCCATTAATTTCATTTGTGATGTCTCTGTTCTAGGCGTGAATGGAGCCTCTAAATTCTTCCCGTTAATGGCATTAGATCCAGGCATTTTAAATGCTCCAAAATTGATGCCATTTTCCGGCGTGAAATCTGCAGCTATTCATTCTTCAGCCAACATAATGGTCTCCTTAATCACGAGAGCCATTAGGTTCACCTGTTTCTCCGTTTGACTCTCCCCTACAATCGTTCGGTCCACCCCGCCACCGTTCGGTCCGCCGTCGTAGTGGTCTGGTCTAGAATTTCAAGGTTTTCCGCTGCATTGCATTGTTTTGCTGAAGCTTTATGTTGGATTGCATTTGAGCCCGTTTGACTTATGGATTCAGCTTTTGTCCCATGATTAATTATTAGGCTTTTAACACACACAGGAGCCTCACGTGGCAAATGAACTGGTTTCATCCTCTGACTTTCCTTTTGTTGCAATTTTTCCTGCATTTGTAGTGATGCTTTGTGTTGAGCATAGCTGTTAAGACATCCTTGCATAAGTTCTGCTTCTAAGCTATCTTGTCGACAATGATTTTGCATAACTCCAGGACTCGACTGTGGCACTGGTTTATCATTTTTGAATCGAAGCAAGTTAGGGACCCATCCCATGGGCATGTAACATTCTCCGTAGGGGGTATTTTTTTTCTGGGAAATCAATCTTTGTATGGTCCATTGGGTCACATAATTCAAAGAAATATAGTAAATGCTCATATTGAAAATAAAATCTAAAGGTTTTACCTCTAACATTGTCGGCAAAATCGTGAACTCTAGGAATAGGCTTTTCCACCGGCAATGACAACCTAATCTTCAAGTCCGCTCCCATGCAAGTACCCATTTTGTTGCGTGCCACTTTGATAAAACCATCGAGATTATTTCCCACTATCTACTTAATTGTGGTTAGGAAGCATTGAGGATTATAAATTGTATATTTGATAGGTACGACGATGACCTCCCAGGTACGTACTCATTTCAATAATCGAGAACCTTTGCACTACGATCCAAACTCGTTGTGCTTCTTAGTTTTTTGCTTTTGACTCGGAGTAGGTATCCCTTGAGTTCTTGGTGCACTTTTACCTTTTGCATTATGATTCTGAATTTTTGAAGGAAAAAAAGGAGAAAGATCTCACCTTGAGGGAACTCATGATGAGAAGAGAGGCTCAACAAGTAAGGTTATGTAGGATTTGTTATTCCGATCATCCCACTGATTCTTGTTATTGGTTGAGAGATGAGCATTATGAGGAGGAAAGAACCGTAGGCTTCCAAAACCAAGTGTATGATGAGGAGTGTTATGAAGAGGTTGGAGTTGTTGGTTTTCAAGGTCAACGAGCTTAAGAATGGTATCCATACTATGATTCTTATATTTCGGAGTGGAGTGGTATTCTAGATTTGTGGTATGAAAATTCACCGAAAAAACCAACACTACGAGCAATATGATTGGCCTTCACCACCTTATGTCATCCCCAAAACCAAACTTAAGGAGGAGGTTTAAGTTTGATGCATGAAGAGATCATGAATGCAATAGAAAACTTGACCAATTTGGCCAAGACCAATGAGGAAGTGAAAACTCAAGTCTCTTCAAGAATCAAGACTATTGAGGGGCATGTGAGTGATATGATGGAGGTTTTGAGATGAATGGAAGTTGGATATTTCGAAACACACCATCGTAAGTTGAACTGAAAGATATGGTGACTGAGATCACCTTGAAGAAGTGGTGGTGTTATGTGGTTTCGGGGGAGGAGTGTGAGGACAGGGGTGAGGGATTTTTTTTCTATTTTTTTGAAATAAAAATCCACTAAAATAATTTAAAGGTCGAGTAGCCTCCCGAGAAACTCCGTATATTTAAAGTCGTCGACACGACCCTAATGTTATCCATATGGTGAAGTTTTGAACCCCTTCACCAAGAGTATCCAAAGAGAGGTGGGGGTAGAAATATTCCAAGAAGAAGATTTTGTGAAGGTGGAGTTGATTTTAAAATGAGATGGGTATCTTGGAAACTTCGCATAATCATTTCGCTCTCTTATTGTCTCCTTCAAGAATTCCAATAAATGGTGGAATTGGTTCAATCGGTGTAGGTGGGAGTGATGATGCCAACAACAATGAATATAAAACAATCACCTCTTCCTCAATTCTTTGTCTTCAACAACCAACTCATTATCCACTTGGAACTCATATTATATATTCATAAAACTTTATTAATATTCGGTTTGACTGAAATCGATTTTGGCACAACCGGTGAACTGTTTACTTTTTGCGCTTAGGTCTCTCTAAGGAAATGAGAGATTTCGGAATGAAAAATTGGAGATACACTTATTTAATTCACATTTTCACGTCCATGTTCTTTAGATTTGGGCATCAACAGGTCAATGGAAGGGCCGGAATGTTCACAAGGAGTATTTGCCGACACTTTTCGAAACTTACGCTATGGCCAAATTTCTTTGAATGTACCCTACGGTTCAGAACTCCGCACCCGAACATAAGGACAAATGTTTGATGTGGATATTATGCGTATTGTCTAAGAGGGATGCACGGGGAGGTAGTGTATGATCTATTTTATTAGTCTTCCATTAATGCCATTACGATAGGCGTCATGAGAACGATAATTTTTACCACATAGAATCATATGGAATTACATATTCTTGGTTTTTTATGAAATATAAAGAGAATAAAATTCCGTCCATGACTTTTGGAAAAGCGCTAGTACATGTCTTAGAATAAATCGTAGATGATTACTTATAAGTAATAGAGGTTAATCAAAGAACTTGTGGAAGTATCTGTGGGACCAAGCCAGCTTCTTTATCACTCTCGTGGATTATAAGTTTGACTGGAGATGACAAAGGTCTCTTCCGGTTCGATCGGAATCGTTTTTGGCGCAATCGGTGAACTTTTTTACTTCTTGCACTTAGGTCCCTCCAAGAAAGTGGAGAGGTCGGAATGCGAATTTGGAGACACACCTATGTAATTCACATTGTCACAACCATGTTGTTCCAATTTGGGCATCAAAGGGTCAATCGAAGGGCCCGAAATGTTCACAGGGAGTATTTGCCAATACTTATCAGAAATTACGTTATGGCCTAAATATGCGACATCGCAAGCATTTCGCTTAAAGCGATAGATATGAAACAACATGCTACTGACATCGATTAACCTAAAAATTTTAGTAGGAACCAAAAATTTAAGCTCAAAAAATGAGATAAAATTTCCACATAGCCCCTATTTCATCTCATTATCATTCAGTAATAAAATCCATTTCACATCCCCAAAACACTCCCACCAAAAAACACTCTTAAAATTATTTCCATTTACACCATTACAATAATTCAAATGCTCAATCAAATTGCTCCTTTTAAACATCCACAAGTATTAGAGCATTTCCGGGTACAAATTAATTGAGCTTGTTCTCATCCATTCTATGTTCATTTTGCAATTATTTGTGAATTTGTTATTGTTATGTTTTTATGGTATTTTCATGAGGTATGATGATTGTGTTACATGTTATCTGCTCTAGTATATAGCATTTGTTGTCAAAATAATTCCATATTTATAAGTACTGGGAAATAAGGCTTAGATTAGACTGATTGTGGACAATAATTACATTTTCGTATGAAAACACTTTGAAGGTGTGATGTCGGTCTCATTCGGTCGGGCCTGACGACATGTTAAAAAAAACTACCGACATCACACATGTCTAAGAAATGTTGCATATTTTCATGTTTGTGCTGCATGTTATCCACTGGATATTGTAGATTTTGAGGAAATTATGTCATGTAAAAATAATAAGGAGTATTGGTCATAGATTAGGGTTCATCCCTAAGAAAAATGTCATTTTACCATGAAAAACCTATGAATGTCCGACGTTGGTCAACATACGTCGCCTTTGCGACAACAAAGTCTAGAACAACCGACGTCGCACCCATGCATACGAGTTATTTTTTTTGGTTTCAGATTACTATCATCTACGTATGACTATATAATGTGTGTTTCATTCGAGGACTGTCCATTTCTAACATAAACTTTGTTTGTTGTGGATTGGTTGTAATAAGACAAATAGAGTTATCAATGGATTTATAACATGTGAATGAATGTACTTGTCATTTTACTACTCACCATGTGCGTGTTAATGCCGTACAACGTAGGCAATGAAGGTTCAATACCAATAATATTTTAATTTCATATGAAGGTTATTTAGTATTAATTGAAACAATTGATTATTTATGACGTTTAACCATTACATAAGTCATCGAATATTAAATAACATGTAACGACTAGTGATGAACGATTATTTATGTCATTGAATATTAAATATGATAATATTTGACGACATCCGACATCTCTCTGATTAACAAGCTACGTCGCACAAGCCGGTACTGCGATGACACGTAACCGACATCGGACATACCGGCACCGGTCACAATAATGACCTATATCGATGGCATAATAGAGAAACCCTAGTAGCCAGTGTCAGCTGTTTTTGTGCGAGATCGTCTGTCAAATTGACGTCGTTTTGGTCATAGTTCTATGCCAGCATGCACATGACATGATTGTCCTACGGTGCGAGATGTCGGTAGAAGTCCCTTGCAATATCGATCACTTTACGATCGATGTCGGCTGGAACGAAGTCGCAACCATGCTCTCACATCGTCTAACTTCTTATAGTTACCGACGTAGGCCAAAATACCTACCGACGTCGGTAAAAAATTGATGTAAGAAGAAATTTTACCTCGGTTCTAAACCGAGATAAAAGTGGACTTTTTACTACGACAGTATTTACCTTGATTTTTGGGACTAAAAACCATGGTAAAAAGTGTTGTAGAACCGAGGTAAAATGTTATGTTTCTTGCAGTGATTCTAACTAATGGGGGATCTTCACCCGAAAGGTGTTGACAAGTTCTCCACGATATGTAGTTAATGCCTGAAATTAGGATAATTAGTCGTTGATCAAAGAATAACTAGAAATGTAAACCAATTGCGTCCAACACTTGTTATAACTTTAGTTACATCTTTCGTGCTAATTGTGATCGCATTTACATCATTCGGCCTAATTGTTTATTAATTTAGTTGCTTAAAGTAATCGTAGTGTTTTCTAAACTAAAAAAAATAACCTCAACTTGTTACCACACACTAAGAGTGACTTCTTTGTGTGTCTTTTACTACGTTCAACATTTGATAAAACCCTCATTTTCCTCGTGGACGATCTTGACTTACCACTAGCTACTATTTAGTAGTTAGCCGTAATTTGAGCCTATAAATATTATCATTGAGGGACACGACGACGTCCTCCCAAATTTTGTCGCCGCTGCCTATAAAAGGCATACCTTATTAAAGTATTAGTGTAGTTCTTTGTGTGATTTGTGTTCTTACTTGTGTATTGTTGATGTTTGCTTGCTTTTGTGATTGTTACTTTGGATAAGGTTGTATTTTTTTGTTCTTAGTTTACGGTTGATACTCGTACCAATAGACAACCCCTGCACTACAATCTCGATCTTTTAGGTACACTCCGAAGAGCAATGAGTCTAGAACGTTTTGCTAACCAAGGTATTCAACCACCGCCACAGTTACACCAACTATAGCGGATGATACTAGAACCTTGAGGGAGCTCATGACTCCTAACCTAGAGAATCAACCGCTCTGCATCATCTTTTCTCCACTTTCAAAAAATGTCACTTGTCAGCTCAAATAGTATCATTGTCGCGCTTCTCAAGCTCCTCGGAATTACGAGCAGAATTCTTTTTTGGGCCGTTGTTCAGCGTTGGATCCCGGCAATACAGCCCCCAATAGTTTTCGCTGCCAAGATTTTTCTTTTTGCAGTGTCCACCTGCCCCGCAAAGCTGTAAACTGACCACTTCCACTGTAGGATTTTTATTTAACACATCCTATGAAAGATTAAGCTAATTGTCTGCTATCGAGTTGAATCCAGGATTTTAATACTAGCAAAATCCAATGTCACTACCACATGAGTACCCACAATGTAAAATTCTTTAGTATAACATGTACAACTATAGTAAAACCAAAGGATGAAAAAGGAAAGTTTGTATACCAAGATTTGCAGGCGAGAACTACCATTTACATGGCATGAACCTGAAAAGAAAGACAGCCACCCTATTAAGGAATACATTGTACAAGTGAATGAAGATATTAACCAGTCAGGGGAGCCTTCCTTATTGGTATAATCCACCAAAACTCTATTTTTTAAGGTTTGTCACGGTTAGAATAAATCACATTCCCAGTACTGTCTACCATCATCGGCATCTTCGAAGCTGAAGATTTGCATTGCTCGCCCGTCAATCGTTTATGTACCAAAGTTGGCTTGGACCAGAAAGCCATCTGATTATCGTCAAATGGAGCTTTCCGGGATGCTTAACAAGGGTGGTGGAGAGTTGTCATCAGCAAGCGCTTCAAGCATCATTATGACCTCTGTTGTGTCGTCCAGATAATATTTGGCTTTACTTGGTTTCTGACCTACTGTGCATGCATAAACAGAAGTCGAAGACGAAAGAATCCCTCTATTCATTGCATCACCAATGACCTCGAACATGTCTTCATCGGATCTATCATCACCTATGCACAGTACAAAATCCGCTTGCCGTCCCATTTCAGCCATTGATGCAAAGATCTTCTCAGCAACTACACCTTTGCTGACTCCCTGTCATAACACCAAATTATAAGGTACTTTCCAAAATGTGTTCTATGAACCATCTTGACTTGAGTCTACGTGCATCAGAGCAACATAACTAATGAGCAGAGTAGGAAAGGAAGCGCCTCAAATAAAAGATGTCGTTAGCTTTTTCCTTCTATCCCAACTCCTTCAGGAGAATCATTGTCCACTTGGAGCTCAGAGACAAACAAAAACAGAAAAACAAAGAAGAGCCTAAAGATAAAATATTCATAGGAGCATCAGATGAAGGTCATAAAGGCCAATTTACTTGCATGAAGCATCAACAGCATAATGTGGCAATTACTATTTTCAAGTAGCAAGACTATGGTAAATTTCTTGGGGAAACTAGCTTTCAAAAAAATTAAGAAATAATGTCTGAGGTCTACTAATCTATTTCTTCTACAACTATTGCGCAACAAGCAAATGACTAACAAATCAACAATCTAGTGATGATATTCTTTTTCCCGCTACACATTCACTCAGAACATGCAGTTCTTATATATGGTAATTATTGAGAACAATAGGAAAAAGAATCATTATACCAACGAATAAGATGCATTTAATTGGGTTAAGTTATAGGTAAAGGGCACAGCAATAACAGAGATTGACTCACGCCATGGTATTAAATATGTAAAATTAACGCATGAAAAGACAGATCATATTAACTTCAGCAATCACGCCAGCAGCTACACAAAACAGGAATTACTAAGTGACCTCTTTAACTCAATTAGCCACATTAAAACTAGCAAGTTTCAATATCAACAATCCAAAGATCTTACTAAAGTGATCTCTCCAGAAAGAGCTCATAATCAAAATTTTCAGCTAATTATTAAAACAGTAACATCTGCTTCAGAAAAGGAACTAAGAAACTGCCTTCAACACATCTGCATCAATAATCTAAAAACATCACTTGTGAAACAAAAGGGCTCGTTTCATGAGAGAGATGCATGTAATTCAATTCGAATGACGGCATACCTGGGGTTTCACTTCTACAATAAACTGACCGCTCTTCACAGCAACAGGCTCATTGGCCAGCACGCTTTCT
>JAULKM010000006.1:10468536-10484627 GCA_032355605.1 Rubia tinctorum | reverse complement strand
AACCCATCCTTTATGTGTAGCAACAATGAATCCTCATCCCAACTAAAACTCCAACCTACATTATCAGGTCTGCGCTTCGCCTTCACAGGGAGCTGATTAGCAACTATAATTACACGGTCCACGACAACAGATGAAGGCACATCTGATGAAACACTATTTGCCTGATCATCATCAAGCTCAGAAATAACACCAGGAACAGTCATTACCCGGGACAGACGCTTCCTTTCACCGCGGTCGCGCCCCATTACTGGGAAATTTCCAGTGGCTAGATCTAACAAATTGGTATACGATTTGGACATCATCTTTACGAGATTGAATCCTTATTTCCAACAAACAACCGACAACAATTCAGCAGGATCTGGAAAAGGTCTAACCCAAAAGGGAAAGGAAGAAAACACACAAAAAAACCCCAAATCAATACTCGAAAAAAAAAATCTCGAATAACAGAAACAATTAGATCCATGCATTCATACAGAAACCCATTTCACCAAATGTAGTAAAAATCCAATCTTTAATTAGAAGTGAATTGATCATCACTGCTTTTTTCACATACTAAGAAATTAGAATCATTCTTAATAAATGAAACTCCTTTTCATCCAAAAACAGAAAACAAAAGTTATCTTAATCACACACTTACCTGGGCATATAACGATGAAAATTCTTTCCTATTCCTTGAGGATCTGCTCAGTCAAATCCAAAAACTCTGCTTTCAGTCGGAAAGAAATCTAGGGTTTAGCTTCTCCCTATATATTTTTCTTCATGCAAAAATTCACTCTTGAAAATTCTGTTTCCCATAAATTAATTAGTCGTTTTTTATGATAATAAATGCCAAAAACAAAAAAAAAAACCCTCCCTTTTTACTATCTTTCTTGGAAACAATATCATTAAATAATACAGGATAAGGTCGGCCAGCGTAGTGCCAACTGGCATGCTTTGTACTATTTAGCCACGCACTATATTTGAACGGTAAAATAATACACGTGGTCAGCTCTGGAGCTTCCACGTGTTTTAACTCCTCGCGTCCGATCAATATAGGTTTAAGATCTGGAAGGACCACATTTTCAGTCAATCGTCTGTTGACACGTAAGACTTGGTTTGGGCCTGGACCACGTGGGCAAAAAGTGGGAGAAAGGGACTAGGCGGATATCATCGGGTGCGATGCAGCCGAACATGCACACCACAGGCTACAGCTCATCCAACTTGACGGATGTGTGGGGACCAGTGCCAGTGGGATCAGAAAGACACGTGGCAGTCCAGGGGTCAAAGTTAGCGGATAAGGCGGAACTGTTGGGCATTTGGTATTGCGTCACCAGTGACGTCATCTTTATCACTTGCTGTACGTTTTCCTTGACTGAGGGTTCGTTTGGGATTTTTCCAGGATGTTGTTCGGGGTTGGTGTGGTTGGACTAACTAGAATACTCTTCTCAAGATTAAAAAAAACTAGAAATACTCCGTTAAATCTCAAATTTGACCTTTCTAATTTTTGTCCCCCATATTGTTAAACCAAAATCTATAGTGTATATTAAATGAGGTTATTTTCGGCCACATATTTTTCACACATGATTTTTGTTACGTGTCACTAACACAAATTTTCATGTCAGCTTTAAAAACTAATTTAATTTTTTTTTTACAGTTAATCCTCAATTTTCAATGTAAGTCTCTTCCCCCAAGATTATCAATACTTTATAAATACTTCAATGCTTTCAATTGATAATTAATTATATTACCCTATTTGTGAGGATGCACATTCTTTCATTATACTTATTTTTTACAATACTTATTTTTAAATTTGATACATTTTTCATTTTGATTTATCTTTTTGATATTATCAAATTTCATTTCATGACAATAAGTGAATCATTTTTAATATTTTTTTCCTCTCTGTAATCGATTCTCTCCATGTAATTTAATTTTGCTTGGAAAAATATTTAAAATTACTATGTTAAACATGTAAAATAATAGATGGAGTTTTTTGTTTTTGTTTGTGTAAGTGTTTCTAATAAATTTTAATTTTGAGAAAATAAATCAATATAGAATGCTTTATTTAATACTCTATAAATTTTATTTGCAATTTTTCTTGTACGACTTTATTTAATTTTTGTTAATTAACCTTAGAAATGACTTATTTTAGAACATATCAATATGTGATAAGTGATAACATTAAAAAACTAATTCTTTAAGCTATAATATATTTTAATAATAATTTTCAATTAATTTGTATAATTAATAATTATAAAATATTGACATTTTGATACTATATAACTTTTATTTATTTCTCAAGGATGATGAATTTATATTTTTTGGATCAATTATAAAACTTCATATTTTGCAATTTTCTACTTAAATCAATTAATCATGAATTGTTGACGATACCCCTATAATAAACATTTTAGATCTAACTTATATAACTTTTTGATAATATAAATGAGTCATTCATTATATTTGACCTTGGTTCCGCTACCGTTGTTGTTGGAAATATCCAACTTTTACTGTTGGTTTCGTCTGAAAATGATGTATAGAGTACAATATTCGTTGACCACGGATTTTTTTGGTTTTCCCTATAATGTTTAATAAAATATTACTTTCTCTAAAATGTCATTTTTTGATCCGAAATGAAACATTGATCATTGTAGTGAAAAAAGTACAATGTTATAAATTAATCACAAAAAAAAATTAATTTTTTTTGGAAGAAGAAGAAAATGGGCATCTATAACTCAATTGCATGAAGTTTAATTAGTAAACATTATCATCTAATTTAAATATTTTAATAAAATTTGTATGATTATAATAAATATATTTTTATCATAAACAGTGTAATGACACGCTATTACAATCAAATATTCAAAATTTTGATCATTTTTCAGATTATATGGAATTCATATGCATACAATGTTGATAATGATAACGTTGTTTCACTAAAGTGACATTTATAAATATTTTATCAAGATAAAATATTGGGAAAGACCGTATTTTCATAGATTAATGGAAAGATAAGGTTTAATTAAAATAATAGAAAGGTAAAAGGTTTCATTTGCAATATTAAAAATTTATCATGCAATGTGCAGTAGTTATAAAATTATAACCCGATTAATGCAATTCGAAAATTTTGTCTTTTTTTGAACGAATAAACTTTCATTACCTTAACCCATCAAAAATCCATATACATCATTACATATACCCCTATTACACTTCTTAATTACTTTCTATCGTAAGAGAAAATTTTATCTTCATTTCTTCTAATTTGCTGTTTAAACATTGATTTTTTCATAGTTTATGGAAAAATCATCTTTCAAGAAACGGACACTTTTATCAATAATTAAGTTATATTGTAAAATATATTTATTTAATTATGTATAATAATATTTAAATTCATGTCTATGCAAAGCACGGGTGTTATCTGGTAAGAGTAGGGGGCAAAAGAAAGAAGTTTATGTTTAATTCAGTTTAATTATATATTTATTTCTGTTCGATTCGTTTCAATTTAGTGTATATAATCTACAAGAAAAATGGCTTATTATTTCACTCATTTTACCTCAGTTTTTTGGTTTAGATCAAATAATCGAAGTAAAAAAGTTTTTTACCTCTGTTATTTTTTTTGAAGTAAATGATGTTTTTTTACCTCGATTAAAAAATAACCAAGGTAAATAATATGTTTTATCTCGATTATTAAATTAACCAAAGTAAAAGGTTTAAAAATGAAGTAAATAATCTTAACGAATAGTGTGCTACGTTGCATATGATGTTTAAAAAGGTCAGCCGATATCACATTATATGTCGTGTTCACCGACATGTGATACGATGGATGACCAACGTCGCGGGTATGTAAAACATATAACTTTTAGAGGTTAAAGTTGAAAGAGATTGACTTTGATCTACAAAAGTATTTGTTCAATGGTTTTTAAAACAATTGTAGAAAATAGTGTTGAATGGTACTGTTGAAAATGGTTTTTAAAATCACGCACATATCAAATCACATATACGGTCAATTATTTATTGTTCAAATGATGTAGTTCAATTATTGAAAAAAAACAATAGTCGTGAAAATATCCTTCCAGTTAGTACATAAATTCGAATAAGAATTGGCTTAGTTCCAACAGAACATAAATTGCAATAAACTCAATCAACTCGCATTATGATGACCTTGAAGAAAATCAGTCCCCCGACTTCTATGACCTTGAAGAACAAGGTGTCCCCAATGCGTAGGCGGTTGCCGGAAAGGAACTCGCCAAAAACCTTTGGGGATAGGGTCTTGATCTTCCCACCCCGAGTAATTCATGCGACACTCTCTCTCGTAGAACCTCAATACAATGGGGGTCTTGTCATTCCGCAGGAGTGGTACAATGTCCCTCGAGAATCGCAGATTTTTTTTTAAATATTTATTAGATATATGTGTGTGTGTGTGCGCAATTAACAACAAATAATATTAATTTAAAATCAAATAATTACATGCATTTAATTAGCTAGCTTTAGGCCTTACCAAATGCATGTAATTATTTAAAATCAAATAATTACATGCATTTAATTCTGCTGCTTTTGAGTGCAGTAGAAATGTGGGCTATTAGCAGCCATTGTATGTTGTTCAAGGTCGAACACAAGAGGCTCTGTGTTGCTCCGTTGTGCAGAGAACTGTATGATAACAAAAATATATATTAATTGTGATAAAGTGTGAAGATGTATTAGTAAATATATATGGAAAATGGTAAAAGACAAGGAAAAGGGTTGACTTGAGGATCTTTCGCCAGCCATTAGTCCTGATTCAAATTGAAAATGTTAAGGGAAAACTAGCCTTGGAAAGACATGGTACGACGTCGGACAAGCGTCGCAGGTACATGTCGAGGCTTGGTCGACATGTACTGGAAACGTTGCTCTATAGTCGACCAAACCAAACATATGACCGATGCAAAAACGACGCCGCATACACAATTTTAAAGCAAGCTTAAACGCCTATATGTGACTTCGGTAAACAATTGGTTATATCGATGGTCAAACCGACATAGGTACGACGTCTCATACAGAAGAACATATTACTAGAAATAAGAATGTACGACGTCACACACCATTCGCATAGACCGACTGGTAACCTGTAAGTTACTAACGTCGCATGTATCAGAGGAAGCTACAGAAAAACACATCTAAACCCAGAAAATGATGTTTTAACAATAGAAAATTACACAAAAATGTCCAAAAACATACCAAAACATAGTACCTAGGTTTACATTCAAGGAAACTTAACACTCTAACAAATCTGAGTAAGAACTAGAAAAACAAAAAACACGAAACATTGACAGACCATAGGTTGAATAATGTAAAGTAACAATTACAAAAATTTTGGTGTTAGAAGAGTAGAAAAACCATACCTTTAACAAGAGAGAAGAGAAGAGGGGGTGGGAGATTGTTGGAATTCGCGGTAAACTTGGGAACAAAAGTTTGAACTAATTCTGAGGGACCTCATATTTATAGTCATTTTTAAATCACGTTGTTTTGGACCCTTGTGATGACCGCCTTGCATGCAGTGATGTCACACATATATCAGTTTAGGTGACAAGCAACTGACCCATGACTTACGTCGCACGTTTATATGGGCCAAACCATTTTAGCTGCTAGCATACAAATGAGCACGCAAAAGACCAAAACGAATAAAAGTCACTTTACACCAGTAAATAGTACCCGCTAGCACATTTTTCTTGGTTGTGTATGAAATGTCCTCCACCTATGAAAATATTTGGTCAACAGTTCGAATTTATTAAAAAAAATATGGTCCAAAAATATATTTGCTAGTTTCAAAATAACTGAAACAAATTATTCATTACATGCTCGTCTTCTCTAGTTTTGTGAATGATCGTAATATTAAAACTTTGTTTCATAAGGTAGGTTATATATTAAGAATTCAATAATATTAAAATAACACTCAACAGATAGATTAAAGATTAAATTAAATAAAAAATTGCATTCAACTAATATTTTTATTGTTACAAATGTTCCAAATTCGAATAAATTTGTTATAATTTATTCCAAATTGTAAGAAGTCAAAAATAAAATCAGGACCCAAGAATGATGACATTGAACACTATCGGCCCAAAACCATCGAACTGCTCGAAGTAGAGCATGTCCCCTACCCTCAGTTCCCCTGCATCAAGAAACTCGCTAAAACCCTTTGGAGGCAACGTTTTGAGCCTCTTCTTCCACGAGCAGTGCTTGTGAAACTCTCTTCCACGACACCTCAAAACAACAGACGTCTTGACATTTGGTATGAGTTCCACGATCTGGTTTGAGACTTACTAAATTATAAACAGAAAACCACAATTAGTATTTATGAAAGTAATCTATTGAAAATGTTAATTGAAAATAAAAAAACATGTGTAACGAGTAGAACTTACCAAAATTGAAACTGAACCGAAGTTCGTCTGGGTCAAAGTACAAACGAAATGTGGAATGATATAGCCGAACAAAGTCTGCGCACGGTTCTCATCCGAATCGCTATGGATCTGCATTATTCAATGAAATTATTACTTATTAAATAAGAATATAAGTAATCAAATAATCGGAATTTACGTAGTAATCTAAACAAAAAATTGCTCACCTCAATTAGTGAACGATTACTCAAACCTTCATTGCTAGCCATGATTCCTGAAATTCATATTTTCACGGTTGAAATATATAATGTTATAAATTAATTGGTTCAATAGAAATTGGTTCAATTAATCATTTAGGTCGGTCAGACATCGCACATACATGTCGGTCCAAAATAATGGCATGGCCGACATGTACGAGCGACGTCGCTCACCTGTCGGTAATGTCGAATGGTTAACTGAGAAAGGTGCGACGTCTCATACATGAAATAAACAACACAAATATGAATGAGCAACGTCGCACGACGATCACACAAAACGAAGGTGGATTGAAGGGAAAGTGACTTCGCATTCAAACATAGCAGATACATAAACAACCGTAGAAAACCAGAGAAATTAAAGGTCCTAAACCAAAAAAGGAGACACAAAATTGGGGGATAACATGGAAATGAAATGTGCACACCCTAGAACCCTAATCCATAGGAACTTTAAAACAAAAATATAGAACACATTCACACACCATATACATAAAAAGTTCAAGGAAAAATATAAAAAAAAGAAAGGAACCAAACGAATCTCAAAACTATACTTTTGAGAAGAGTGGTCGGGGACTGATGGAATTCGAGAGAAAGTTATATGTTTGAAGTGATTTATGAGGTGGTCTCCATATTGTCTTTTGGAGCCTTTGTGAATTCTGCCTCGGCATGTGCAACTTCACACGTCAATCGACCTTACCGAAATTTGACCAACGTATGACCGAGGTCAGCTAACCATAATGTGGGCCTCACCACTTTAGCCCACTAACATAACAAATGAGCCCACGTTTGACCAAAAAGAATATAATTGACCTTAATAACAGTTAATAGTATATTAGAAACTACTAATTGAAATTTATAAATGTCCATGAACTTTATTAACGTCCGGTTCGATCGGAATCGATTTTAGCACAACCGGTGAACTTTTTAGTTTTTACACTTAGATCACTCCAAGATGGTGGGAGAGGTCGAAATGCAAAATTGGAGATACCCAATTATCTAAATCACATTGTCACAATCATGTTGTTCTGATTTAGGCATCAACGAACGGGTATTCCTCCCTCATTTTTATTAGTATTCCATTAATACCCTTACGATGAGCGTTATTAGAACGATAATTTCCATCACATAGAATCACACAAAATTACATATTCTTATTTTTTATGAATTAAAAAGATAATGAAATTCCGTCCATCATTTTTTGAAAAGCGCTAGTACGCGATATAGAGTAAATTGTAGATAATTACTTATAAGTATGCAAGGGATATTAAGAAGATCTTGTGGAAGTCTCCGTGGGATCATGCTAGTTTCTTTATTATTTTCGGGGACTATAAGTTTGACTAGGGATGACAAAAGTCCTTTCCGAGACGATTGACATTGATTTTGGGACTACTGGTGAACTTTTTAATTTTTGCACTTAAATCTCTCCAAGAAAGTGGGAGAAGTTAAAATGCAAAATTGGAGATATCCTTATCTAATTCATAATGTCACAACCATGATGTTCTGATTTGGTCATGAACGGGTCAGTGGAACGAACCCAAAATCTTCACAGACAGTATATGACGAAACTTTGTAAAAATTACACTATATGTGGCCCAAACTTCCTTGCATGTTCACTACGCTTCATAACTCTGCACTCGAACATAAGGACAAATGTTTGATATGGATATTATGCGTACTGTCTAAGGGGACGTGAACTGGGGTAATCCACCTTCATTTTTATTAGTGTTCCATTAATACCCTTGCAATAAGCATTATGAGAACGATAATTTCCGCAACATATAATCACATGAAATTTTGTATTCTTCATTTTTATGAAATAAAAAGATAGTAAAATTTTGTCCATCAAAATTTAGAAAGTCCTAGTATGTGTATAGAGTAAATTGTAGATGATTATTTATAAGTATACAAGGGTCAGTTGGAAGAACTTGTTAAAGTCTGTGGAATAAGACCAGTTTCTTTATTATCCTCGATCATTATAAGTCCGACTAGGGATGGTAAAGTTTCTTTTCGGGATGATTGGAATCGAGTTTGGGACAACCGGTGAACTTTTTAATTTTTGCACTTAGCTCCCTCTAAGAAAGTGGGAGAAGTCAAAATGCAAAATTGGAGATAACCTTTTTTTTCAATTCACATTTTAAGGAAACATGTTGTTTCGATTTGGGCATAAACGGGTCGATGGAAGGGGCCGTAATCTTAACACGGAGTATTTTACAACACTTTAGATTGTGGCCCTCATGTGCGACGTCACAATTGTATCGCATTGAACGAACCCAAAACCGACCCAGGACCGACGTCGATTGACTTGAAATTTCCAGCGGGAACAAAAAAATTGAGCAAAAAATTTAACCAAAATCCCCCCCAACCCTATTTCATGTCAATAGTATTTAGCACCAACACTCATTTCCCATCTCCAACGCACTTCCTCCAAACACAACTCCACACCATCCTTTCCATTCACACCATTACAACAATTAAAGAACTCAATCAAATTGCTTCTCTCAAACATCAACAAGTATCCGAGCATGGAGCATAACCGGGTTCAAATTAATTGAGGTAGTTTTTCATCCATTCCATGTTCATTAGCAATTTTAATATCATACCTTCTATATGTTTTTTCCCACTGATCAAAGATTGAATATTTTCATGAAATATGATGATTGTGTTACATGGTGTATAGTGTATATTGTTTGTGTTTCCAAGATAATGTCATGTTTGTAGGGAGTGAGAAAAAGGCTTAAATTAGGGATGATTGTGGACATTAATTATATATTCGTATGAACAAAGTTGAATGTTCGACGTCGATCTCAGTTAATCAACCAATACAACATGGTTCCGAACAAAGCCTGACGTCGCATAGGTCTAGGAAATGATTAAAATATCTATGAATGTCCGAAGTTGCTGGCAAGTTGGACTTTGCGACATTGATCACTCATGCATGCGACGTCGCTTTAAAGCATATCAGTTACTTTTTCCATGTCGAGATTAATTTCGTCTACTTATGACTATATTATATGTATTTCATTTGGTGACTGCCCAATTCTAACATAAATTTTGTCTCATGTGTATTGGTTGTAATAGAACAAAGAAAATTATCGATGGACTTTCAGCATGTAAATGGATGAACTTGTCATTTCACTATTCACCTTGACAATGTTAATGTCATACAACGTAGACAATGGAGGTTCAATACAATTGATGTTTCAATTTCATATCAACCTTATGTATTTTAATATATTGTAACACGTATTTGTAATATATGTTATAGTTTTGTAGGTTTTGACACATCATTCTTTCCCACATTAATTGAACAACAATTGATTGTTGTATGATGTTTAACCATTTCACGAGTTATCAAATATTAAAAAATATGTAATGGCTATCGAAGAACAATTGTCTGTGTCATCAAATATTAAATATAATATTGTACGAGAAATGATGTCTCCACGATTAATCTGCAACGTCGCATAAACTGGCATCATTTTTTTGGCGACGTCGGCCATTCAAAACGACGTCATATTGGTTAGCATTCCATGTCATCATGCACACGATGTGGGTGCCTCACAGCGCGCGATGTCGTTTTCAAGCATTTGCGACATCGCTCTCATTTATACCAATGTTGGCCAGGACGAAGTCGCAACATTTCCTCTCACACCGCCCGCCTTCTTATTATGGCCGACTTCGGTCCTTATACATGCCAACGTCTACCTAAACAAAGTCACGGCTACTATGGTCTCCTATCGTCGGCCTTCTTGCTTGGACAAACGTCGGTCACAAAACCTGCAGACGTCAGTCCAAAATTGAGGTAAACGGTACTTTTTACATTTGTTCTAAATCGAGGTAAAAAATATACTTTTACAACAGTATTTACCTCAGTTTTTTGGGACTAAAAACCGAGGTAAAAAGTCATGTAGAACCAAGGTAAAAGGTCTTGTTTCTTGTAGTGATACCTTTATTTCAATTCTGTTCAACATAACATGTTTAAATTTATTTCAGTTCATGATATATATAAGGTCCAAATGACATACTCAAATTACACACGAACAATCATAGAGATCCATCAAAACTATCGCCTATAATAAGGAACTAACGACAAGCGAACAATCAACCCACAATGCGAAATATGTGGCACGTACACATGCCAGGGGGCATGATTAGGAGATCGTGGCCACCCTTCATATATAGAAAATGATCGTGCATCCACCATGATAGCCATGATCATTACGACTCACGCTACTCCGGTGGTTGTGGCTTGATGGGCTTATAAATAGAGAAGAAACTAAAAGAACAAGGTAAGTCACAAACTATCCCTGAAATTATAATCTCAAGAAGTTAAATGCTAATTTAAGCATCAAAGTCTTACATTGATTGCATGACTCAGGGAGAGGAACACCAATAGACGTTGATCCCTGATCATCACCATCATTTAGAAGAAACCAACCACGTTAGTGCTGCTAGTTGTGGAAAACGGCCGTTCTTTTTTAAGTTATGGTGGTTACCAGGCTCAAAGTCGGACACAGGATTACATCCCACCACTCAGTCGTACGTCTAGTTGAAGCTGAAGAGAACACCAAGAGCATTATGTGGACAGAGTCCAGGAAGAAGCAGAATCCCCTCTCCTATGATTGTGTTAATGAAAAGGGATCTTCTATGGCGCTCATTGAGGCTAATAAGGACCAAATGTATACTCAGTTCACCAGTGCAAATAAAGATAAGACGAAGAAGCTACAAGGGTCTGGTTACAGAATACATCAAGGCAGCGAAGGGAATAAACATCAAGGGCACAATGAAGAAACACAAAGCGTCATGGTAGAAGAAGACATGAAGCACTCCCCGTTGGCAGACGAGTTGTAGAACTTCGCAATGGCAATAAAATTGAAGCTTCCAAACTAGGTGAAGGTTTACGACGGAACAACAGATTCCATGGAATTCTTGCATTCTTACCAAAACAACATTGTTATTCTGTGATGCACACATCCAGCTCATGTGCAAAGGTGGAAAGTTCTCTATTTTGCATTCTCATTCTTAGTCGGAAGATTTCGACTGACAGAGTAGTAACAATCTGGTGTGTGCAAAGTCAGAAAATTCTCTATTTCACATTCTCAATCTAAACGGGAAGATTTCAGCACGGCGGAGCGGTAAGAATCTGGCATGGACGTCAATGGATGCGGATTTTGGGACTAGTAGATAAGAAGAAGAAGATTTTGGTGGAGAAGGAGAAGGCGGAAGAGGAGGAGCGAAAATATTGTCGCAAAAAGGGAGATAGAGAGAGAGGGGGGAAAGGTTGAATATTTATGAAATAGGTAAGAGTAAATTAGTCATCTCACATTTTACTAATTTTTTTATGCTTTAGTTAAGAGGGCAAAGCTACCTTTTTCAAGAATTCCGGCCAAAACTTATCACAATGTTTAGTTTCGTAGTTTCATTGATTATCAAGGATTATTTTGACACTTCAAAAATTTGAGAATTATATAGACACTTTCAGAATACATATAAGGATATAAATGCACGTTTCTCAATAATAATAATAATTCAAAACTAAACTACTCCCTCTGTTTATGTATGGGATTTATACTTTTCATTTTCGTCAATTTCAAACCAAAGGTTATTATTTCCTCATCTTGATTGAAATGTATTGGTCAAATTCAACTAGCTCATTTCTCTTATCACATTACTATATATAAATGACTGTGCAAAAAAATTATAGAACTCTTGTGCTGGAATTGATGGAGTAATAAGGTGAATGAAATAAGAGAGTAGAACCATTCCAATTTTATTTTCTACACTGCTGATATTTTGAAATGTTAACGTCTGTTGACAGACAGCATCCTGTATTTGTCACTGTAGACTGTAGTGTAGTTCCCCAGAAACGCAGTAATAGAATATTAGATAAATTAGAATCAGGTTAAGAAAGGAATACCCTTTCTGATTGGTTTTGTACATATCCTTTTCCATATCTGATTATATCTTGTATACCCTCTGTAATCACTATATATATGAATACACACAACCACATTTATTTGTGGGTTTTACATTCTATCAGGACTTTCTAGATTTTTTTAATTTTTTCTTTCTTGAAATATGATACACAAGCAACCAAGTCCATCCATTTTAATAGATAGGGACCTCATGAGAACACTCAAACGTTGCACCACCAACGAACCGCCATCCGGAACCACCACGATCTCACATTCATCGACCACCTGCGTAGTAATCCCCTTCAATAAATTGATCTAGTATTCATAATTCCTGTTTTGAGCCCTGTACCTGTCAGTTAGAGAGTGTGATTATACCACTAAACTAGGCTCAATTCACACTTTTAATCACTGAATCTTATATTTCTTAAGATGTGGATGTATGTTACTTAATAACCTGTTTTTTAAAGATTGAATTTGATTAGTTATTCAGTGGGTTAAAAGAAAAATGACTCTGGAAGTTGAATTTGGGGAACCATTTTGAGTGGGATTTGAATTAATTTGGATTTAGTGGATGCAATTTTTTAATTCTCTTCCACAAAGTATTTATGACTTCTCTTCCACAGAGTATTTAAGACTAGCTATCAAATAAAAAATAGGGTTATTTACATTCATAATCCTGACTTTAATTGAAAGCGTCAATATAACCCTGCAATCTCAGAAAGTGTCAATATAACCCAAATAATTATTGTATGTGTCAATCTAACCCAAGCATTTGAAAAATTAGTGTCGATATACCCAAAATCATTATTTTCGGCGTTGACCAATCGAATTCAGGCAAGACAAAAAATGAAATGACAAAAAATACCCCTCTTCCTAAACCTATCTTTCTTCTTAAAAAAAAACCTAATGCTGATAGCGCA
Source organism: Rubia tinctorum (assembly GCA_032355605.1). Lineage (NCBI taxonomy): Eukaryota > Viridiplantae > Streptophyta > Magnoliopsida > Gentianales > Rubiaceae > Rubia > Rubia tinctorum. The sequence continues at coordinate 10,471,185 of JAULKM010000006.1, read as the reverse complement.
TTGCTGTCGTCGCCTGGTGCCACCGGAAACCACCACCGCCCTTGATTTTTTTTAAAAAAATAAATAAAGAAGAAAAATCTCAGTCTTCCCCCTCCGTATCCGCCGCTTCTCATGTCTCTTCTTTATTCATTGAATTAAATTTGATGAGAAACAAAGCTCGCCAAGAAAATAGCCATCAGATTTAATGCTCGTCTCTCTTTTTTCCCAAAACTCACCAAGAAAATAGCCATGGCAGACCAAGAAAATCATCCGCGGTGGGAAGACCTCACCGTTAACCTGATGGAAAACTTGATCCTGGCAGCTTTTGTCCGCGTTGCAGCGGCGACGATGATGTTTGAGCTCCGCCGTGGACATGCGATTGGCGACGTTGGAGGAGTTCGCGGAGGTGTATTGGACGAGTGCGTTGAACACGACCTCCAACAATGAGGATTTGGCCTAGGAGGAACTGGCAGCGGCGGCGACAGAGAGCGCGTCTCTAGTGGTTATTAGAGTGAAGATGGAGGAAAGGAACGCAAGGAGCCAGACGTGTAGGGCTGGGAAAGAAAAAACGAGGGCAATTGTGTATTTTTATGTATTTATTAAGGGCAAACTCGCATTTCACCCATTTTCGCCCAAATGGTTTTTGACTAAAAAGTCAGCCTAGTCCAGAGTTATATTGACACTTTATCAAATTGTAGGATTATATTGGCACTTTCAATCATAAGGTAGGATTATTTTAGTACTTTACTCTAAAAAATATTTGAGTAATTATCATTTCCCTTTCAAGTATTAACGTAATTCTCAGTCTTTTAGTGCAAACATCTAATTTATCTCATCTCATCTCATCTCCTCTGCTAAAGTTATGGTTAATTATAATTATTTTGTCAAATATACCGACATATGTATTGAATTAAAAGAAACAAGAAATACATACATTTGTAATTGTGTTTCAGAGGGTGAAATTTAAGTTTTAAAGAAATTGTATTGGAGCAATTTAGCATTCGGTTACACGTTGTCGTTGTAATGCCTTCATAATTCTCCTTTACTCTAAAACGCTCTTTCATGCTCTTGTAATGACTTATCCGTTATCCTCTGCGAAGGCTGCTGATGTTAACGCAATCCTAATCCTCTATTTTGATAAATTTCTCCATTTTCATGGCAAGAGTGAGATTTGAGAATTCGTAAGCGAGACGTCATTAGGGTTTGAGAGCAAAAACTCTAACAAGTCAATGGTAGTGTGGATCGATGCGACTTTAAAACAGTTGAAGGCTACTCTGATTTTAGACAGAATCAAAGTGATGGTGACGGAGTGGGAGGATGAGAGAATAGAGAAGAATTGTAATGATAATTTCAAAATATAATATAAATAAAATTGGGGATTTTATTTATATTATGCATTTGAAAAACTGAGGATCATAGGAGTATTTATAAGGAAATTCTTCCATTTTCCCTTTTTAATTAGAGGTATATTCAAGTCTTTTCACATAAAATATGTAAAAATTGATGTTGACCAAAATTCCAAAACTAAGCAAAAATATATTTGCACTAAAAAAAATTAGGTTTTTTTATCGACTGAAAGATTAAGTTACGTTTATATGAGCATTATGTTATTAAAATTAATTAAAATGCAATTAAGTTGAAATGGAATTAAAGGCGACTGAAACGACACCGTGTAGCAATTTCAAAACAGAGTAGCTCCGTCAGCCACAAGACCGTCGTCTGGAGCTTTAATTTCACGGAGAACCCGCCCATGGCTGTCCGATCTGCCGCCAAACGGAGGCCCAACCGGAGACTCGGATCGCCGATCAAAAATTTCGTCGGAAACCCAGAACTTACCTTCGCATTCGCATTGCTCTTCGCCGATGCAGTCCTCGTTGCGCTCATCATAGCCTATGTTCCATGTAACTCAAAGCTTCGCATAATTTTTTTCCCAGTTTCATTTACTCAGTTGGTTATAATACCCGTATACGTTTTCAGATACGAAGATTGATTGGGATGCTTACATGTCCCAGGTGGGTAGAAACTAGAAAGAAACTAGAAAGAAACTTTCAATTAATGCCTTAAATTTTATCCATTTTTAGTTCAATTTGAGCTGCTGTAGCTTGAGTGCATGGATGATTGGATGAATAGGTTACTGGGTTTCTAGAAGGGGAGAGGGATTACAGTAACTTGAAAGGAGACACGGGTCCTCTGGTTTATCCGGCTGGATTTCTTTACATATATTCTGCGATCCAATTTGTCACTCGCGGCCATGTTTTTCCTGCCCAGGTATTGATTCCATTTGTGATTATTTAAATAGTGATTTGAGTGAATGTTCGACTTTCTATCAGTTTAACCTTTGCCCCCTTTTCGTTACTGCAGATTCTGTTTGGCGCTCTGTACACTGTGAACCTCGGAATCGTGTTAGCTATCTACATGAAGACCAGAGTGGTAGGAATAAGGAATCCGAATCCAAAATTTTGTTTTAATTTTTCAGTTAATGAATTTTTGGAGAGCTTGAATGTGTTGCTCTTTAACCCAGTGAAATGTTTGTCTAGCTGTAATGTTTATGTGGAATATCTTATTGCGTTACTGGACTCTGGCGGAATTTTCAATGATTTGTTATGATGTTTGGGTAGGAGTTTTCTATCTTTGTTGATGTATTAGGATGTAGGATTCTTATTTGTTTCG
>JAULKM010000006.1:10428932-10468436 GCA_032355605.1 Rubia tinctorum | reverse complement strand
ACACCCATATGGGTTAAATGCAAAGGTTTCAACCCATTTATTGACCTATATTGGTTTTCACGAGAGAGATATGTCAATGGGGAGAGTTAGAAGAAATTAATTAGCTCACTGGAGATGGAAAGGCTTAAACCCAATACTAATCTTCTTTCTTTTTTATTGCATGGCTACCAAAACCATGTTTTCAAACCCAAGCAACCATTAGATTGTACTCCCTCCGTACCACTTTAAACTTTCGAATTATTATTTGCACAAATTTTAAAACAAGTATATGTAGCATCCTTTTAATGGGTGATGAGAGTAAACCTACATAAATCAAATTAAAAGAATAGTTATAACCAGATATTTATGGCTAAATATAGAAAGTTTAGAACTACGAAGGTTATAGTGGGACGTCCTAAAAAGGAAAATAAGAAGTTTATCATGGGACGAGTGAGTATTCACTAAGAGGAGCACGTTCCTAGAAAACAAGTTCTGTTTGTTCAACAGTAATGTACCAAGTTTCCCATGAATAACTTCAGGAAGAAGAAAAACAACAGTAAAGATTCCTAAGTATAGAACAAAAGAGATCATAGGTAATTAATTAAGGATTCAGATATTTTCACAACCTCCCCAAACCAATCTTAAGTAAGTTGCTAACTAAGATTATTGATCTGATGAAAACTTCTTTTCATCGGAATGTCGATGGTAAGAGCATTTTCAATGCAAGTTTTTCATTAAAAAATATCGATAAACACGTAAGATTCAAATGTGAAAGTTAAAATTTACCCTCAATGCAATAATCAGTTTAGGTAATCAATCCGTATTTGAAGGAATTAGTAAAACGACGAGCCTGAATGTCGTTTTGTTATTTAACAAAAGGAGGGAGTGATAGTTATTTCAGTTTTGCAGCTTTCTGTTAGTTGTTAGTCAGTGCAAGTTGCAACGATTGTTAGGTAGCTCAGTCAGGTAGTTTTGTATATATAGAAAAGTATTGTACAGAACGAATTGAATCATTTTTTTAACATACAGTAAATCTTCCCTAAAACTTCTTCTCTGAAATAAATGGTTTCTTCACTATGTGTTTCACTGTGTGTCAATGGCGTTCATAAAATTCCCTTGATTTTGAGTTTATTTTCATGGTATCAGAGCCTTAGGCTCGTGTGATCCACTACACATATCATACCCTGACGGAATCAATCAGCTGATTTCGATTTCATACCATATATCACAAAATCCTTCCACGAATTTCTGAGATAATTTCTGAAGATACTGCAATGGCTGCAACGGATACTGGTGAGAATTTAGTGCATCAACCGATGAAGAATGTTGGAGCGTGAAGAGAGGCACAAAACCACGATGAAGAAGACGGTTACTATCAGATTCAAGTGGAGGATCCTCTGTATCTGCAGAACAATGATCATTCAAACAAGATCTTGGTGATAGAATCACTTAATGAGGTAAACTACCTGTCTTGGAGTAGATCTATGATAACTGCTTTGGAAACCAGAAATAAGCTAGGGTTTATAACTGGAGATATTGTAAAACCTGAGCCTGATCACCCAACTTGTAAGCAATGGGAAAAGGTCAATGCTATGATAGTTGCATGGATTCAAAATTCTTCGTGTGAGGAAATAACTAGAGGTTTTCTGTTTGCAACTGATGCTAGATGTATTTGGGAAGAACTGAAAGATAGATTTGGGGAAAGTAATGGAACAATGGTACATGAGCTGAAGAAAGAAATCAGTAATCTGAGACAAGAAAGTGATTCAGCCTCCATATACTTTACCAAACTGAAAGGGTTGTGGGATCACTTTGCATGCATTAGGCCTAGAAGAAGATGTTGTTGTAATTTCTGTAAGTGTGGATACTATAAAGAAATAATAGAGGAGGAAGAGGAAGATAAGATGCATAAGTTTCTCATGGGATTGAATGAGGAGTATAAGGTTGTCACAAATCAGATTCTAATGTTGGATCCTTTTCCAAACTTGGCCAAGGCCTGTGCAATTATTGGAAAGGTAGAGAAGCAGAGAAATGCACAAACTGGATATCAGGGACAAAGTCAAACTTCTGCTATGGTTGGGAGAAGGATGATAATTTATGGATATGCTGAGGATGCACCACAAAATATTTTAATGTTGGCAAAAGGTTCCTATCAGAAAAGGAATCAGTATGATTCAAATACTGGCTATGGAAAGGAGGGATATAAGCAGAATGTGCTGAGAAATCCAGACCTTAAGTGTGGTCACTGTGGGAAGATTCATAAAAAGGAGACATGATTTAAGATCAAAGGTTTTCCTGACTGGTTCTATGAAAATAGAGGAGAGAAATCGCCACAAAGAGGAAGGTATCCTCATAATGCCCATGTTGTAGCAACTTCTGCACCAGCAAGTGTTGTGCAAGATGATCAGATGATGAACATGGGAGAAATGAACACTCAGAAAGGGCAGTCACAGTTGCAAAGTCTTCTGACAAGTTTGATTCAATAAGAACTTGGAAAGGCGATGAAAGGAAAGGCACAAGAGCTGACAGCTCCTACTGACTTTGTGAACTTGGCTCACCTGACAGATTTTTCATGTAGCATTCTATATCATTCTTGTAATACTACATTTTAATATAACTGTCCTTCTTGGATTATTGATTCTGGAGCAAGTAGTCATATGTGTAGTAACATGACTTTCTTTGATTCTTATACCACCACACAAATACCAACACGTGTGCATTTACCAGATAACACAACAAAATATGTCACTGCTATAGGAGAGATACATATGCCAAATAACCTGACTCTTGTTGACTGTCTACATGTACCATCTTTCCACTTCAACTTACTATCTGTCAGTAAACTTTTGAAAACCACTTCAATTCATGTTGGATTCTTTATTTATTTTTGCCTTTTGCAGGACCTTAAATGCAGTAAGGTCATTGCAGTTGCAAAGGAAGTCCAAGGGCCGTATGTCCTAGATAAGCATTCTTTCTCAGAGGATACCATTCAACTGGCACAGCATAGTCTCAGTCTTTCTTGTATTAGTCAAAGTCATCATTCCTTGTATGTGAATAAGCCAACTAATACTGTTTTCCATGTATGGAACAGTAGGCTAGGACATCCTTCAAACAGTACTTTCAAGCCCCTGATTAATCATGTAGACATTTCAATTGCATAAAACTACGTATGTACAGTTTGCCCTCAAAGCCAAGTAGAAAAGGCTTGAGTTTCCAATCAATGAAAACTTTTCTTCACATGCTTTTGATCTTTTACATATTGACTTGTGGGGACCGTATAGTGTTTCTACATTTTCCGGTACTAAACATTTTCTGACCATTGTGGATGATTATACAAAATATACCTGGACAGTCTTAATCAAGTCCAAAGATAATGTTCCATTCATTTTGAAATATTTCTTTACACTAATGAAAAATCAGTTTAACACCTCTGTCAAGACTATCAGGACTGACAATGGTTCATAATTTGTTAACAGCACATTCAGTGTCATTTTGTCAGAACTAGGCATTTTTCACCAAAAGATCTGCTCTCACACTCCACAACAAAATGGAGTGGTTGAGAGAAAACACCAACATCTATTAAATGTTGCTAGATCCATTCTGTTTCAGTCACACCTACCAAAGAGATTCTGGGGAGACTCTATTCTCACTGCCACTTTTCTTATTAACAGAACTCCTTTAGCTATTCTGTCTTTGAAATGTCCATATACACTTATCATGAACAAGACACCTGATTATTATTTGCTAAAAACATTTGGTTGTCTTTGTTTCTCCACTGATACAACTCCTCATAAAACCAAGTTTCAGCCTAGAGCTTTACCTTGTCTAATGATAGGTTATCCACCTGATAAGAAAGGCTATAAGCCTTTTGATACTACTCATCAGAAGATTATCATTTCCAGAGATGTTGTTTTCCATGAGAAAATATTCCCCTATGCCACAAAATCCAAACCTTCTGATTCTATTTATTTACCTATTGTCCCTTCTCATTACAATCAGTCATCTTCTGTCAATTTCTCTTCTCCCACTGATTCATTGTCTTCTGATCCATTTCTCACACATACTATATATTCTGTCTCTTTGTCTCACTCCCACTGTTCTTCACCTTCCATGACTCAGCATACATATAACACTGAACCTATATCACCTCATGATGCACTCTCTCCATTACCTCATCACCACACAGAACCTATCCTCAGAAAAAGTACCAGATGTATCCAGCTTGGAAAAATGACTTTATACTTACCACCTTACATGATCCATCCTATCCACCTCAACTTTCTTCTACATATTTGACATTTCTTGCTCAAGTCTCAAAAGTAAAAGAACCACAGTCATATAAAACTGCTAGTTTACATGCAGAATGGATTACTGCTATGAATTCTGAATTGCAGGCTCTTGAAGAAAATGATACATGGGAGCTTGTTGATAAACCATCTGGAAATAAACCAATTGGATGTAAATGGGTATAAAAGATTAAGTTCTTGGCATATGGAAGCATTGACAAATACAAGGCAAGACTTGTTGCCAAGGGTTTCAATCAAATTGAGGGAGTTCACTATTTTGAAAGCTTCTCACCTGTGGCTAAAAAAGTTACCATCGGACTTTTCATAGCTATCTCTGCAACAAAGAACTGGAGCATTCAATAGCTTGACATTAATAATGCTTTCCTGCATGGATACTTGGATAAAGAGGTTTATATGCTTCCTCCTGCAGGCTATTCCACAGCTTCTGCACATCAGGCCTGCAATCTAAAAAGGTCTTTATATGGTCTTAAACATGCCTCTAGACAATGGAATGCTAAGTTGACTAAGGAACTTCTGTCTTATGGTTTTGCTCAGTCACAGAATGACTACTGTTTATTCACCAAATCTTCTGATGATCAGAACCTTGTGTGGATGATATCTTGATTGCTAGTTCTGATAATGATGTTATTCAAGCAGTCAAGGATTTTCTGCATTCCAAGTTTACCATCAAAGATCTTAGACAAGCTAAATTCTTCCTTGGACTTGAACTGGCCAGATCAGCAGCAGGTATGTATCTTTCTCAGAGAAAATACATCCTTGACATTGTTGAGGATACTGGCTGTCTTGGAGCCAAGTGCAGATCTTCTCCACTTCCTGTTACATGGGTTATGATAGCTCCTTCTCCTTTCCTAGCTGATCCTAGTGTATATAGAAGACTCATTGGAAGACTGCTTTATCTCAATGCCATAAGACCTGATGTGACTTATGCAGTCAACCAGTTAAGTCAATTCATGCAGTTTCCAACTGAGCATCATTTGTCATGGGCTCTTCATGTGGTTAAGTATCTTCAAACTTATCCTTCTCATGGTGTGTTCTATCCTAGTTCCAGTACTTTTCAGCTCACAGCATATTGTGATGCTGATTGGGCTAGATGTAAGGATTCCAGGCAATCTGTCACTGGATTCTGCATATTTCTTGGTCATGCCATGGTTTCTTGGAAATCAAAGAAACAACAGACTATCTCCAGGTCCTCTGCTAAATCTGAATATAGAAGCATGGCTCTCACAACCACTGAACTACAATGGATCTCCTACTTGTTGGCTGATCTTTAAGTTCCCTTGCAGCTTCCAATTACCTTCTAGTGTGACAACAAAGCTACCATTCACATTGTGGAGAATCCCAAGTTCCATGAGAGAACCAAACATATAGATATAGACTGTCATATTACCAGGAATTAGTTTAAGGGTGGCTTCCTTGTGCCTCATCCCATCTCCACCAAGTTTCAGTTGGCTGATATCTTTACAAAACCTTTAGCTGCTGATGTTCTTCAGTCCTTGTTGGTCAAGATGAAATTATTTGCTTTGCCCCAAGTTCATCTTGAGGGGGGAGTGAAGGAATTAGTAAAATGACACGCATGAATGTCGTTTTGCTATTTAACAGAAGGAGGGAGTGATAGTTATTTCAGTGTTGCAGTTTTCTGTTAGTTGTTAGTCAGTGCAAATTGCAACAGATTGTTAGGTAGCTTAGTCAAGTAGTTTTGTATATTTAGAATAGCATTGTACATAACGAATTGAATCATTTTTTGAACATACAGTAAATCTTCACCAAAACTTCTTCCCTGAAATAACTGGTTTCTTCACTATGTGTTCACTGTGTGTCAATGGCGTTCATAAAATTCCCTTGATTTTGAGTTTCTTTTCACCCCAAATCAATCTTAAGTAAGCTGCTAACTAAGAACATAGTCTCATTTCAGTTCAACGCATGACCAGTACTAGCTAGAGCAACATGATCAGACAGAGCAAAACAATCACCACCAATGAATCCTCAGTTGCCACATGTTCGGAACCATGCTTGGCCCACCGTTACCGCCGATGGAAGCACCATCGTCCGCGAAAAAAAAGACTCCGATGAAAGGCCAGGCAGATCTCCCCAACATAGATCTCCCGTCAGATCTCTCAAACATAGTGAGCAATGGAACAAAAGCCCATTAGCTTTTACATACCCAAAGATAGAGCAGCTTTTATACTCCCTCTGTTTCTCTAATTATGGCCCCCTTTTTCTCATATTTTTTCAAATCATGTTTGACCACCGATGACTTTGATTGCTTACAATAACAGATTATAAAATTTAACTTTTTAGAAACTACATGTTACGGAGAATCCGAAGACATCTCACTTGATATCTGTTATTGTATACAACAAAAGTTATCAATGGTCAAATATGTCATGAAAAAAAATCGTGGTCAAAGGGGGCCATAATTAGAGAACCAGAGGGAGTATACAAGCTCATTCTTGTCGACTATTTTAAGTAGCAAACTTTTTTAATTTAGTGGGGGAAAAACACTGGAATGGATTCATATACTAACCCATATGAGTAAATAGGTGAGTTTCAACCCAAATGGATAAATCCGCAGTCAACCCGAAAACATCCGGCACCTGTTTTTCAAATACACATTTAGCTCGTCACCCATTTAACTCACTACTCATTTTATCCGTATCCATTCAGTTTTCAAATTAGACAACCCACTTAACCCACGAGTTACTGGTTAATTCCCCACCCCCCAGTTAATAAGAAGGGCCGGATACCTAAATCTCATTTCTAGTCCAGTTATCTACTCTCTCGTCCCATTCCAAACTGCAATTTAACTATTCATTTAGTCAAAACTTCTTAACTTTGACTCCAAAATTGAATTGATATATAAGTATAAATACTAATGTGTGATACATTGTTAGATCGTTATAACATATATTTTTAAAATATCAAATTTTTAATTATCCTTAATGAAAGCAATTAAGAATATAAAAATTCAAATTAACTGTTTAAATTCAAAGTGTATAGTTTGAAATGGGAATGAGGAGTACAATATACACGACAAAAGTATTTGTGGAATGCCCGAGCCGACTAAGTCGGCCAAGTTGTCGCCGAAGTCGAGAAATATTATAAAGATTTATCCACAAAAACACATCGTACCATGAAAGCTAGGCTTTCGTCCGTATCATCCCATAACGACGAAGGCAAACCTGGAAGGAATGAAGGTAAAGTGACCTAATACAGAATTGGAAAATTAACTTTCCCATGGTACGGAAGCTACTAGGCACACGTTTTGTCAACTGTGTTTTTTCCAGAAAATGTCAGTCGAACAAAATATATGCTTCAATACTTGAAGCACGAACATGACTTATTTAGCACACGTTTTGTCAACTGCGTTTTTTCCAGAAAATGTCCGTCGAACAAAATATATGCTAAGCACGAACATGACTTATTTAGCAATCTGGTTTCAACATTATAAATTAAAATTGGGATGGAAAAACTCAGTCTGCAGAGGGGGTCAAATTATTTACATAGAAGTTGAAAAATCCTGTAGCGAAATATGCTAGTTGGGGTATGTGGCGCCAATTTACCCCTGCTTTCCAAATCTACATCTGATTCTGGTTCTCTTCAATCTTCGTTTTCATCTTGTATTGCAATGTTGCAGGTGCACAATCCAGGGGTGTTTCACCTGAATAAGAAGGGGAATCATTGTGGTTGACTTTCTAGAGAATAACAAATCAGACTTCTGATTCTCGAGTCCAGAATCTGAAGACTATGACATGAGATTTAATCTGAAGCTACAATGCCACGGAAATGGAAGCATCTTTGGAGGGCGAATATTGGGTGAAAATAGATGGTTTCTGTTTTAGACAGGAGAACAAGGGACCGCAGCATGAGAAATATGTACTCCCTTGAGTCCCTATCAAAGTTTCTTAGTTCTTATGAATCAAACTAAGTCATTCTAAACCATTAAATTCCATAGATATATATACTCCCTCCGTCCCACTCTAAACTACTTAATTATTTTTTGAGAGTCAAACTTCTTAAACTTTGGCCCTAAATATAAATTAATATATAAATAATAAATACTGTATATCATGTGAGATATTATTATCTATTTTTTATATATCAATTTTTATGCGACATTATTATAAGTAACTAACATATTTACGGTCAAACATGCTCACTGAAACCCGTGAAAAAGTAAATAAGCAATTTAGAGAGGGACGGATGGAGTATATATGTGTGTATATGCAATACTACTATTATACAATATGTTATTGGACTCATCACAATTTATATTTTTAAGTAATTATTTTTTTCAGAATTTTTATACACATAAACCAAGATATTAGTAGTTAAACATTGATGCAAACTTCAAAAGTCGAGAACTTTGGTTGGGACAGAGGGAATATTAATGATGGAAGGGAAGTTCAAATGGAGCGCAAGCAATTCTTGGCCTTGTCGTCCCCTCGTAAGGAAACTACAGCTTGCTTCTTATCCATGAAAGTAGCAAAGGAGCTGGAGATCAAACTTTAAGCAATTCAAAAAGATTGTGTCCTAATCCTAAAGGGATGGCGTTATATATATAGACAAATGATAGGTGCAAAAGAGCTAATTAAGATACTGGGGTTGTAAGAAAGAAATTTTCACAAATGCATAGTCTTGAAGGTTCAAGAATCAGCAATGCATGTTCTTTTAAAGAAACACAGATCACCAAGTGGAGGAGGAGTGCACAGGCAGGTTCAGTCCCTCGCATATGGTTTGAAAAAAAAATGGATCCAATGACTGATGCCGCCTAATTCAAGATCATAGTCTAGATGTATTCAAGCAAGTCAGGGCACTAATTTAATTTTTGTCAGGATCAATTTACCTTGCGAGTTCTTGAAATGTGGATTTGCACCATGATCCAGCAGGATAAAAGCTATTTCTGTTTTATTAAAAACAGCAGCCTACAAAAATTCCAGGGTTAAAATCTCATTCAGTCTTCAAAGAGCATGTTTCAGATTATGAATGGAAAAGAGAGAGTACCAGATGTAACAAGGAGAGTCCTTGCTTGTCACAAAAATTAGCATCCACGCCCTAATAATTGGATATAAATCAGTTGTGTACTAACTCTAAATAGCCACTAATATTTGATCATTCTAATTTACTGTGGCCAAAGATACCTGGTCTAGAAGCTTCTTAACAGCAGCAGAGTCGCCATTTTTTATTGCTTCTCTTAAACCCTGTATAGTAGATGAAGCCAGTAAGGTAAAGTGACAGCTTACAAAAACCTTTTTCACCAACTTAAAAAATAGAAACAAACAAACTGAACTATACCTCTCCACTGGCTTCATATTCCTTGTCCAATCTGTCACTCGTAGCTTGGCCAGAATTGAACACTGTGCTGCAATTTTCCCAAATTGTACTCATAAAGCAATTGCAAAGTGGCATTCACATGATCAGAAAATACCTCAACCAGAACATGCATTAAGCTCTTTTAATAATAATACAGTGATCAGTCCGACTGAAAATAGCTATGGTTGATCTATTAAATAAACGAAACCCCAATAATACGGACATACATTCCTTACCTACTTCATCCAACCATAGTACATATCTAACTTGATTTTACAGCAACATGGAGATAACAAAGAAAAATTACAACATGGTATTCTAACTCTGTCAGCATCCATCTAACATGATTAATTCTAGAAAAGGTTCAAAAATTAATGAAACAACATTCGTGAGCCTAAAAATCTACAGAATCTGAGTAAACAATAACAGAAGAAGCTATTTTAAGAGACCCCTCAATACATGATCCACTTTTATAAAAACAAAAGTACAGCGCCATTCCAAATTGTAATGAACTTCTGGGCACAGTAAATACTTGACAAAACTGACATGAGGACTCATAGAAAATGTCATCAAACTTCTAATCTTCATCAAGATACTAAAAAATAGACCTTCATAGATATCTTTAAAAATAATCTCGAAGGGAAAAAAAGAAAAAAAATATGGCAATAATGAATATCAAAGATCAAGAATAGTTTTCATCGTAATCCTCTTAATGTTTCAGTACTGCTCCTAGTTAGTAGCTTACAAGGTCACAAATTCCACCACCAAGACAGTTAATCTGATGGAATCTGCAACCCAAATGTATCAAACCTGTGCTTGCTGTTTGATGTCGAGCCTCTGTTTCGTGTGGCTGTTTCTGTTTTTTTTTGTTTTGGATTAGAACGAACCGCAACAGTAGCACTTTTTGCCACCTAAGTCAATGCAAGAACTATAATTTAAATAAATGCTGAAAAAGTGGCTTTCGACAACCTCGGTAGATATAGAGAAAAAATTATTAAGAAAATCAAAGGATCTTACCAATGAATCAACAGAATCCTTTGGGGTAGCTGGAGCTTCACAAATACATAGAGGCATTCCACACTTGCATTCAGGAATAACTCGTGTAGAGGTAATCTTTATAGGTTCTTCAGCTTTATTTTCTGTATCTGAATTAATATCTAGTCGTGAAATGGAATCTGTTACACCACTGGTCCCAGTTGAAACAGTGTAAGGATCACCTCTGCTCAATCTTCGTAGAACAAAAACAAAAATTAGCATGTAGAACAGTTCTTTGAGAAAATACTTCGATGGATAGAAGGAAGGTGAACTAAAGGTGTAGTGTGGGCAGGATAGTTCACCCCCCTAATGCAGCCACCAGTGCATTCCATGAATTCAACAAAGTGAGAACAGAGCAAGAAAGGTCTTTGGTATCCTCATGATGAAACTAAGGACGCCAATCATTGACAGATTTATTTCACTTTAAAAAAGCTAAGGCATCAAGTAAAAGAATCGTATTCACTAAATGTAGTGAACAAAGAGGCTCTTTAGAGTTAGAAAAGCATAAATAAAAAGATAACAAATGAAACCAAGCTAATTTTTCTACATATAAAAAGGATCAAATAGTTGATTTCCCAGGAAATGGCCAGAGAGAAGAGACCATCAGAACTTACCTAGAGGAGTCATTGAAGCAATCTGTGCAAACTCTAACAGGTGAATAAAGACCAAATTTAGGTAATGCCTGAAAACAAGCAATAGGGAAAATAATATAAAAATTAAAGAATTACATATGATGTACAATTTAATGTAAGCACAGCCTTCTAAAGAAGAGTCACAAAAACATAAAGAATTGGAAAGCTACCATTTGATTTGACGAGTGGTCAGCACACAATGTTCGTCCACAACATCTGCAGTGATGCTGCAAAAACAAAGTAGATCAGGAAAGCAGTTTTAACCAATTCCATTATTAAAGTTCCAGCATATGAACTGCAGCAGATGAAAATTAATCATCCTTTCCAATTTTATATTCTCTTTTTAAGCCATAGAACAAGGTGTAAGCCGACCTTATTAATCAAACCACAGCGGTCCAGTCAATTGAGTACTCTTTCACTCATACCGACTTGGTGAAAGCTAATATGTCAGTTCTATCAAACTGTACACAGTGTGGCTTCTAAGTAAGGTTCATTATATTGCAACTTATTTTGATACTTCAATAACCTAAATACTACAAGAAATCTGTTATATATACGAATACAGAACACAATATAGGTAGAAGAATATGGCGAAATATGATCAGTATAACCAAAATGATTGAGCTATAAAATAAACACAGCAAATCTCCACATTAATGTTTTGCATATTGAACTAACACAGCCTTAAATTACAGTTTCCATTTTTATTTTTCGTCGTATGTCAGTAAATTGATCCAATCCAAACGGCCAATAAGCAATATCAAGGTGCAGTAAAACGATCCAGCTTGATCAGTCTTACAGCCTCTTGAATTAAAAATACATAAATATAATCGCCGATTTGAGATTTCTGAAAAATAGCGAATGATAAGAGCTGATCCAATCAAAACTATACCGGATTCCGTACAGTGTAACTAGTCAAATGAAGGAATTACCCGTCGGCGGAATGTGTTGAAGCTGCAATGGCACACATCACACCGCGCCGATTCCTGAAAAGGCGGCGGCTCCATCTCAGGCGGCGCTGGAACAAAGTGTGAGTGCGGAATATACACGCGCCGTCGAGTCGAGTGTATGCAAACTGTGTAAATGAACCAGAAAAATGATCATATAATCCTCCTCCCAATAAAAGCCATAAAAGTAATAAGAATTATATTCATCGTCATCTACAGTATTGATAAAATAAAATTGCATATATAACCCTATTTAATTCACATTAGTGTAAATATAGCATTTTGATAATTGAAAGTGCAAATATAACTCTAAATAGTACATGTAAGTGCAAATATAACTCATTCCGGCAAATTAAGACCGGAATTCAGTGAAAAAACTATTTTACCCCAGAAAAAAAACAAAAAAAATTGACTTTACTATTATACCCCAAATACTCATTCTTCTCCTAAATATTAACCCTAACCACACTCCTTTCCATTTCCACCCAACTGTTGCTACCCTTATCACCCTTGTCAAGGATCCGCCGCCTACGCCCAGACCTTCATTTAATCATGGATCCGCCGCTGTGAAAGTAGACAATAACAAGGAGCTTTCTAATGGCCAAAGAATTAAATTCTTTTCGGGGAACGAAGATTCTCAAACGTGCCTTTTGATGGGTTCATCGGAATGTTCTTGGAGAAATGAAATGGGTTTCTGGCGGCATCACATGATGCTGGAGTAGTCGGTCCTCCTGCGAGACGTTTGATAGAGTCATTTGGATTTGAGGATAAGCTCAAATAGCCATAGGGGTCTGTGTTCGGATCGCCATAATTTAGGGACGGTGAGGCTAGGTTTTAGGGTCCGGCGGGGCTAGGTTTTCAGGGAAAGATGGTGGTGGTGGGCGGGGATTGGACGGAGGCCTTCACTCAATCACCTTCACTTAATCATGAATCTGACCTTCACTCAATCAACTTAGTGTAAGTTGTTCAAACCCTCACTCAAATTTACCTTAACTTAATCATAGATCTGCATGTCGCCCAGACCTTCACTCAATCACCTTCACTTAATCATGGATCCGCCGGATCATCACTCAATCACCTTAGTGTAAGTTGCTCAGACCCTCACTCAAATTTACCTTAACTTTATCATGGATATGTGTGTCGCCCAGACCTTCACTTAATCATGCATCTACCGAGTGGAAGAATGGTGGAGCGCGGCGGCGCTCGGTGGAGCGTGGTGGCACAACGGTGGAAGAAGAAGGCACGTCGGTGGTGGAAATCTGGTGGCCAATGAATTTAAGGGCAAATTTTTTATTCAGATTCAAAATTTGGTGCAAGGGCCTTTTTGTCATTTCATGTGAGGTCAACTGCCGGAAACTTGGGGTCAACGCCGAATTTCTCACCAGAGGGTTATATTTGCACTTTTGTTAAGTAGTTAGGGTTGTTTTTGTAATTATCTCAAGATTATATGTGCACTTACTGAAGTATATAGGGTTATATTTGTGTATATTCCAAAAAATAGTTGTGAATGTTGAATATGAAGGAGAAACTGACAGATTTGGTACCCACTTTTAGGCGAAATTACAGGTTTCATTCCTCTTTTTACAAGTTGTTTTCAAAACGTTCCCACATTATTTCGAAGTGTTCTCAATTCATTCTCATATACTATTAGTCGGTTTAAGTAAGTCAACATTGAGTCGAACCTTCTAATGATGATAGTGTCTCTATTGGGAAGCAAGGAACATGGAAAGTAAAGACGATAGAAGACACAGTAAGTATAGTTGGATTGGTGGTGTTCGGATTATTGTGGGGGAGAGAGTAGAGAAAAGCTGGAAAAAGAGAAAATTGAAGAAAAAAATTAATGGGATATATACCAATATAACCATACCTACTTGATTAAGTGCCAATATAACCCTCAGATAATTTTTAGTGCAAGAACAACCCTAACTAGTTGATGAAAGTGTCAATGTAACCCAAAAATACTATTTCTGGCATTGACTATACATAAAATAACTAAAATGCACTTTGACCTAAAACCAAAAAGTATAAGGACAATTTTTCCCCTTCCAACCACTACCATGGCGGAGCTGCTATTGCCAAAAAAAATGGCATAGGTGCTACAGCGGTGCCGGTGGCGAAAATGACAGAGCTGCTACAACGGTGTTACAGTGGCGTGAGGCTAGTTTGGAAATGGGCGTTGCCTTACAGCGGCGATACTGTGGAAGGGCGTTGGAACTTCGTCGGTGCTCGGCTGGCCTTCATTGGAGCTCTCATGGCGCTGCCCCTCTTGGTGCTTAGACCGGACGCAGCTCTTCGGCGACTTGAGTGGAGAGACATTACATCTCTACTCTGCTGGTGACAGTTGTCTCTGTCTCTGCCGACTAGACCGTCTATCTCTGGTCCACCTCCGTCGACTGCTTCCTATGCGACTTCCAAGGTCACGACCAAGGAATCTCTGAGGTTGCCTTATTCTCCAACTCCCGCTACCTCGCCACCACCTTCGACGACAATGTTCTGCACCTCTGGGATGTCGCCACCAGAACCTAGTCAAGACCCTCGTCGTCCACACCAATTATGTCTTCTGAATCAACTGCAACCCCCAGGCCAATATGCTCGTCTGCCTAAACGGTGGCGGCGATGATGTGGAATGGGAATGAGCAGAGGGGAAAAAATAGGTCTGCAAGTGGTGGATACCGCTAGTGTGAACTGCGATGGAAGGTGATGTCGGCGACGCTGCAACGATGGACACTCTGATTCAATCCCCGATCAAGCTCCAAGTGGTGGCCAAATTCAATCCCAGCGAGCCTAAATGGGGGACAAATGCAATCGAATTCAATCCCATGGGGAGAAGACTTCGGTTCCCAGAGAAATAAATAGGGGAGAATAAAGAAAAGAAGAAGAATGGTTTTGGGGGAGAAGAATGTATTTTCCTTCATTTTTCATTTTCTTTAAAAGTTTTCAGAGGAGTAGAATTGTTATTTTATCGAATTCCAGCCAAAATTTTCTGGAATAGGTACAATTGCACTTACATCAACTATCTAGGTTATATTTTCACTTTCAATTATTAAAAAGTTATATTGGCACTTATGTGAATTTGGTAAGGTTATAAAAGCACTTTTATCAAAATTAATTTAACCTCTAAAGTTGTTAAACTATAAATTTTAAAATATCGATAATTGTGATGGGTATGTTAACTTAATTAAAATTTGTTATGTTCGATAAAGGAACCAATTGAGAACATTTCGTAATAATCTGGGAACCTTTTAGGAACATGGTGCAAAATGAGGAACAAAACCTGTAATTTAGCCTAAAAGTAAGCACATAAACTGTCATTTTCTCGAATTAGAAGAATACAAAAATCAAAGAGGATTTTTTAGGAAATGTGGAATATCCATAGTTTTATAGATAGGTCACTTTAGTTTTTAAGTTAAAAACTATATTTTTAAATTTAATAGTATATTTTATAAGTTAAAATATGGAATATATTGTATTTGGACGTGTAAATATAGAGTAATCTATAAAAAGTACAATATTTAATTATTATTTTTTAAGTGTTTGATTTAAGAAATACAGTGTGATGTAGGGGATTCCTTCCGGACCACCATAATATCTGGAATCGGCGCAATGTTCTATGCTAGCTTCATGACACATGCAGAACAAGGTGTCGGGGAGTTCCCGGGATCTTCCTCTGATGCATAAGTCAGTGTATGATCAATGCATAAATAGTATCTGGGAAAATTCCCTAACATGTTTTATCGTTCAGATCGTCTATTTATAGCTAGTGATCACTTTGATCCTTGCTGATCGTTGTTCATGTATTTCTTAGTCGTGGTCATTTGGATGATCGTGGGTAAGATTTTATCTTTCTTCTAGGTTTTCTTAGAGCGTTTCACCAAAGACGAGGTGGTATTCTATATTTGGGCTTGACGAAGTTCTCTCTTCTCTCTGGCGAACCATCTTTTACCTGGTTCACTGGGTTCGCTATATTACCTTAACTTTGGACTTCACATGGTTAGGGAAGGTGTATACCATAATCCCTACTCCCCCTAGCCAAAGAGTTAATGTGTATGGAGTTGCTGTAATTATTTTTTGAAACGTAGAAAAAAGGGCAAACAATCATGGTAACATGTTATTGGAAGTACTTTTGATGAAGTAATAGTAAGATATCAGCGGAGTAGGCATTGGCTGCTTGGAAAAAATACGAAATTATTACTGCTCTTTTAAATGTATCTCTTTTTCGGGAGGTCATTTTTAGTGGACCGGGAATGTAAGGTAATTTTTCAATATATAAAGGTGGTTAAGGAATTAACCTATCAGTAGTGTACTAGGTGTGTCGTGTTGCATTAGTGTTCTTACATTAGATGACTTAGGTTTGCTACAAAAGTATCATTCTTGTTTATCTTTATGTGAGATTATGATTCCTCCTACCGGAGGAGTCGTAATGAGGTCACCGCCTGATATGTTTAGTGTATATTCATGTCGGTTGCAGTATGGTTTGTCATGTACCAGGTTGTATTATGAGCATTGTGGAGGCTTATGGTGTTGCTCTCGCTTAGATAAGTCCTCAGGGAGTAGCCATACTGACTGGTATTGAACTTTTATGTCATGAAATTGCTATTGATTTCAGTGTGTCCTTGTTTAGTACTTATTATAGGTTATATGAAATAGATGTAGGTGAGTCTTTGATATCTTTCAAAGCAACTATTGAAAGCATTGAAACTGTAAAAAAAATTCTCATGATGATTACAGAGATTGGAAAGATAAATTTCTATATGTGAGATGTTCTGACCAAGGAGCAACACCCCTATGGAATGAGAACATTGACCTGAATCAAGAATTAAGGTGGAAAAAACTAAATTTCGTGAGGGAAATGCGAGCTAACGTTGTAAATATAGGGCGTCCTATTGGTTCACAATGTGTGTATATATATATATATATATGTTTAAAGATTTTCAATTCACATCTATTTTATTTTAGTAAATGTTTATCTATTTTGCGGTCGCAAGGTTTTGTGTCGTAACAAAATCGTTGTCTCGTGATCAAGATGCTAGCACATCTGTTATTTGTTTTGAAGCCAAAAATTTGAGGGAAAATCATGGAGATACTAAGTGTAAAATTGATGTAGTAGATAAATCTAACAAGAGTCGTCTGAAGTTGATGAAAACGCAAATAGGCGTGACTGTTTCAACTGTCAAGACTTCCTGTGGTTTAACTATGACTGGTTGTTTTATAAAGGAGGTATGTTGGCTTCCTAAATAACTATTTTGGGATTTTAAAGCTACTTTATTAACCTTTGCGCAATGGTATTGGTTGGTGAGGCATTAACTAGGGTCACCCAAGTTGTTGAGTGTGCTAGCAAAGTGAAGAAGTTGTAGAGGCAACTAAGATAGATAGATTTTCCAATGGCGTCAATTGACAATGGATTTGCATGCCAATTGTAAGGAGAAAGATGGAATTATTGTATCACTATGTGAGGAGATTATAGATCTAAAAGAAAGTGGTCATGTTTGTCTAGGCTATCCCTCTATATTGGTTAACAAGCTTATGGGTACTAGGGATTTTCACCATTTATTTAGAGATATGTATATTAAAATGGCCGAGCTTTGACGATGTGAGGCTTTGCTTCGGTTTATTGAGGAAAAAACCTGACTTAGAGGTCACTGGTTTGGGTGAGGCGCATGTTTTGGAGGAGGAGTTAAAAATATCTACGGGTTATTGTTAATGATGGGTATCTCTTAATTCTACAGGTTGGGGTGAAAACTTTGGACTAATTAGGGTACTTGGGGAAATGGGGAAATGGAGAAATGGGTACACTTGCTAATTTAGTGGAGTTGGAGGGATGTGATATTTACTGGAATGGGGTTCTTTCTACTCCTTGTAGGGTTAATGGTGCACTATGGGATGAGACCGCTGCCAAAACTATTGAGCTAAACCGCAGAGTGCTGATTTTGGTGATAAGTCTGTTGAAGAGGAGAAAAAAATTCCTATTCTAAGGTAGGGTAGATTGTTATCTGTAGTTTTGGTTAGATTTCTATGTAACCTTAATTTATCTATATTATTGTTCTTATTTAGATATATCCTTATGTTTATGTTCGTGGTATATAGGTAGAGGAACCATTTGCACAGGACTTTGTGGCCCGCGTTCATCCTAAAACATTGGTTTTGTCTACTGGGGAACCTCAAATGGATCCTAAGAATGTTCCTTATGCGGAAGAATCTTATACTAATTTAACTAATGAGATTACTCTATGTATGTTGGATCAGGACCAAGTCTACGAGGTTCTTAATGAATCGAGGAAATCTACTAAGGTTGAGAAATGTGTGAGAGCTTTGATTAGTTGGGTATAAATTCTATTTTTGAAAAATGTTGGCGCTATTTCGGGGTAGAAACTACAAATACGACATAATTTTTCATTTTTTTCATGAGTATGATGCTCATCTGTCTGAGTAGAGGTTTCACATTCAAAGGCTGGAGATAGAGCTAACAGCTGTTATGCGATGTTAAGATGAATGGAAAAAATGCTTAACTAAGAAATGTTTAAAAAGTGATAGATTAGAAGATATATTATCAAAGCATAATGATTATCTTGGTGAGATCTCTCATCGCAAGGGAAAATTAGAGGCTGAAGTCCACCGATTGACAACTGAGGTGTAGATATGGAGGGTGCATTTTAATGAAGAATGTGATTTCTCGGTTAGACTTCTAAAAAAATGAGAAATTAGAGGGCCAACTTAATGTTAGAGAGGTTCGCTATGTCTGGTTGAAGGGAAGGTGTTAAGAATCGGAGAGAATACTAAGGGAACAGTACGAAGTTAATACTAAAATTTTTGTTGAGATTGGGGAGTTTCTTCGTAAGAATCTCCATGTGGGTGTTTGAAAAACTGCGCTCGCTGTTTGGAAAAAGGAAGTAATTGATTTGAAGCAGGACCTAGAGATTTATGCCTATTCAGTGTATCTAATGAGTATGCAACTATAAAGATCAGAATGTGGAGCAATTGTTGATCGTAAGTCTTATTATGTGAAGCACATGCGTCGTATGGAAACTGTTGGTTCCACACGAGATGAATTTTACTTACATATGCAATAGAAACTAGAGGAAATCCTAGGTGTAGAAGTTGGGATAGTGAAGGGAATGGGTCATTAGTTATCGTAGCTTGTTTATGTAATCTTTTGTTATCTAATTTGTAATGATTCAAAAATATTTGATCCTTTGTGTGGTTATTTATTTCTTTGGTGTGTAGCGGGTGGTTTTTTCATTGCCTATAGACTGGGTCAGGGTCTCCTTATGTTGTGATGATGGAGATTTTCTACACATATGTGAAGCCACACCTCTTTGTGGTAAAAATGTGTGTATGGTGAGACAAATCAAACGTTTGCTTGTGTTGCATGGCTGGTGATTTTCCATGCGAAGTCGCAATATTCTGTTTGTCTTTTGATTTGAGAAAAGAAGGTGGGATGTTTGCTTGTTTCGTGAGACTGTTGATTTTCTAGGCGTATGAAATGTCATGTTATTCTTGCCCCCTTTGTTGGGTTGTATCTTCGCTAACTGAGAGAATTCGTAAGTAATTTTCCTAAGTGTGTCATGTCCGACAATTCAGAGGTCAAGTGTTTCTTGTGTGGGATGGTAGTGGGCTTGTTTTTGAGAGATAAACTTATCAGGGTAATTATGTGTGACTTTTCCAATTTTTAGGGCCAAATGTAGTGGGTAAGGTGGTTATGGGTAGCTGTGTAATCGCAACTTTTCAGATGCATTATGTTAATTTTTTTGTTTATTTCTATGCTCATCTCTTTTCTATATAAGGTCATACCAAAAGATATCCTCAGTTGTTTTTGTTTATGATTAGTTTCTTTTTTGGGTTTGGCTTTGTGCTTACGTTGGTGGTGTGATTTGTACCGAGGATGTGCGTATGTTATAACATGCTAATGGCTAACATGGTGTGTGACTCTGGGGGTGGTTGTTTTTTGGGCAGGAGATCATATGGGTTTGGTGCTAATTTGTATTGGGTGAGTTGTCTGGAGAGGTCATTTATGTTTCTAGTGATACGGTTTGGGATAACATCCCTTACATAATTTTCTGGGAAAGCTCATGTAGGTTGTAAGTGTGTAGTGTATGATTTTCTTATTTGCTATGCATTATATGTATGTTTATTGAGGATTTTGGTATTGTATTATATAGGATCAGTGATTGTGATCAACAAATGACGGGATGGAGGATGATGGTACATCTTCATCAATCCAGCCATCATTTACAAATGTCAAAGGGAACAAATAGGAGGAGCAGCATAAACTCGCAGTGGCTTAGCTCTAAGGGGAAGATAGGCTGCATAGTCAATGAACACACCCAATACTCCCCAGGTATGGTTTTAGCTATGCTAGGACAAGGTGAAGTATTGTTGAAGAATGATATGTTGCTGATAGAAAATCATAGTTGTCTGGAATACTTGCCTATTTTCAGGTTGGTACACCCACAACCGGGGTGCACTACGGAGCACGAGACATGATCTTGAATCGGATGATAATCCAACACCTCGTTTGGGGTTCACAACCAGTCTATCAATGTTACTTTCACCACCCTCCCTTGTGGACAGGGTAGTTTGTAATTCAGAAGCTAGTTATTTTGTATTGAATTTTGCAATATTTCTAGATGTAATCGGATGAATTAAAATGAGTAACTTATTGTATTAATTTCTTTGTATTCAGTTTGTGTTTTGGATGACTAGATCCCAAAACCAAATTTTATTTTCCGGCGTGTTTTAGATGGGATATTGTTTTAATCATTTTGTAATAAAGCATGTTACCGCATATTTATCAATAATTCTATATGGAAGAGGCTAGAGTTTTGAAGCGTACCTAGATATAAACGTACCTTAGTTATGACGATGTAATGTTGCGATGTATTGATGTTGTGTGACTAAATTCAGCCTATTTGAGGCTTTCTAGTTTATCTTATTGCTAGCGTTGTCAACTTTGTATTTTCTTGATGGTCAGTCCTATAGCTGGTTTGCTTTGCCATTTCCGTCCAATCCCGCATGTTCGAGGCTTTCCAGTTTGTCCTTGTTAATATTTTCAAACTTGTACTGTAGATGGCTCCACCGACCTTGTGTCTTATGGTGGTTAACTTGTTAACCGTGGTTGTTCATCAGATTCCTTCTTGCTAACACGTTTAACTACTTCCAAGCTTATTATTTTTCCTTTTTTGGCATGAAACATGTCCTCCTCCAAATACCATGAAGGTCTAAAAAGAAAAACTTAATCCCCACAGACGGCGCCACTGATGCGGGGGATTTCTTCCGGACCACCATAATATTTGGAATCAGGGCAATGTTCCATGCTAACTTCATGACACCTGAACAAGGTCCCGGGGAGTCCCCAGGATCTTCTTCTGAGGCCTGAATAAGTGTATGATCAATGCATTATTAATGCATTATCAATGCATGAATATCATCTAGGAAAATGCCCTTACTTGTCATGTCGTTCGGATGATCTATTTATAGCTGGTGATCACCGTGATTCTTGTTGACCGTGGTCCATGTGTTTCTCAGTTGTGTTCTCGTTTGGATGATCAGGGGTAAGAGTCATCTTTCCTTCTAGGTTCGCTTAGAGTGGTTTGCTTAAAACGAGGTAGTTTTCTAGATATGGGTTTAGCGAGGTTCTCTCTTCTCTTTGGTGAACTATCTTTTACTTGGTTTGTTGCGTTCGGTATATTAACTTCACTTTGGACTTCATATGGTTAGAGGAGGTGTATATCACAGTGTATAAGTGGAAAAAATGATTGTTCATAACTTAAGGACAAGTCACTTGTTAGGAGACCTTCTCAATAGTATATTGGATAGATAAAACAATCTAAAATTTACCAAAATGGGAATGAGTAAAAAATTATGTGTGTATATATATATATATCATCCTAAGATAAAATGGGAGTCATTATAAAAGGACGGGGGGACTAATTCGCTTCGTGTTTTCCCAAAAATTCTGAAATTTAAGAGCATCTTCAATGTTAGCCTTACGTGTATATCCTAGACACGTGTGATATTAATATATACCTGTAGAGTGACTGATATGAATCTCCTTGCGAAGACTCTGGATTGCGAAAAATCAGATCTTTATTTATTTGAGGATCTCGCCCAACTCAAATAAATGCACGAATCGCAGCGTCTAGCCCGCAGGGTACACTCAACTCGACTTATAAGCGTCTAGCCCGCAGGGTACACTTACAAGGTTTCTCTACAAACGTCTAGCCCGCATGGTACGTCTATAAAGGGATATTGAAACTTAAATAACCTGCAAGTTTAATTAACAATGAAGATAATGAGAATGTCTCAAAATTCTGAATATAATTGATGAACAATGTGTAAAATTCGTGGTTCATCCCCCTCTATTTATAGGGTGATTTTCGAACCAATACCCTAAGTACAATTGGAATATGATTCAACTTATGGCAGCTTTAAGAAGCTAAAACCATATTTAACTAAACTTCTAAAACTGCTATAATTCAACATGTTCTAACTAGAATTAGACTAGGAAAAAATTACATTATCTAATCTTACCAAATCTAATTCTAATCAGAATAAAAGGTAATTTTTGAGAAACCTTAATGGACTAGGTTTCGAAATAATGAACTCTTCAGAAGCCCACATGGCCGAGTTATTGGACTGAAATAAAATAATGTTACAATGATCACATTACCTCATTAAAAAACTCAATGGGAAAAGAGTATAATGTTCTTCATAATGTTTTCAATTAAATTACAAGCTTGAATAAGTAATCCAAGCCCTTTCCGACTTCTTCTTAAGCTATTCATCATGAATGCGATCCATCAAAGCATTAAATTTTCCTTTTGATATATGTATCAGATACATAACCCGATACTAATACCGGTGCAAAATTGTGAAAACAAGTATAGCACCGGTATGCAGTAGCTTATACCGGTGCTATTTGTGCATTTAATGCTCACCAACTGGTAATCGTACGGGTGCTCTATACATAGAAAAAATTTCAACATTTAAAACCTAGAATATGAAAAACAATAGTTCTAAAAATGGGTTTATGGTATGGGTTAGTTTAGATTCTTTAGAAATGTACTAGTGCTCTCCAACATTTCAATGAAAAAATCATTTATTCAATATTTTTATATAGGCAAGAATAACAAAAATCATGTATTTTGAAGCAATGGATAATAGGGAAACATAATTTTTGGCCATGGTGTAATTTTCCAAGATTGTTTAGAAGTAACCAATATTGACTTTCGAGGCCCTTTCGTTCAACCATACATGTCCAAATCGCAAATTTGAAATCATATATTTTAAAATTTCATTTTAGTGTCGCCAATTTCATGATTCGACAACTCCAACTTTCTTGTACGGATTTAAGTGCAAAAATAAAAACTTTACTCGTAACTCCAACTTGAAATCCGCTTGAACATGATGTTATCCTACACACCCCCATTGTATTTTCTAAGTTTTTAATAGAATATAAATCAATAATCGAGCACAAGAACATATCTGCAATCTATTCCAATTTCCCATTCTTATTTCTAAGTAACAAACTCTAAACTACTCTAGAACATGTACTAGCGCTTTCTAACATTTAACCAAAAAAATTAATTAATTTAATATTAATGTATTTGGGCGATAATAACAAAAAGCATGTATTTTGGAGCAATATATAATGGGGTAACACAATTTTGAGCCATTGTGTAATTTTTCAAGAATGTGTAGAAGTAACCATTGTTGACTTTTGAGGCCCTTCCATTCACTCATACATGCCCAAATCGTAAATTTACAATTGTATATTATTGAATTGCATTTAGGTCTCACCAATTTCATAATTTGATAACCCAACCTTTCTTGGAGGGATTTAAGTGCAAAATGTAAAAACTTTTCTCGTAACTCCTAATTGAAATCCTCTCGAACGTGATGCTACCCTATACACCCACACTATATTTTCCAAGTCCGTAATAGAATACTTATGAGCAATCAGGCACAAGAACATATCCGTAATTCTTTCTGATTTACCTTTCTTACTTCTAAGTTATCAACTCTAAGTTACTCTGGAACATGTACTAGTGTTTTCCAACATTTCACCAAAATAATCATTTATTTCTATTTCTATATTTATGCAAGAGTAACCAAAATAGTTTATTTTGAATAGAAAGATAATGTCGTAACAATTTTTTAGGTTATAGCATCATTTTCCACAAACATGTTAGAGGCGCTCTTGTTCCCCCATTGTAGCCCAAATTTTGAACACACAATCGTCTCTTATTTTAATTGCGTTGTGATGTCTTCAATTTTTGATTCAATGCCTCCAAATTTCTTCTACATACCCAATAGTAAAAATTTAACTCAGGAATCAAATAATACTGGCACTGGTATTGTTTGTCATTCATATCGGTACTATGTTGTGGCTGGAAATGAAATTTTCAAAATTTCATCCAAAATTTTTGAGTAATTGTCTAAAATTTTGAAATATTAGACTTGGCACCGGTATCATTTACATAGACACCGATATGAATGCCGGTGCTCCATTCTTAGAATTGTTTTTACCAAATTTACTCTCGGGTCCAAAAAGTAATAAATGTAGCCCTATTTAAAGCAGCCATATACATAGGCACCATATGAGTCATTTGGGTAGCAGTAGTTATATTGGTGCTCCATAATTAGAAAATAATTACGGGTTTGTTCTCAAGTTCAATTTTTTTAAACCCTTTTAAAAAAGCCCTAAGAAACTCTTTTTCATACACATAGGCACCGATATGAGCTATTTGGGTACAGGTACAGGTGCTCCATACTTTTTTTAAAAAACCCAACTGGGCCCAAGTTAAAGGACCCAAACCATAATCATATAAAACCCTCCTCTCCTAATAACCCTCACTTATTCCTCTCTAATAATCCACAGTGGCTACTTCAGATCCACCGCTGTTTTCTTCGATTCTTCTCCTCCACCGCCGCGTTCTGGTGGCACATCTTCAAGCGTGTTGTCGTTCTCTGATCGCTGACTCCACCATCGCGTTGCACCGGCCGGGCGCCTACTCCCGGACCAGCCCCGATGCCATCTCCCCATGATCAGGTCGCTGGTGGGAGTCGCGAGCTTCACCAAAAATGTTGGGATCAGCTCAGATCCACCGTGCCTCAACTCTCAGCGCCACCACTACATTCGAACGCGCCTCAGCCCTTGCGTCTGACCTCACTGATTCGTTGATGTTATTTAGGGTTTATGGAGATTAGGTTCTAGTCACTAGTGTAGGATGTGGCTATTAAATGTGGTTCTATTTGCAAAACAATGACACTTTCTAACTTCCTTTCTTGGTTCCGCCTTTAATGAATATGAAAAGAAGGCGGTTGCCGAAACTGCCTTCACAAGTCGAAAAAGAAGGCGGTTAAAAACTGCCTTTTAATGTAGTAAGGAATTGCCTTTGATTTATTTCCAAAATTGGAAATGTTGCTCCCGCAGTCGTACCTCACAAAAGTTTCCAATACCAGAAAAACATATATTTCAAACTCATAAATCTGTAATAGCCATGTTTCATTTCTTTGGTAATTGAATATTTGTTTCCAAATTCGTGTTGCGTTTCCGGTCCCAATCTGGAAATTTTTGGATGACAAATTTTCGGAATGAAATCATTTCCAAATTTGGAAACATGAATGTGTCGAATGTTTTTGAGTTCATAAAATCTATTCTTGCCTATGGTATATGAAAATAAAATAGACAAAATTAGTTTCCGGACTCAAAATTCCATTCTGATGTTGTGGCAAAAAATTTCACATCATTGTTATCCCGACACAAAAACTGCCTCGATGCACAACCATAATTTGAAAACAATACACGATAGTATGTTTCACCTAATCAAAAATCTATAGATAATGTTAACAAAGCAATAATCTATAGATAGGAATAGAATTCACTACAAATCTATTTCGACATTTATATGGTTCAATGTTTATCTAACTTGAGTGTCCCTACCAATATTGGGATTCCCTAGTGCTGCAGACTAATTGAGAATGAGATTCTTAGCCAATGAATTATGCACGCTATTGATATCATCTTGCGAGTAGGGTTTCCAATATTTTTTGAAAATCTGTAAATAACATTATTGCATTAAATATTTTGCAGAGGGTAGTTCGAAATATTACCAAGAACCATTGTACACTTACTTTGTCAAGTTCAAGTTCATCTTCCTGGACTTTGTCTATGCACTCAGTCGCATATAACATGACGTAATAGTCGCACTCCCAAGTTTTAGGCTGTTTCTTGTACTATATGTAAGACAACATAAATTATCAAGACTATTGATCCAAATATGTTAAGTGTTTTTTAAATTAACATACAGGTAGACTACCTTGATTTTGACCACTTGAATGCATAATTTTGTTCCTGGCTATTTTCCTTCATTGAAGATTCCAAAATCTCAACGAATACATCAGACGGCTGGAAGTGAAGGGGATCCATCCAATACACTCACTTTTTTTCCGGGGACTATCAATATTTATCTCCAATGTTCCCTGAATAAGAAAATTTTATTGTTATTAGCAATATGCGGAAACGATGTTTGTAAAGAAAATGAACATTGCAAATAGCCTCTCGATATATAGCGTAATGAAAATCCTCTTATCCTTCCGCCCTAGGCATTTGCGAATGTAGTCGATTCTCTCTTGTTTTGTACAACCAATTTCTTATACCATGGCCGGGCACATGTATCCTATCCATCCCTTCTTTTGATTACTTGTAAAAAACATGTACATGGATAATTTCATGGTATGTATTATATGAAATAAGTGTCAATGTAATGGAAATGTAATTTAGAAAGAAAAATAATAAATATCACCACAAGGTGTAGATGAACATCATCGCTTGATTAACTTGCTCACACCTCCATATGTCTTCAAAATCGCTCCATAACACCATGATTTCTCGTTTGCATCTACATAAGCATTCATTTCCAAAGAATGCATATGTTGAGTTTCGATCATGGATTTCTAGCATGTTATAAAGGACTCGAACAAAGCCTGGCATGTCTCATGGGATTTGCGCTCGTGCCAATGGAGGTCTAACCCTTATTGGTGTTGTTGGCACCGGCTTATGCATCGATCTCACCTGTTTTGGTGTTGTCTTCATCGGGTTTGGTGATGGAGGCCTTGGTCCCTTCAAATGTCGATCCTTGATAGGATCAGCGTATATAAGTATACGGGGCCAAGTAAGGAACATTCCCCAGGTTGGGCCCACATTTTTGTATTCTCCACCCGGGACTAGAAAAGGGGCGCCCATCACCAAAGAATTATCCAAAGAAACCCTTGAAAGACCTTCCGCAATTGGTACAGAGCGATGGTGTTTCATCAACTCATGCAAAATTCCATTCGCTACATGCAGTGGCCTGCCGCCAATGTCTTGACCAATGTATAGTTCACACGAACATGATTTCTAAAGCACAATCAAGATACCTTTTAAAAATTAAACTTAATTCAAATTGACATAATTAAGAGAAGTATCATTCGGATCTTTTTGTCAATTGCAAGAATGGCATAGTTCAAGTCTTCGGGTTTGAAGAGTTGCCTCTTGATTCTTAGTTTCAAAACAATTGCCTTGCGATTGACCTCCACATCAATGTGAGAGTGTTTCTAACCCACTAACGGTGGTGTCCAATTGAGCATCAAGTTGTCTAATTTTTTTGGCATAACTAGCCCGGTGTGTTGGACCAACCTCCGAATCAGAATATGTTATTTCTCAATGTGTTTGTCTTGGAGTTGGGCTCTTTTTTTGCAATGCATGGACTCTTGAGGGTTCCACTCCATTATGGGACCGTACGATCCCAAAATCTTTCCGTTGTGTCAAGAAACTACCCAGGCCCCTAACATGGCCCGGGTGGTCGGATTTTTTCGTGGCTTCACAAAAAATGTCGTGTTTATCCCTTGGAATGAAATGCCCTTGCAATTGGTCATTCTTCAATTTTTCCTTTGTATAAACAAAAATAGGGAAACCTTAGTTATTTTGAGATGCAATTAATATAGTTAGAATGAACACTATAATCACACACAAAATTAATTACCATTTTTTGGAAATTAATTTCTCTTCATCCTTGTCATTTGCACCATGTTTGTTTTGAGACCTTTGAGAAATAAATCACACCTCTCAATGTCGGCCACCTTTATTGGTTGCACCGAAGCCCTTGATTCATCTTCTGTCATCCCGTCCGCTATTGCAATTTGCACATTTTTTTCTAGACGCTCTTTCACTATCTTGATTTCCGCATAATCATAACCCACACGACTCAATCAGTGAGGAATTTTATTCTCCCCAACAATGCGTTGTTTTTCTTCCCTTGTACCCTAAGTTGGATGTTAGTTTTAGGTTATCACTATGGACATTGTAATCTTATTAATCACACTGAAAACATGAAGTTTTTTCACTGACATTATCATTATTCTCCAATGCCCTTCTCTTGTGAATCTCCCAGCTCTCCGATTGAATGTGCATATGTGTTACCCATTGGCAATCACCTTTCTTATCGCTAAATATGTAGTCTCTGGACAAAATGTACTTATGTTCACGCCAACTCTTAGACATCATGAACATAGCCTTCTTTCGCAAAGCCCCTACATCTATAGCTTCGATTTGAAAAGGCCTCTACAAGGATTACGCAACACGAGGATATGAGGTTGATTTTACACTTAAATTAAAATTGTACATGAAAAATGTAACAAAAAAGAGTCACTATAGATACCTCGCATTCCATCCACAAGGTGTCCTTGTAATCTTTTGGGACATCATGCAAAGACTCGTAGCAGATATCTACTCTTGTTCTACCAAACTTCGCCACCCAACTTGACCATTTGGCACGTTGCTCCGAAACACAATTGCCCAAACTTGTCAAAAATCTACAACGTTAACCTTTTTCTAGCCATTCTACATCGTAAGGCTCTACAATGAGTTTGTTGTCTTTCTACCTCTCCCGCACCGTCATCCTCATCCCATGTCGACTCCGTTTCTAGGGGGATTGACATTTCTGGACTGTGGCACATTGTCGTGAGTCCATTTCCTAGTTACCATTTTGACTGCAACAATTACGAAGATACAAAAAAAATAACCTAACCTCGGACCCTAACAAGTTAGTAATATTTAAATAAAAGGCATAATAACATTAGAGAAGTGTTGGATGAATCCCTAGGCAATGAACATATAAAATAGCATTTGAGCACTAGCATTTAATCACACTTATATACAACTTTTATTTAATAACAAACCCCATTTCAAATAGAACTACTATGAATCATGAAATGCAAACCCTAGAAGGAATGAACCGGAAATATTTGAATTTGCTCATTTATGCAAACCCTGGCTACTAATTGAAGAGTATATCCACCCTTTTGATCGATCAAAAGGTAAGAGATACTCCTTCATAGCTTATACCTTCATAGGATACAAAAATGTTATAAAAAAATATAAGTGAGAAATTGGAGTAAAAGACAAGCAGGATGGAAGACAAACCTCAAATCATCAAAAGTTTACATAGAATATTGGTGATGAAATGGAATATTGGTTTGGGTTTGGGGTTCTCTTTTGGTAGAGGAGAAGTATGGAACATGGGTGTTTCAAATATGCAATAATTAGCCCATTTTTTTCTCGATCAAAAGGGTTTCCGAACTCAGAAAGATTTATCCCTAATTTTTCGAAGCTGTAAATTCATTGTCTCTTTTAAACTGTAGAAAAGAAAATTTTCCGAGTTTGGAAACCTTTTTTAGGTTTAAAAAAATGGGAAGCTGATTTAGAAAACCCCTAAATCTGTTCAAAAGTCCATCTACCAAAACCCTTAATTCCCAAATCCAAAAACCTAGAAACCCCTCCCGAACTTTGATAATGAGTCGTAAGAGTTCAGGTTCTAGTTCAAAAGCAAGCGATTGAAGTCATCGCCCTTTCACGGAGATTGGGGAAACTAGAAAATTCTTTAACGAAGCCACCGAGCAAAGCTATGTTGATTTTTCAAAGAGAAAAGTTACCAATTCTAAGGCTATACAATCTTCGGATGTTGAATGTTTAGGATTAGATTATTTGCTAGAAATTTCAAAACCCAACATCTAGAGAAGTTATAGTGTATGGATGAGTTCGTTCACGTTGATGAAGTGATACAATTTTATGCTAATTTGGGAAAAAGTCTTAATAACCGAGATGTAACTAGGGTCAATGGTAAAGATATATCTATGACTACGTATACAATAAATGTTGCCCTAGATTTTTCCTACACCTTCCCAGAGAAATTAAGGCCTGATGACCCTAATGGTCCCCTCGATATTTATCACAAACATGTTTGGCAGGGCGTAAGCGATGCTACTCCTCTTTTCCCATAGCTATGGCTAAGAAATATTTTAATAAACAAGGATCTAGTGCGGGGAAAGCGGATAGTTTTGATATTGGTGGCTTGACCGTACAACGTCTCATCTATGAATGGATATGCCTTAATGTTTTCCCAATGGGTGACAATACTTATGATCCGACTATTCCTAACCTCATGATGTTTTACTACTTCATAGAGGGTTGAAAGATAAACCCCCGGATTTGCCATTATCTCATTCTTGTTGAAGGCCTCGCAGACAAAGAAGAAAGATCTTCCCTATGGTGGTTGACAATCGCCATGCTGAAGAAGGTGGGTATAATTCCCAATGATAAAGCTATTCAAATGGAATACTATGGCAAGAATTGGTTCCAACACAAAAGGCTCCAACAAGACTTTAGCGGCAAGTGGTGCTTCTGTACAATACCCGATCAGAAGGCTGAGATTGCGAAGAGGGCCCGCAAAGCGAAAGCAGGAATGATCGAGTCATATAGCTCTGGTAAAAGATAAATAGTTTACTTTATAGACATCAATTAAGTATGATATGAAAATTAACGGTTCAATATTGAATGACATGTACAAGCAGCGGTTGAAAGGATTGGTTGAGCAAGTACTTTGAATGCATGTGTGAGGACATGACCGAGACACAAGATACAATGACTCACGCTCATTCCCATAATGTCGCGTTCATGGAAGCACAAGGCCTCCATTTAGAGTTGAGCGATGATGAAGAGCCTCTAAACTTCGAACCAGTCTTCTCGGATAGTGAAAATAACGACTGTGGTGATGGTGATCATGTGATGGAAGACGGGAATGTTGGTTGGTCAAGGCGGGACAAGCTGATGGGGGAATAATCTAGCACTAATAGGATGGAAGAAAAAATATGTGGATGTCTTGTCGTTTTCGGATAGTTTGATTTTGTGTCTAGTAGTGTGACTATTTTCACATTTCGGATGTAGGAAGTCTTGAAGATGTTAGAAGTCTATTTTCACATCAAGATGTTGGAAGTCTTGAGGATAAGAACATTTTTTAATTCCCAAAGTTAATGATGTTGAATTTTTATTTACTTTTATGTTACTTGTTTTAGGGATGTATTAAGTAATTCCAAAGGTTTTCCTATTAGTGAGAGTGTTAGTAAAGTATAAAAT
Source organism: Rubia tinctorum (assembly GCA_032355605.1). NCBI lineage: Eukaryota > Viridiplantae > Streptophyta > Magnoliopsida > Gentianales > Rubiaceae > Rubia > Rubia tinctorum. Next base: position 10,436,776 of record JAULKM010000006.1, on the reverse strand, counting down.
TGACCTGAACACAAGACAATTTTCCAAGCCCAGAAAGTTGTCTCGGCTTTGATTTGACTGGATAGGACGTCTTTCTGAGTTCGGAAAGAGTTCATTAGTTTTGTACCAGAAGGAACGACAAAGTTTCCGAGCTCGAAAATTTACTTTCCAAACTCGTGTCCCCTTTTCGGCCCTACTCTGGAAATTTAAGCGCACATTTTTTCCCAAAAAAATGTTTCCGGTCTGGGAAACTATTCTTGACTTATGATGTGAAGAGCCAAATTTTATTTCCGAATTCAGAAAGTTCATGCATTTAATAAAAAAAGTGTTTCATCGTACAACTAAATACCCTACTAGTTTACAAACTCTCTAAACTCTACCAGCCAACATTTGATACTGGATAACTTACTACTTATGTTTCCTTTTCTTGATCACCACCTTCGTTGACTTTTGCTTCCTACGTGTGATTTTCCCCTTACCTCGATCCACATTCCCTCATCATGGTCACTACGGCCTAGGAAACTGTGAAGACTTCAATCATTTTCCCCTAGCAACATGACTTCTTCATGTTCACAAGTCGCTGTATGGAATCCAAATCCAATAATTTCCTTTAACTCATTTTCTTCAATAGAAGCACGTTTTCCTTCAATAATAATCTCCCGCCGAGGATCAACGGGATCCCTGAAATAGAAAACCTCGTGCGCTTACGATGCTAATATGAATGAGTCGTTCTTCCATCTAACTTGACTTCTATTGACAATGGTGAAGTCCAAATCCTCGATACGTTGCCCGTTGTTGCTATCAACCCACTGACATTTAAACACCGGCTCACGCATACTGATACAGTCAAGCTCCCAAATTTCAGAAATTGTGCCAAAGTAGAACTTAAGGGCATACTGCAGATTATCATCACCCACACTTCCAACGTGCAATGCTTCAGAGACAAAAGACACTTCACTGTTTTGAGTGACACTCTTATCATCCATTGATTTTGTGTCAAAAGTAAACCCATTGATATCATAGCCAATATATGAAAGAACGGTCCCTAATGGTCTACTAGCCAACCATTTAACCTTCGAAAGATGTTCACTGACATCAACTTATTCCCGCAATCATGACGCAAATGTCCTAGTATGCAATTGGATGACTTGAGCCTCATTGAAATTAGAGTGACCCACTCGTATAACATCCATATGAATCTCTGTGTATGGAACGACATCCTCGTGACTGCGCATAATATATAGATGAGCAACTGATAAATCTTCCACACTTGGATTAAATAATTTCCCCTGCCTCACCCCTACACCTTCCAACCTCCCTTCGTGTCTACCGATTGGAACACCTACTTATTCAACTTCCTTCATGTAGGAAGTCTTGAAGATTCAACTATTTTCGGATTTGTGACTAATTTAATGCTAGCATATGTCCTATACAGATTTTTCACAAAGTGCTTGAATATTTTCATGTACCTCTCGAACGGATACATCCATCAGAGAAAAACTAGACCGCATAGCTTTATCTCCCTCACCAAGTGGACAATCAAGTGGACCACAATGTAAAAAAATGAGGGAGAGAAATACATATTCATACGGCACAAATCTTCAATAATAATTACTTGGAACCTGTCCAACTTCGATAAACTAATACTTTTGCGACAAATGGATTTGAAAAACAAACAAAGCTTCGTGATGCACAATCTTACATGAGAGGGCAATGTAGATCGAATGGCGATGACATTCAATTTTGCATTAGATTGTGACAATCATGTGACTTCAACCCACCTAACCTCAACTCCTCAACTAACACACAACTGCTAATGTTGGATGAGTATGCACCAGGTACTTTCACACTACTAAGGGTCTCACAAAAATATTTCTTCTCCGATTGTGATATTGAATAGCAAGCAAGGGGAAAATAACATTCATCACAGGTAGTCACTAGCCCTAGATTCCTGCGAATAACCAATTCAACCAAATCTAGCCTAGCCTTCAATCCATCTTTTGTCTTCCCAGGGGTATTTAACAACGTCCCAACCAGAGAATAAAAAACATTCTTTTCAATGTGTATAACGCCAAGACAATGCCTGACATCCAAATGTTCCCAATAAGGTAGGTTAAAAAATTGGAGCATTTCTTCCAATTACCTTCAACGGATGCTTATTTTTTTGCCAAAGTCATTGGGAAAATTCTTAACACTTTCATAAACCTGTGTACCTGAACGTGGCACCGGGGCGGGTCGTGCCTCCACTTTCCCATTGAACCATGTTTTTCGCCAATCGCCATGGATGCCCTTTGGGAAGAAAGTGCCCGTGCCCCCTCATAAAAGGTCTTACAACCATGTTTTAATTTACAACAAATGGTAACCTTCTCACAAACTGGACAAGCTAAGTGACCCTTCACAGAATACCCAAACAAATTCCCATATGCAGGAAAATCATTTATTGTGCAAAATAGCAACGCTTTCAGAGTGAAGAAATCTTCACCCAAACCACCATACAGTCGAACATCATCATTTAAAAAAGTCAATAATTCCTCCACTAGAAGAGCTAGATATACATCAATATCATTACCGAGCTACTTTGAACCGGATATCATCGAAGGAAGCAACACATACTTACGTTTCATGGTCAACCAAAAAGGAAGGTTGTATATGACCAACATAACAGGCCAAGAGCTATGTGTCATTCTTGATCTTTATCTGCTTCCCCCCTATACAACATACAATCGTTTGGGCATGCATGTTTTTTTGCAATTCCAATCACATTGGGAAAAGTATTTTATTTGGCGGCATATAACCTATCGGGCATTAAATTACCCTCGGGAAGAAAATCCCTAAACAAATCTAGAGCCTTGGTCACCGACTTATCTGTCCATCCAAATTTTGCCTTCAGGTTCATTATCTGTAGAGTCGCACCCAACACCGAGTTCTTTAACCATTGTACAACGGTGTCCCTTTGTCATCGATCAATGCTTGTAACGACTCCGGTTTACCTTTGAAATCCCTTGAAATATCTTTTACCATTTCATCAAACTCAACGTTGCCATCTAATTCATCACCCACCAACGTGTCTTCTAATTCATTCGAATGAGAGGCTTCCACAACTTTCCCATGCCAAACCTAACTAGTGTAACTATTTAGGAACCCTCTCATTATGAGATGTTCCTGAAACTTCTTCCTTACTAAATACGCATCATTTCTACAATCTTTACACTGGCATCGTCCCCGCGAAGAACCATATTTGGGTGCATGTTCAAATGCAAACTCAACAAAAGATTCAACTAATGGCATGTACTTTGGTGATTTCCTAAGACCGTTACCAATCAGTTCATCTCGATCCATTATCCTAAAAGTCAATTAAAATGCAACACATGAGGATCCATTCAGCAATAATCATAACCCTACCAAATCTAAAACCATAAACATGAATATATATATATATATATATATATGTGAAGTATTAAATATATATATATATATATGAAGCATTAAATACACCCGATATTATTTCAAGAAAATCAATAACTACATGAAACTAACCTTCTCCAATGCCAAATGATGAATTACCAAACATAAAAGCTTTTCTTCAGCAATGAGCAGGATATAAATGAGCTTCTTCTTCAATGATGTAGGGTTCTGTGGCATTTTAAGCTAAATGTCCGGGTTTATTTATTTTTAAATACAGGGTTGTTTTAGAAATCATAAAGGTTTTCCACATCCATTAAGGCACGATAAACCATTTTCCGAGATCGGAAAAATAGAGCCGAATAGTTTACGGATTCAGAAATTGTATCTCCTCTTTGTTCTGTAGTCACCACATGATTTTCGAGATCGTAAAGGCATTCGTCCCTCAATTCCGAGTTCGTAAATTGTCATATTTAAAGGTGATTTGGCATAACCGCCTTTAATTAGCGTTAATTTAAAGCGGTTATACCTTGAACCACCTTTAAATAACCCTAATTAAAGGCGGTTAGTGAAAAACGGCCTTAAATTAACTAAAATCCACCTTAAATTGGAAAAGAGGGATCCGAATTCCTTATTCCAAACTCGGAAATGCCTTTTGAAGGCGGTTTTCAGAGAACTGCCTTCCCTTGATGCCTTTAAAAGCAGGCTCTCTACTAGTGAGTTTTTATGATAATTAATGTTGTTAATCTATGTTTAGGTTTAGTTTATTTCATGAATTTTTGGGTTGTTATGTATTTTCAAATACATTTGATGAACTTCTGAGTTGTGGTTATTAATTTTCTTTTATTACATGACTTCTATTTTTTGTGTTTTATTCATCCTATTGTTTTCTATGAATTTCTGGGTTTCATATTCTAGCCGGTGAGTTTATTCTCACTGGCCAGATTTTTATTATTGATCACCTATTTACTAGCACCGGTTCAAATGAGCATAGGCACATATATTCGAGCTCTTGAAATACCGTTGCCTAAGTAGGGTGGTGCTGAAATGTAGATTTATAGCACCGGTAGTGCATATCGGTGCTGGTACGTAGACTTGTAGCACCGGTACCACTTATTGGTGTCTGTGAAACTACGTTCTAGCACCGGATCACTTAGGCACCTGTATTTCAAGGGCTCGAAATATCGGTGCCTATGCGGCGAAATACTAGTGGCTATGGGGGTATTTTTCAGTAGTGTAAATAGCCCTTTCTGGGGGCATTCTATTATTAGCTATTATATGGTCACCGTCTACATAGGAATGCTATTTCCAATTTTTCTTTCGTTGTATGGTATATATTTTTTATCATGATATATGTTTCTTAGGATGTTTAACACACACATATATACATATCACTGCCTCTATACACTCTTCTCTTCTACAATATTCAGCACTACATAATATGCTTAGATACCTTCGCTGCAAGATGCCAAGGTTATTCTGAACCTGGGTCCAATGATAGTTATTGCCCTTCTTCATGGACAACAACTTTGGTATGAGCTCCGATTTTCCTGGGGTCTATCAAAACTCAAAAAGAAAAGGTCAATCCCTACAGACGGCGCCACTGGTGTGGTTGACTCCTTTCTAATAATGATAGTGTCCATGATCAGCTCACAGTGAGTTCATGCTTCTTTGTTTACATGCATATCATGCCAGGTTGTTCCTGGGGGAAGAAGTTCTGATCCTTAAGTTAGTATAGTTTCATAATGTATTTCTTTGCTTAGTAGTTCTTACTTCCCTTTTGTCATGTGCGCATTTTCCCTTTGTTCACGGTTCTTTCCTGGCATAATCGTGGTCTTGCCATGTTGCGCTTATCTTTTGATCGTGTTCCCTCTCTGTGGCATAACACGTCCAGACATGAGTTGTCGTGGCCTCCTTGGTTGGTACTGTTTACCGCTATATCCGCGGCTTACCATTTAGCTGTATTATTGTGCTTGAGACTTTGCTAAGTGAGATGACTTGCCTAAGTCCATTACCGAAGTGATAACTTCGCATTTCTTGACTTTGTTATTTAATTGTTCTTTGTTAGATTAGTCAAATCGGCCAGTCGATCTTGTACGCCGGTTGTCCGTATAATTTGAATGGATGAACCGAACCGAACGAATGATATATACCACATATCCTCAACAACATTGTATATGAAAGATAATATTTTTTGAATTTATAAATAAAATATACATTATTTAAGGAAAGATTGCAAAAAATTAAGATTATACTTTAAAAGATCAAAATGGGCCTATTAATTTTCGGGGCCGGAGGCCTTTACGTACAAATCTTGGAGTTTAGTGCGATCATGCTTTATTAGTTTGGTTCAAACCTTTGGAGTTTTAGTGGCGATCGAGCTTTCACCTTGACTCTAGTCTCTACGTACGAACCATTTTATAACTAGAAAAATGTGCATTTATGCCCTCATTTCCTTATTTTGTACACATATAGTATTTTGAAAATGCATTTGTACCCCTAGTGACATCTGAAAAATTGGTCAACTCTGGTCATTATCGAACTCAAAGGAAATTATTGTTTTTCCCCTAAAGAAAAAATCAAAAATTAGAAACCAATTACATATTTCCCTCCAAAAATTAAATTGTGCATTTGAATGTGAAAATATAAAAATATATGATATAAAAAAATATTTCAAAATTTAATATGTAATTTAACAAATACGATGTATAAGGTAAAAATAAGTGAATTCCATAACAGTTTGTCAGAAGATACACTCATAAGATTATAGCAATCTGCTTACATACGTCATGCGTAATAAGTTATTGACCGACCGATCATCCTAAATGTATCGTTTCTTCACCTACGTGCACCTCATGCATGGGACGATACGTCATTGTAATGGTATTCTGCACTACTGAAAACAGTTATTTGGTATAATCCTTATTAAATGCCATCCCATGGTCAAAGCTAACATTTGTAGTTTGCAGGTGTTAGTTACGGCCGCTTCCTTTATCTTCCTCGTAACGCTTTCTTTCCTCTCGCCTATAAATTAGAGGGAGCTGGATACCTTGAAGCCCAGCAGCAAAGCAGAGAAACCATAGTTTTCAGAGGGAGAAGATGGAGTTTAAGGGGACTAATCTTATCATTGCTGCCATTATGTTGATGGCCATGGCGATTACAGCGAATTCCGAGCATCCGTATGCGGATTGCTTCAAGCAATGTGCCCCTGCTTGCTTTGCATCGAACATTGATCACAAATGCTTGATCAACTGTGACCTTCAGTGCCATGGTGCTGCCCTCGAGCAATTCTCGCAGCACTGTAAAGACACTTGTTTGAAGCTCAAGTGCACCCACTTCACCGACGGTAAATATGTTTTTTACTTTTTTATCAAACCCAAATGACTTCATTTTATGGTGTTTGAGAACCCAAATGACTAATATAGGATGTTTAATTTGTTGACAGGTTCAATTCACAAGACAATCTGCGAGAGCGTCTGCACGAAGTTCTGCCATGCAAAAGCCTAAATCGGATTGTTAGCTTTGAAGATGGTGTAACAGTGCCATCACATGTTATTGTGTCATTTTACATGAGACGAAATAATTGGAGTTTTTTTAATAAAAATATTAAATAGATATACATATATGTATGCATATTATTTTCATATATATATATATATAGTACTGTTCCCAATTGCCATTTGATATACATAAGAATTTATATGGGAAAAAAACTCAGCTGAGTTAAGGTACACAGTACATCTTTATGCTGTGATGTGAGAATGTTGGCAATGTGAATAACATTGAGAATTAATTAAAATCCTTTTGGGAATATTTTTAGAGGTGGCTTGCTTCAAGGACTTTTAAAACTATATTATTCTTTAATATATTTAATTGTAAAAAAAACATACTTAAAATAGAAAGTGTACAAAAATTTTAAAAAATACAGAGGAAGTATGTATTTGTATTTCATTCAAAAATAAATATAATCACATTAGCCAACTGACTATAAAATTACATTAATATGCGTTCAAATATGGGATATGTTTAAATCTCTTAAACGATCAACATGTTCATCATCTAATAGATAAGAATCACTTGTAAATGGAAGAAACTCACTTTATGAATGCAATTAAAATCTGAAAAATGAGAATCTGACATAAGTCATGTAAAGGTGAGCATGGTTAACAAGATAGACCATTTAATGCAACCTCAAAAAAAAAATCAAGCAATTGAATATAAGTTGAGAAAATAACAATTTTGGTAATCACTTTTAGGTATAATTACAAATTTTGTTTTTTGTTCTTAAGATGTTCTTAAAATATTTATAATTTATAACAAAATGTTCTCAATTGATTTCTTTATATACTATGATGTGGCTGATATGTGCGAGCTCTTCAACTCCTTAGTGTTGGGAATTGATTAAATCTAATTTAGCGGAATATCAATAACCATATTCAAGATCTCATGCATGTATTCAATCT
>JAULKM010000006.1:10398131-10408573 GCA_032355605.1 Rubia tinctorum | reverse complement strand
AATAATGGGTATGAAATAAAAGAAAGGTGACATTGCTTCCTAGGGTCGATGTTCTAACCTATTAGTCAATATTAAAGTAAGAAGAAGAAAAGTTACATAATTTTGAGCTACAACTTGAAATGTCAGTTACAAACACTTTTGAACCAAAACCAAATTTGTGTGAGCAACTCTTACCTGGAAGAATATGGGAATAGAAAGCAAGGGTTTCTCTCCAACTTTTTGGCGCCGTACCTGCAGAGAGATGAAAAAGGAGTGTTATGTTCTAATAACTTAAGTTTAAGAAAGCGTAAACACCCTGGCTGAACTTAAGCACATTTGGGATACAGGCAAAATAATAATACTTTCCCATCTAGAAGCTCGAGAAAACTCTAACTAATGAAAAAGAAAAAAAAGATGATAGAAATTAACATACCTGCAAACATAGCATGACAACTGCAAAGATAACCTTTGCAACTTCTGTAAGAAAGTTCACACTGATAGGACTGAAATTGAATTGTCCATCAACCTTTGACATGTAAACCAGTATAGGCTGCAAAATGTAGAGAAACGAATGTTAAAATAAGTTAGATCACGTGAAGCCCCAATTAAATTACTTTTGTGATGCGATCATGGGAGGCACGGCAATCCTGACTTCTCTAATCATAAAACAGAAACATAGTAATCCATGATTCAGAACAAAAGGTAGATCCTTCTAGAGCCAAAGTACTAATTTTGGCTACATATGATCACTATTCTAGTGTAAAAAATCAAGCGCGCGAGCACTGCGAAAGAGTAAACACGGAATTGAGGTGAAAGAAGTAAAAGAAATAGCGAGAATGACCTGTAAGCCGACCAAAATGCAATCGCCGCCGACGAGGAAGACGTTGAAGGCCCGCGTTTTCAATGAAATGGTAGTGCGGTGGCGATCGTAGGCCTTAGACACGGTTTTGGCCCCAGGCACCAGCTTGGAGTGGCACACGCTGCATTCGACCACTCCATTCATATTCGCCGTAGCCATGACAATCAATCAAGCTACACGAATTGATCAAACGCGGAATCCAGATCAATGCGGATTGGATCTGCGCAGCTCCAACTGGAATTCAGCCGCGGCAAAGTTCGCGAGCGCCTCCGTTTGTGCGTGTTTTTGTGTTTTGTTTGTTTTTGGGTTTAGGAGAAGGTTTGGATCTGAAATCTGGGAGTAACTCTGTGTTTTGTTGTAACGTCGCTGATTTATTTTTTTAAGTAAAGCTCTTCTTTTTTTTACCTTTTAAAGTTGGGGAGAGAAGTTGACTAGAATGAGACTCGCTCACATGGTCGGCGGCCCCGGATTTTTTGCTTTACTTCCTTAATTGTAATCAATCTATACTTTCTGCATCTACGAGGAATATTATGTGCAGTTACTAGTTACTAATTTCTCCCTCCCACGTTTCCGTCTCTTGAGAGACGATATTTTAATAAAAAGTCAAAGTTTGAAGTGTAAATTAAAAGAAATAAATATAAAATTTTCGAGTTGCATGAAACAGATTATATATTTTATAACTACTACACGTTGCATAATAAATTTTTAATATTGGAACTAAGAACTATAACCTTTTATTATTTTAATTAGGTTTGTCTTTCCATAAACTTATGTAAAGATGGTTTTTCATAAGCACATTGAAATACGGTGTTTTTCAAAATTTTGTCGTGTGAAAATGACTGTCACCTGTGGAAATGGGAAGAAATCATTGAGAATAGGTAATATAATTAAGTGAAAAGTAATGTAGGTGTGAACGACTTGAATCCTGTACATAAATGATGGATTAGATTTGGAGATGTTATGATAGAAATAGAGTTGCCATGTGTGAGTGAAATTATTAAAAGTTAATCACGTAATAATAAAGGCTCCAATCCAGTTTGACGCGGAATTCATGTGGCGGCGAGTTTCGGATAGAACAGCATGATGAGGTGACTTAATTCCAACCCATGTGAATGAATTGACCATATCGATGAGGTCTCGTCGACTAGCTCCCATAATATCATCATTCATGAATATAACTGGACCGACTAATGTTTTACATTAGTTAAATTGACTAATTCCTTCTTAATGCTCCATTATACTCCCTCCGTTTCTTTAACAATGACACACATTCTAATTTTAGATGTTTCTTTAACAATGACACTTTCTATTTTTGGTAAGATTTCTTCAATTTCATCCACTCATTCTACTTTTTACATTCTACATTCAATTTCATCCACTCATTTTCTTCTCCTAAATCCAAGCACATACACCTAGTGTGCCATTGTCAAAGAAACGGAGGGAGTACCGATGCTTTAATTTTTTTGATACTAGTGTTAAATTTTATTCCACACTTTGATACTTTAATTCATGTGTTTTTTATTTGTTGTTTCAATATTAAAATTTGATGTTTTTTCTATGTTTTTACTAGATGTTTAACTATATCTATTTTAATTTTAATATAAGATTTTACCGGATGTTTAAATATATTAATGTAATGTGTATTTTAATATTTTTCTTTGATTATTAATTATTTTAGCTGGATGTGTATTTTTTAGTGTATCATTTGATAACTATTTTTATTTTGTAGTGAACTTTTGCATTTGAATGTGTTGTTTAAAGTTTATATTTAGTTTTTTTATTTGATATTTAATTCTTTTATTTAAAATGTGTAGTGTTTTATTTGATGTTTAACTAATTTTATTTTAATGAGTATTTTTTAGTATTTTATTTAATGTTTAAACATTCTAATTTAATGTTTATGTTTAGTATTTTTTATTTAATTTTTAGCAATATTACTATGCATGTATAAAATTTATATGATATTTTCAATTAAATATATTATTTTTATTTGATAATTGAATAATTTAATTGAATATTTAATTATTTCATGTTTTAATACTTTAATACTTTAATATTTAATTTAATTTATTAAAAGGCTGAGAATGTGTTAAGTAATGGACAAGGCTTCCATTCAGGCTTCACTGTCATGATTCCAAGGGATTAAATGGTCTTTTAACAGAAAATTTCAAAATTAAAGCAAAAGTCAGAAAATAGATGAACGAGTTGGGAAATGACTGCTTCTTCAACCAACGAAAACAAGAAATCTGAAGGTTGTTGGATAGATAGTTGAGAACAGTTGAAGAATTTGAGCATATAATCAATAGGCTAGTTCCAGTTCAGTTTTATCGATTAGTTTGCTAATCTCTTGGTGTAATTTGAGTTGTGATCTTACATCAATTTCTTTCTCTTCTAACTCTGGTTCTTTGTAATTTTCCCTTTGAAATCTGTGATCTTAACTAGTGGTATCTAAGCCAACATTCCTCGGCATGAATTTGTTGGTGAATCTCAAATCATAGCAGAATTTTTCTCGGATTTTAGGCGATTTATAAATGGAGGTGAAGTTCCCATATTTTGATGGAAAGAACCCTAAAAATTTGGTGTGGAGATTCAATCTTCTTTTCGACGTTCAACGGCAGAATCTGATAAAGTTATCATTATTGAAGGATTTTTGCACGATCAATCTATGCAGTGGCTAGATATTTTCGGGGTTTAAAAGAGACACTTTTTTGGGATAAATTATCTAATTTGTTGATTGTTTTCTATGGCTATGGTGAAAAGGAAGAAGAACATGGAGCGGTAGTATCGTATGATTATGTGTTTTTCAGAGGTTTGGATGGCTCCGGATGTTAAAGAATCAACTCAAAGTAAGTATGCGGAACAAGCTGAACAGGGTGAGCAAGATGATGAAATTGACGAGTTCAGGGTCAAAATGAACGCTAAATTGTCCATGAAGTTGCCTCTGTTTTCTGGACATAACCCTCAAGATTGGATCAAGTCCTGTGAAAACATCTTCAAAGACTATGGGATAAAAGAAGAAGATAAGGTGGGTTCTGTTAACCTTCATTTGGTCGACCAAGTTTAAACTTTAATGAAATATTTCCTTATGATCTGGGGAGAGAGTTCTTGGACTGAATTTTTTGAAATTTTGGTTAGAAGATTTGATAGCGGCAAAAGGAATGGAGAGTTTAAAGCAACTTCTGATATGTGGACATTCTCGAAGGAAATGGATTCTCAATATGACAGTGACGTCGAAGTTGAAATTTCAGAAATCTTGGAAGAAGAAAGCAGTGGAGCGTCATTTCTTGTCGATGATTTTCTGGCTTCTGATTTCGACTCCAACTTTCAGGATGTGATTCTCGTATCCTCTCCGGGTAAATTCAATCTCAGCTTTCTTGATAAAAATGAAATTCATGTTGAGTCATTGAAGAAAATGGAGTCCAGTAGCATGTTTTCATATGTTAATGAATTGGAATTCATTAGTGTTAAGAAGATATTGATTGTAGTCTATTTTTGGGGAAATTATGATGGGGCTTTAACGGTTGATGCTAGGAATTATGTAGATAAGAATGAATTAGTTAGTTTAAATGAGTTATTTGACAAGGATTGGGCTGGGGTTGGAAACAAGGGAATTGAAAATATAGAATGTAATGATAAAAGCACAGAAAGTAATGAACTTATTAAGTACTTCTACGATCCTGGTATTATTGAAAAGTTTTACGGGAGTTCATGTAGTGTGAGATTTTAGTTGTGGATTATATCAATATCAAAGATAGACGGGAATTATATTATTGGTCTATTAAAGAGTTGAAAAATGTAATTTTTTTTGGATGTGGGAAGATGGTGTAAGCTTTGTTGGATATGAAGTTAGGAGTGATTGTTTTCGGAGATGTTACACTTAGTAGATATGAGCATGATGTTAAGAACATTCACAGCATTACAAGAGTTTGCAAATCTTGGGATGCAGTGATCACTATTTTCAAAGGAGGAACTGATGATATTGAAGAAAGATTGGGGAACCTTTCTTGCATGTGAATGAGAATCTATACTTATAAGAAGACATACTCCCTCTATCCCCCTATTTGTGTCCTACCTGCCTTATTTGGTGTCCCTATATTATGGTCTTACTTTCATTTTTGGCAAAATTTTGAATGTAAAAAAAAAGATGAAATTATTTTTTGTTCACAAACTATTTTTATGCTATTTTAATGACTTTAAAAATGACATTTTTTTGTGGTAAGATAGAAACGGAGGGAGAGGGAGTATGCATTCTTAGAGAAGTGTGGAAATGGTTAGAGCTTTGGTGATTTCTGGGTTAAGGATGACGGCATATCTACAAGTTTTAAGGGGATTTCAGTTGAAGTGGTGCAAGAAGGGCATATTTGTTGTCATATTGTTATTTGGGATGCTGCTGTCAGTGTTTCATTTTGCAATTGGTCAAATTTTTTGTAATCAGGTTTGTTGGAGGACCAGAGTTAAATGAAATGGTTGAATTCATGAAAGAGAAAGCTACTCTATGGGTAATGGAAAGGGAGTAACGGTGGTGGGGGCTTGGAAACCACCACCGCTTCGCCGACTGAAACAACCACTGCTGTGCCTATTTCCTGCGCCTCCTTCCATCACAACACCGAACCATTCTGTATCAAATATTATCCCCAACATCTTCGTATCCCCCGCCCTAGCCTCCGCCTCCTCCTGCGCCCTTGCTCCATCGTACCTCCTGCCGCCTTAGCCCCGCAGTCTACCTCGCCCTAGCCTCCCCTCCCCTCCCCTCCCTCTGCCCGCCTCCGCCACTTATTTTGGCACTTCCCCAGATTTGGACAGAGGGACATCGGCGTCCGAAAGGAAGGGACAACGACGTCAGAAAGGAAGGGACAACGTCGAAAATGAAGGGACAACGTCGAAAATGAAGGGACAACCCCATTGCCGCTTAGCCAAACGCCTGGAAATCGAGACCTTCGCTCCGCCGCGGGAAAATCGAGACCTTCGCTTTGACGCTGTGGAACTCGAGACCTTCGTCGCTACGGTGACAACAAGCTTCCGGTGGTGGTCAGTGAACGCTGAGGAGGCGAGATGTCTTGTGTGAAAACGAGGGAGGAAGACGAGAGTTTGAGCAAAACCTGAGCAGTGTCGAGGAAAAAAATGGAAGAAAATAATTTTATCCGGCCAATCCATGTTTTTGTATTTTTTTAATAATAAGGGCCAAATAGTATTTTCAACAAAATCCGGCAGTAAACTGGTTGACTAAAAAATTAACATGGCCAAAGGTTATTTTGCCACTTTTTGAGTTACAGAATTATATTGACACTCTCAATCTAAAGTCAGGGACATTTTAGCACTTATGTCTTAGTTTAAAGATCCTGATTTGCGAGATTAGCTTGTTAGCATCTTCTTCCTCCATTATCTTTGATGTGTGCTTCTGGGGTGTCATTCCTGTTAAGTTTTCTGTAAACATAGCCCAAAATATTATCGAAAAGAAGAAAAGTGGTAGGGTATGTATATCTATGATCCTTCATCCCGGGCTGACCATGTGAAAATCTGTGTTAAAGCTGATAATCTCAGTAAACTAGTTCTTTTAAGTTTCTGGACTTTTCAAAGATGCTGACAAGGGTTTGACAAGAGAAATTGCTTTGGTACTATATGCTAGCTCGTAGTCTGCAATGCTACAAGAAAGCTTCTGGTCCACAAATTTTTTTGTGGAATCTAGTATCATCCATGAATTAATATGGTAACATCAAGTTAGTCTTTTTGGATGCCAAGCGTTTAAGCTGCAGTTGCCGAGCTTGAGGATAAGTTTGATTTTAAGAGAGATGGTTTGTTATGATTCCAAGGGATTAAATGGTCTTTTAAAAGAAAATTCCAGAATTAAAGCAAGAAATTTTAAGGTTGTTGGATAAATAGTTGAGAACGGTTGAAGAAACTGAGTATATAATCAATAGGCTAGTTCCAGTTTAGTTTTATCGATTAGTTTGTTGATCTCTTGGTGTAGTTTGAGCTGTGATTTTACACCAATTTTTTTCTCTTCTAACTCTGGTTCTTTTGTAATTTTCCCTTTGAAATCTCTGATCGTAACATTCACCAACCTCTACGTACCCATACATGTGGTCATTTTCACCAACCTCTTCCCCCAACCTCTCGCTGCCGCCAGAATCGATAGAAACCAACGCTAATCAGAAATCGAGTCGAGATGAAAGTCGGAGAAGGCGGCAGAGCAGAGAAATGAGCCAAATTAAAATTATATTCCTCTGGGATGAACGCCAGAGCAGAGAAACAAAACGCGAAAGTCCGAGCAGCGGAAATTGGCTGTAGAATTGGATGAAGGTCGCAGGAATTGGTGCGGAGGAAAACCACCGCTAGAGCAATGGTATTTGCCAGGAGAAAGTGGCGGTTACTGCCATGATTCACAGCTCCAGAAATTTAACAATGGCAATGGCTGATTCTGGTTTCCGATCTGGGTGATTAGTATTTTTGTGTAATTGCAACTTCAGCCCCTGAGTTTCAGTAATCTTTTCAACATCAACCCCAAAAATAAAGTACTCCTTCTGTCCCATCCATTTCTGCAAAGAATTTTTTCACAGTCTCCATCAAACATGTTTGACTGTAAATATGTGTAGCTACGGACAATAACGGTTCACAAACAAATGATATTTAGAAACTACATGTTACGAAGAATTCAACCATATCTCATACGATATAATTATTGTTCATATACCTATTTAAATATTGGTCAAAGTTCAACATCTTTTACTACAAAAAAAATTTTGTGCAGAATTAGTTGGGACGGAGGGAGTAATATATTTTGATCCCAAAATTTGACTAGCTCCTAATTTATGATTCCATATTATTTATTTAGTCCCCGGTCTTACAATAACACGGTCTCGTAGGAGACAGACTCATATATTAGATATTCGGTTTTTGAATGATTTGAATATGTTTGATCAACTTAGCACTAAAGTTTAGGGAAAAATATTTACTCCCTCCGTTTCACTATTTTGACATCATAAGTTTATGTATTGTTTTTATTTTAAGTGAAAATGTGTGGAAAGCGTTGAGTGAGTGGATTAAAAAGTTTAATGAGTAGTTGAGAATCATGTACTTTTTGTCATAAAAGGAAATGTGACAAATTTAGAAAAACATACGAAAATGATAAGTATGTCAAATATAGTGAAACGGATTAGTCAAATTTAATCAAATTTCAAAGAGTTAGTCTTTTGTTATCGACGAGTTAACAATTAGATTAATTATAAAAAAATTGTTTCAATAATTTGTAGGATTAAATTATAATTATTTATACATGTGATATGGTTTAAAAGTTTTTCAAAATTATAACAATCTCATTGCAATAAATTAAAATAAAAGTCAAATTACCTTAGTAACATTATTTATAAAATTATCTGTCTGAAAATTAGTTGATTTAAAATCTTGAATTTCAAGTGTTCACGTCTTTCACTAAGACACACATTAAACACTCACATATGAAGTCATCAACGAACTAACACATAAAATCAACTATATGACACAATAAATCTTCAAATTGAAAAATACCAACATGTTCAAAACAAATTCAGCTTCAAATCAGTGAAAATTTACATCATCAAATTAGTAATCCAACGCAGGGGTGGATCCGGGGCACGGTCCGATCGGATCCGTCGAACAGTGTTAGAATCAATTGTGATTTCTTTCATGCACCTTATTGTAATATTCAAAGAAATTACACTACAAGAAAAAAGGCTTTAATGAAAGACAAATTTTGGTCACTAAATGTTATAAATTCGTCACCAATGACTTTTGGTGACCAGAATCAGGTTGTCACAGATTGGTCACATTATCTCCTTCAAAAAAAGTTCTGGTGATGACTTTTTCCAGTTGATCATGGCAATTGATTTTAATGACCAAGTATTTTTGGTCATAAATATTAGTGACAAAATGTATTCATCAATAAAATAGTCACAAATAAACCAGAAACGGTCACTAATTTGTTGCATTAATGACAAAAAAATCGTCAAAAGAAGTTTTAGTGACAAAAATTATTTAGTCACTAAAATATTTAATGACCAGCAACTTTTAGTCATTAAAACATTTGATGACCAATAATTTGTAGTCACTGCAGAATTGATGACCATAAACTTCTAGTCACTAGAGAATTGATGACGAATAATGTTTAGTCATTAAAATTAGATGACCAATCACCACTACAAATTAGAGTTATCGTAACACTTTCTTTGCAACACTTATTTAAAATATTACAATAGATTATAAAGTGTTACTTACAACTTTGAAAAGTGTTTACATAAATATTAAAAAGTGCTACCTAAATTTTTAAAAGTGTTACATTAGATCTAATGTAACATTGCTTAAGGTAATACTTGTAAAAGTATTATAATAGGTTAAAGTGTTACAATAGCACCTAAAGTAATACTTTTGCAAGTATTACCTTAGTCGATGTTACATTAGACCCAGCGTAACACTTTTTAAAAATTAGGTAACACTTCTCAATATTTATGTAACACTTTTCAAAAATTTAAGTAACACTTTATAAATTATTGTAACACTTTAAATAAGTGTTGTAAAGAAAGTGTTACATTAACATTAGTTTGTAGTAGTGAATAGTATTAATCATAAAATGGGTCATTAAAGTTATTTTCCGTCCAATCCCCTTAAAGTATTTAGTGGCGAAAAAAGTTACAGAATTTTTTATAAAAGAATATGGTCACCGACTGTGACAGCCAGTGACCAAATATTAAATCTAAAATTTGGTCATAACATTTAGACTAAAATAACAATATTGAGAATCAATTTTTATTTAATAATAATTAAATAAAACATTAATGAAGAAAGTCATTCTCAACATAAATGAAACACCAATATTTTTAGGTAAAATCACAATATTCGATTTCATAGAATACTAATATTACACATGAAATCATTAATAATTAACTAAGAATATAGTGCTAGTCTTCAACATAAATGACACTAAATAACAAGAAAATCCAAAACCAGAAAGGTAGCCATTACATACAGCAAGAACCATGTGGTATTCACATATGCAGTAACTTCCCAAGCTTCCTGAAGGCAAATCAAGTGGATATCCACTTTGAAATAAAAATCTGAAAACATAGTAAGGAGAATCGGGATAAGAGTACATGCATTTCAATGGAATTAATGTTTAAATGTACATTTTCCGTGATAAAGGCTTAAGATGATTGTAAAATCTCAGGGTTATTTTTTATCTCCACTATGAGTGCACCGATAGATCCAGGATGTAGTCTAACATCATCATTAAGAAACAATACATATTTGGTGTCTTTGCTTTTTTTCAACACCAGTCTGGAAGGTACAACCTTTAGATGAAACAACAAACTATATAGAGCAGATTTTAATGGAAGTTGCAATTATAACCACATAAACTTGTCTATAAAATGTGTGGCCAGGGGAGATTAAAACAAGTTGCAATTATAAGCCTTATCCTACAGATTGCAAAGACAGATTTCACATCACATAAGAAAAAAGTTAGCTTCAACTGCAAACAGGACTTGAATACAGTTAGAGGAGTCAATCCATCCCATTAACTATTGGGACCCACTAAAATTAAGTTAATGGGATGGGAAATTGTACTTATTTCTTA
>JAULKM010000006.1:10360023-10384492 GCA_032355605.1 Rubia tinctorum | reverse complement strand
TTTGTGGAGGTGAAATGGACCCAAAAAGTAGAAAATAAAGAATACTGTCATATGATTTATTGGCTGTTTCTTTGAGGATCTTAGTGGGTTCTTATTGCCAAAAAGTTATTCCCATGCTGAGAACTCTTGCTTACGCAGGCCTGGGATCTGGGCCATTAAGGTCCGATGTCTGTATGCTTACCTTATATATCTATATTAGGCTGCTCCCTCAGTTTGAACCCATAACCTCCAGGTCACATGGAAAATATCCTTCCTTACCTTCTTAGTCTATCATAAATCTTAGTTTTTTGTTTGTTTGTTTGTGCTGTAAGTTTGTTTTACCCAGTTATAGCCTTTTGCAGGTATGCCTCTATTTACAGTTTATTTTTCTATGCTTCATTTCTTGTTTGTAATTTTAGTAATGGTATCTGATGTATGCACCTGATCATCGGTGTCATTCTCCTGTTTTGTTGGCACCAGAAGATTTCATCATATATACAAGATCAGAAAAAAATATTTGACAAATTATTTGTGAAATTGAAATGATGATGGAGGTGGAGTCGCCTGGATTGGCTGTTAGATTTGCTCCTTGTCAGGTTATTTTCAAATGTAAGATTAGATTGGTTGGCATCGTAATAAAAAACTAGTGGAACATAAAAGAGTAAAATATGTTGGAATATGGTTGATAGTAGAGATCACGGGGAGTGACCGGCGGCTGGTGAAGAAATGAATGTGTGGAATTTCTGTCTAGACTTGTTCAAATGTGAACTTAGTCACATGTTCTACTTGCATAAGACTATAACAGAGTATAAAGAGTTTTATGAAACCAACATAAGGATGTATGGATTGAAGTAAATGCTGGTTCTGTAGATGCAGTTCTGTTCTTGAAATATGTTTCTTTCATTCCAGGCATTCAGGGTGTGTTTGGCAGGGTTTGGCAGAGCTTATAAGCTCACTTTTATTGTTTGATAAAGTGCTAAGAAAACAAATCATTTTGAAAGCAAAATATATTTTTGGAGGAAAAGCAGAATCTGGTCTCCCTCTGCTTTCAAAATAAGTTAGTTTTGCTTATAAGCACAGATCTGCCCAACACACTCTTAAGTGCTTTGCTCATAAGTTAAGCACCTATTTAGTGTTTGGTAAACTCCTAAAAAGCTGCTTATTTTAAAATCAGAAGTTATTTTTAGGAAATGCAGAAGTTGGTCTCCCCCGGTTTTTTTTAAAAATAAGCCAGTTTTGTTTACAAGCACAACTTCACCAAACACACCCTTAATCTTGCTTATTGGTCACCATTGCTTGTCACGTGTTATGATTGCAAAGATTAGCTAAGTTTTGGATTATGGTATTATCTTGCTCACTTGATTGAGCTGTTAGTCTATATATGTATTATAAAACAGTATTTCATCTTACTATCATATTGTCAAATAGATGGTTGAAAGGTTCAGATTTGAAGATTTGGTGATTTACACATTTCTCCTGGTGTTTTGGATGATGTTATCATGTTACACATGCCAAGTGGGAATGCCTAGTTATCTGACCTGAAAAGAAATGCTAATGAATGCTTAGAGGATAGCATGATATAGGCCGCAGCCTTTCAATTTTCAATATCATTTCCTAGTGAGAATAGTACTTTGTTATGGTTGAAGAAAATGTTGACTAGCAAAAATTAGGTAGTATGAATGTTAAAGTTAGTCCAGTGTTTTGGTGGTCTTATCAGGATAGTGGTGGTTAAGAAAGAGACAAATCCAGACGACGGATAGATCATAGTCTGTAGGTTCATGCATACTGAAATATGGAAGCATCTAGTTGTCAATGATACAATCGTTACCTCTAGTGGCGGAGCCACATGTGTACAAGGTAGGGCAATTGCCCTACCTTTTTTTCAAAAAAAATATTTTTAATGATTTTTTATCAGTTTATTTTTAATTTTGGACCCACTTTATTTATCAAAATTTTAAATTTTTAAAAAATTTTAACACTGTTTTCAAAGACAGAATCATCAAATTGAATTATGACCCACCAAATTTTTTTTCCTGGCTCCGCCCTTGGTTACCTCCCCCTAAGAATTTGTCTCTAGGTTCAAACAATGATCAAATCCACCATCAAAATTATGGGTGTTTTTTCCCTTTCTCCTTATGTTATGGGTGTTGGTTTTATTGTGACTTGGGCCACATAGTACTTCTTTTGGTTAAATTTGGCCGTATCATTTGATATATGGATGGTTAACTATCTGATCATGTCACTATCTTTTATCTTGTGACTATAGGATTATGTAGAACTTAATTGACTTGGAAATTCTTCTCTGGGGATTCAACCAAAGATGTTTGTCTTAGATTTCTGGTTATACATTCTCTGCTGTAATAGTTTCTCAGTGTTTACAGTGCGTGGCTGTGATACCTGTTTTAAAACCAATAATAAAATTAACTGTCAAAATAGCCTTTTTGGCCAAATTGAAAGTTAATCTGAACCTGGAGAAGGAAATCATTCATTGAACTTACTGCCTTTGTGGTTGAGAGGAGTAAAACTCTAAGAGGCTATGACAACTTTAATTCTTTGCTGTTAATAGTTGTTCAAATGGTGTTCTGATGATGAACATCATGATAGGTTACCTCTACAATTGAACTTCTATGTAGACGTTACAATTTCAAATGCTTCATAATTTTCTTTTAACGTAATTGATTCCTGGTCTATTCCATTTCTGTTATGCTATGCTATGTTCTGTTCTAGTTGAGGTGCATTTATTTGCTGCCTGTAATTGTTTCCCATTGCCACAATTTTTTTACGGATGCCTTTATGTTTGATAACTGTCTCCAAAAACACATGAATATGGGAGCACAAGTACCAATTCCCATCTGCGAAACCTAGGTTCTTGCAAGTTTTAATATTTTCTAATATATGAGTTTTTTTTGGCTCCGTCTTCCCTGAAAGGATAATCTCAGATTTTCTACTTTTGACAGTTCGCAAACAGGGCCTATCCTCTGTGGTAAGCCGATCCTGAGGTCCACAGTTCCATCTTACTGCGCTCTTCATTTTCAGAAGGCTGAAAAGCATGTGGCGAGGGCTCTGAAGAAGGCTGGTCTCACTGTTTCTTCAACTAGCAAGTTGGCTCCGAAATTTCATGTGGTAGTTGCAGAATATGTGCACCAGATCCAAAGCAAATGGCGAGCTGCTAGAAAGGCTGCTCTGGAGAATTCTGGCACAAAAGAAGACGACATTAGCTGTTAATATGTAGAGGGGGAAGATGGTTTTGTAATAGTCAATCATTAAACAAGTCTGTCTATACATGAGAACCTTTGATAAACCGAATCATCTTTGTTCTTTTCGGGAAACAGGGCTGAGTAATCCGAATATAGATAATTAGAAACCACATCATCGAATACTCATTTGAATAGCTGCACTGTTATATTGATTTTGCAGTAACTGTAACAGCAGCTGGTAATGTTGATCCCTAGCATTTTGAATGCGCCTGAGGTGGGTATATATCTTCCTATATTCTTCATGTATATCAGTTCCGTACGTTTTTTAAAATATTTTTTATAACATAGAGTCGGCTCCTTCTTATTAAGATATAGAAATAGGTTGCCATTTGTATATATCTATTTTTAACTGATAAACTAGTGATACTGCTAGTTATATTTTATTACATTTGATGAGTTTGATAAACTATAGAACATCGTGACTAAAATGAAAAAAAAATCTACTTCCTCCATCCCACTACTATTGGCCACTCAACTTTTCACGGTTTTCAATGATCATCTTTGATCGTCAATATCTATAGCTGTATATACCAATTCCGCATAAAAAATTGATATTTTAAAAAATATATGTTAAAATGAATCTAACAATATCTCACATATATTTTTATCTTATACTGTATATATTAACTTATATTAATGGTCAAAATTTACTAAATTTGACTTTGAAAAAGTGGACGGAGGGAGTATTTTTTTGTTGAAAAAATAGGTGTTCTCCTTCTCATTAATTTATGATTGTTACAATATTGTGACAGGTTAAGACCGTACACCCCATAACTAACAACTATAACCAATCCACTAATTTATGCTTGAACGCCTAGTTGACACACACACACACACACACACTGTGGGGTGAGCCTCCCAGAAATGGACCTTTCAATCTAATTTCCAGATTGAAGTCCACATGCCATATCGGCACTCTGCTACTCGGTCTGTGCTTCCAAACTTCATCTTCACCGAGTTGCATCAGTCTGTGTTTTTAGAGAGGCTGTTGCTGGATTTCTCCAATTTTTGGTGCAGTGTCGTTGGAGTAGTTTTGTGTGCATGTTCGTTTTGTTTTGAAGTAGTCCGGTACTGCGTGCCTCCATAACTATTCATTGTTGGTCAACTTCATCTCCACTAGATTGTAACAACTTCGTAGTTCTTGTTTTGAGAACCTTTTTGGAGGTTGTCGCTGGATTTCATAAATCAACAGCAGGGAATTACCTAAATTTTTTCGGAGTCGCGAAAGCACCAACACACCTAAAAAAATAAAAACTAACAGAGACAAATTAAGGTTAACCTAAATCCTCCTTTCATCCAAGGAAATCATGCTACATCGTAACTTCTCTATAACCCCAAAGTAGGTATCGTCCGAGGAGCATTACCCTCCAAACCCGCCGTAGATGTGGTGCTATAGGCCGGTGGGAGCTTTGTTGTACGCCAAAAAACTCCGTTCGATGAATACAAACTACTACAAAAAAGATTTGTTTTCCTATTTTTCAGTGGACTAGACCATGTACCCGTCACAAGATGCCTTATTTTGATTGCTGCACATAGTCTATCACCACTACTAACAAAGCCAGTCATCCATTTATTCACATTATCATTCCGCCACGGCCACCACGAGGCTTCCGTGGCTACAGCCAGGCCCTACGGATATTATAAGACAATGAACAATATGTGGAGTGGGGGTAGATTATCGAGATGGACTTAAAAATAAGTTACGTTGGATGTGCTTAATGCCTGGATTTTGGAAGTGGTGAGGTGGGGAGGAAGTCGGACCGCCGAGCTCTCGTTGACTGCACCGTTGACCGGTCTGGTCATCGTAGACCAGTCTAATATCCGTTGACTGGTTTGACCGGCGTTGCCCACTGATTTTTCCCAACCTTAAACTGCCTCATCGGAGTTAATTGCCTTCGAACTGTCTTTGCTAGCTCTCCACCGGGTGAACATCTTAGCCGGGCAGATTTGGTCATTTTCTCTACTGCTGGGATCAACCGTGAACTGCTAGAAGTGCACTTCTTCTCTTTTCCATTGCTGGCCGAAACTTATTCGTCTCCAACTAGCACGTCCGTCTCCGTTAACCCCAATGTCCATTTTTCTTCTTTGGTCGGTCATTCTACGCTCCCATCCATTAGATCTGGTCAAGCCGACAGTGATGTGCCGGTGGTACCAGCTGATGACAAGCTGGATGGCAACGATCTTCCTTCCCGGTTCAAGTCTACAACTAGATATGAAAATGACAAAGAAAGAAGTAAGAAAATATTTCGGAGAGGGGAATGTAGAGGGGAAGGGCAGGGGGGGGGGAGACTACAATTGCTGGTGTTGGCGGCGACCCCTCTCTAGGGTTTTTGGTTTGAAGTGAAGTTGAGATGGTTTCTTTAGGAGAGAGAAAGTTTTCCACTTAAGAAATACATATCTGTTACAAGATGGGACGAACTCTCACATGGCTGGTTCACAGAGAGTGAGTAGGGTGAGCCTCCCACTTGAGCTCCAAACCTACATAGTGTATCAGATCTTGCTCCACACCAACCTGGCGTTCAGTGACTTAAAGACCATCATTTACTAGAGGGAGAACCCAAGTTGCACCTGGTCAGTCGAACACAGTGTCTTGGTTGTCTTTATAGCTGAATGGAAGATATAACACATGATGAATGGTCCACTTGTACCGTGATTGCGTCCAACTGTGTCGACCTAACTCCCCCGGATGGATAAGCTCGAGTCAGTGTCCCGACTCATAGAAATAAAAATAGTAACCATTAGACTTGACACTTCTCTATGTTATTGAAGGTATCTAACCTGATCTAGTATGAAAGTTCTAGAAGGAGAGAAATAGTCTAAAAGGTGTTTATTCACTTATAGCCAATCTAAATATTATGAACCTGTCCAGACTAGCCGTGGTCTGCGAATCTACTCTTTATCCTCAGAGGGGACCGCGAAAGTAAGCTATTTGAGCTACTTTGACTTGGATTTCTCCTAAATCCAATGGAGGATAGATTGGAAGCTAACCGAGTACTACCATTTGGAAAGGTCTGTGGAGAACCTAAATTGGAAAAATTCTCTAAGTTTAATGCTCTGGACAAAAGGGACCCAATTTTTTCAAAACGCATTCCTTACTACTAAAGAAAACAGAAGAAAAAAATAAAATAAGTTAGACTAAACTAAAATTACGAAACTAAAATTACGGCAAAGGCATAAATGCACTATATCCAGGAGAACCAGAGTGAAGTCAACCCAACTAAACTAGGAAAAAACAAGCATATGTTCATTTTAGTCCAATATGATGACCCATTTCAACCATTATAGATCTGAACCCGCTACCGCCCCATTTGGATGAATCTGACCCACGATTGAGTGTCGTGGCCTATGACCTTTCCACCGGTCACTATTAGAGAAAAATTACCAGCATTTTTATATTGTGATTTTTGTTGGATTCAGGCTGAGCCGTGCGCCACCTCTAGCAGCCTTGCTCTACCACCAGTGGCCTTACGCCACCTATAACGGCCATGTGCTGCCTCCAATGGCCATGTGCTTCCATGATGAAACAACACTGAGCTAGGCTTTCCGTCTTCTCCGTGCAATAATGAACGAGCACCACTGCTCTGGCTCCGTCGTTTGGCCGAGCTTCTCTGGGAAGACAAATGCCGGGTCATCTTCTTCTTCGGAGCTGACGTTTGGGGCAACTGTAATTCTTTGGGCGGTGACAAGACCACAACTATGCTTCTTCCCCTACTTCTGTTCCGGTTTGTCACCACTTCGCTGGCCGATTTCAGCTCTAAAACTAGAAACAAGAAATAAAACTATAGCTGGGGGGAGAGGGGATCGCTTGATCTAGTGGTGAAGGCGCCCCCAAAACTAGCGACTTTGGGGGAGAGCTTTTCTGGAGAGATGTTTGTTTTATCTTGTTTCTAGACTAAAGGTTGCACACTTCATTTAATGTGAAATATTTCCAAGGCCTATATTGACTACCTTACGTTGTATATTTGTATAATTTATTATGCTTCATGCATTTAATTTTTAATTGTTATTTAAATTCAATTAAATTAATTTGAAAGTGAACTAAGAGCAGTTTCAGATAGTTGGTTGATGGATGGTTGTGTAGTTTTTCGGTAAAATTGCTGGAAATGGAAAGTGATTCTAAAGAGTCACCAAAATTTATTGGTGAAGTTGTTGGAAAATATTTGATGCATCCAGAGTGCCGGTTCACAAATTTTGGTTGAAATTAACTCAAAAGCTGGTGGTAATCTCGATTTTACAGCCATGAAAACGATTTTGGTTGTGCAGTAGTGAAATAAGTGTTGGATTTCTGGCTGTATTGGCAAGACGTGGTTGGGCTTGAACCAAGTGAAGAAGAGGCCTGATATGAGGATGTTAATATGATAACTTTGGTGGTCGATGCGGTGGTGGAGAGGCATCGATGCTGATTGAGATATTGTAGCTGATTGTTTGTGTTTTATTTATTTATTCCATGGTATAAATTGTGGGGTGCCTTCGGTTTGATTCAGAGCCATTTCTCATCTCCAACACACTTCTTCCTAACCCAACTCCACACCTTCCTCTCCATTCATAATATTTCAACTACTCAAGACCACAATCTAATCTCTTCTCCTGAACATCAACAAGTATCCCAGGATGGAGCATCTCTGGGTTCAAATCAATGGAGATAGTTTTCCCTCCAATCCATGTTCATTTAGCAATTTTATTAACATACCTTCTACATTTTCCCCTTTTACCAATGATTGAACATTTTCAATAAGTATGTTGACTATGTGACATGTTATATAATGTAGATTGTTTGTGTCCCCAATATCATGCCATGTTTTCAAGAAGTGAGAAAAGAGGCTGATATTAGGACTGATTGTGGACACTAATCAAATTTTTGTATGAACACAAGTTGAATATGTGACGTCGGTTAGTTCATCGTCCAGTATGATATGGGGCCAAATGTTTACCGATGTCAAATTTGCCAGGAACTGACTGGAAATCTATGAATGTCCGACGTTGCACCTCATTTGGACACTGAGACTTTGATCATTCGATCTTGCGACATCGTCTTCAAGCATTCCATGTTAAGATTTATGTCATATGCACTTGGCTTTATTATTTGTGTACCTATTGGGGACATCCCAAATCTAACATAAATTTTGTTTCATGTGTATATGCTATAATAGGATAATGAGAGTTGTTGATGGACTTCCTTGAAAAACATGTCCTTTCTGTAGTCCCCCTGAAATTGTTAATGCCGAACAACGTAAGCAAGGAAGCATCAATGCAATATGTCTGTCAATTTCACATCAACCTTTTGTATTTTAATATATTGGTATTGTTGGTTTTTTAAATAAAATGTAATGGCTATCAACGAGCGATTTGTTGTTTCATTAAATATTAAATATCATTACATTGTATGAGAAACGATGTCTAGCTAATTCATCCGCAATGTCACACAATGCGGTGCCAAAATGACACCTAACAAACGTCTCATGAACCGACATTTTTTTTTCAACGTTGGCTACTCAAAATGACTTCGTATTTATCATTGTTCCATGTCAGCGCAATATGTGGCTTTAAATGGTCTACAACATTGCTCAAAATTGGACTGACGTCAACTTCAACGACGTCACTGCATTTCCTCACCCATTGTATGCCTTCATGCTATGGCCAACGTCGCATGAATGTGGATGCCAACGTCGAATTTAGGAATATCGTAGGTATGATCTACCATGATCGGCCTTATATCCAAGATCGTTGTCGGCCACAAAAACTACCGACGTCGGTTAGAAACCGAGGTAAAAGGTACTTTTTACCTTAGTTCTAAACCGAGATAAAAAAGGTTCCTTTTACTCCACCTGTATTTGCCTTGGTTCTTCCAGGACTTAAAACCATGGTAAAAGGTCTGGTAGAACTGAGGTAAGAGGTCCCGTTTCTTATAGTGTTAAGACTAAGTTTGGGCTTTATGAATGGATTGTTATGCCTTTTGGTTTAAATAATGCACCTAGTAATTTTATGTAGTTGATGATTCCTGTCTTGAGAAAGTTTTTTGGGCAACTTGTTATGGTCTATTTTGATGATATATTGATTTATGAGAAAAGTGCTTTTATAACCCTAACTAGTTGACATAAGTGCCAATATAACCTTTTGATAACTGAAAGTGCAGATATAACCCTACCTAGTTGATGTAAGTGCCAATATAACCTTTTCCGACATATGAAGGCCAGATTAGATGGAAAAGACAATTTTACCCATTTACGAATGTGCTGATATAATCCTACAAGTTTTAAGAATATGCTGATATAACCCTGTAAGTTTTAAGAATGTGCTGATATAACCCTGTAAGTTTTAAGAATATGTTGATATAACACTATCGGCTGATGGCGGTGGTCCGACGGCTGCCGGTGGTGGTCCGACAAACTCTAAGGGTAAATTTGTCAACTCAGATTCATATTTTAAAACTAAGGGTATTTTGGACATTTTACATACAGTCAACGCCGGGAAATTGAAGTCAATGCCGGAAATGGGGTCTAAGGGTTATATTGGCACTTATGTCAAGTAGGTAGGGTTATATTGGTATATATCCCTTGATTTATCCTACGTCGACTAATTAAAAGATTGATCATGTTGAAATGGCTCTTGTTGCACTCCGTGAGTCTAGTTTGTATGCGAACATCAAGAATTGTACCCTTTGCGCTTCAGAAGTGGTGTTTCTCAGTTTTGTGGTGTCTCAGGATGGAATCAAAGTTGATGAAACTAAGATAGAGGCAATTAAGAGCTGGCCGACCCCTACCAATGCAAATCAGCTGAGATCTTTCATTGGTTAATCTAGTTTTTTTAGAAGGTTTGTGCATGATTTTTCATCTATTGCTGCACCTCTAAATGAACTAGTTAAAAAGGATGTGAAATTGCAATTATGTAATGCTCTACTTTTGACTTTTCCTTTAAGCAATCAATACAATTCCTACAAATCCTATCAACAGAGAGTGCCCTTTTCAGCCAGAAAAAGCGTTCTCACAATAAATTATAAGTTTTAAGTGCACCAAAATGTCCTGTAAGATCACCTACGCATAGAACATTTTGGAACACATAACCTATTATCTAGAAACAAGAAACCATCATGCCGATTTTTCCCCTCAAAAGCACCATTCTTGCATGCACCTTTCTTGCATGCAACATTCTTTACTTGATTTTAATGGTATTTTTGATATTCATTGTGATGCTTCGGGTGTTTGAATTGGTGCTATTTTGATGCAAGAGAACCGACCTATAGCTTATTTCAGTGAAAAGTTAAAGGGCGGTGCAATTATTTATCCTGTGTATGACAAATAATTCTATGCTATTGTGAGAGCTTTAGAAACTTGGCAACATTATGCAATAAATAATTTTTCATTCATAGTGATCATGAGTCATTGAAAATTTTGAAGATTCAAATGAAGTTGAATAAGTATCATGCTAAATGGTCTAGTTTTATTGAATATTTTCCTTATGTATTGCGATACAAGAAGGATAAAGAAAATCTTGTTGATGATATTTTGAGTCTTGGACACGTTTTAATTAAATGATTGGAATGTATCATGTTAGGGTTTTCATTTATGCGAGAATTATATGCTACTGATCCTGATTTTTCATCTGTTTATGTTGCATGCAAGAATGGTGCCTTTGAGAAAATTTTCCGGCATGATGGTTTCTTGTTTCGAGATAATAGGTTATGCGTTCCAAAATGTTCTATGCGTGAATTACTTGCTAAAAAGCTCATTCAGGTGATCTTATGGGACATTTTGGTGCACTTAAAACTTATAATTTTTTGCGAGAACACTTTTTCTGGCCAAAAAGGGCCTCTCTGTTGATAGGATTTGTAGGAATTGTATTGATTGTTTGAAGGAAAAGTCAAAAACTAAACCTCATGGGTTATAAACGCCTCTTCCCGTTCCTACACCTCCATGGATTTTGTCCTTGGTTTACTACAATCTTAATCAGGTAATGATTCTATCTTTGTGGTTGTCGATCGATTTTTGAAAATGTCACACTTTATTCCTTGTAGGAAGCTAGATGATGCAAAGCATGTTGCCGATTTATTTCTTAAGAAAGTAATTCGGCTATATGGAATCCCTGCGAGCATATTTTTTTATCGTGATGTTAAATTCTTATCGTACTTTTGGAATACCTTGTGGCGCAAGTTAGGAACAAAGTTGCTATTTTCTACAGCCAGCCATCCTCAAACTGATGGACAAATGGAGGTCACCAATCATACTCTTGGCACTCTCCTTCATGCATTAGTACAAAAGAATTTAAACAATTGGGAAGCGTGCATCCCTATAGCAAAATTTACGTATAATTGTAC
Organism: Rubia tinctorum; assembly: GCA_032355605.1. Taxonomy (NCBI): domain Eukaryota; kingdom Viridiplantae; phylum Streptophyta; class Magnoliopsida; order Gentianales; family Rubiaceae; genus Rubia; species Rubia tinctorum. Next base: position 10,372,945 of record JAULKM010000006.1, on the reverse strand, counting down.
TGTTCATTATACTACTTCTTTACCTACATTCGAAATTGTTTATGGATTCTAGCTAATACTCTTCTTGATCTAATTCCTTTGAATTTTAAACCGGTTTGGAACCTTGATGGAGAAAAAAAGGCTGATTTTGTTAAGCAATTACATGAGAAGGTGCACTTAAGGATTGAACGGACAAATGCACAGAATGCACATAATGCAAACTAGGGTCGAAAATTGATGAGATTTGCATCAAGTGACTGGTTTGGGTGCATCTATGAAAAGAGAGATTTCCAAATGCTCAAAAATATAAATTAAGTTCGCGTAGTGATGGTCATTTTAAAGGGTTGGAACGTGTGAATGATAATGCTTACAAGATGGCTTTGCCAGGAGACTATGGTGTTAGTACTACATTCCATTTTGCTAATTTATCTCCATTTACCTTTGAAGGTGATTAAGTTCTGAGGGCAAAACTTTTCAACCACGGAGGGAATGATGCAAATGCCGAGACTACTACCACCAAAGATGATGAAATTCCAAAGCTTGATCAAATATTTAAAGGATATGTTCGGGATCCTCAAAGTGACATGACATGTCCTATGACTAGGGAAAAAACAAAACTTAGAGATGCGAGTTTAAATGATTTGATGGATAACTTCATGATGGAGAATTGAAAAAGAAATAAACATCGACAAGTTCTTGGACTAATTGTTTAAGAGTGTCGAGGAAGTGAAGACATCATGAAGAACACTATACTCTTTTTTTCCTTCCGGGTTTTTAATGAGGTAGCATGATCGTTGTAAACTATTGTAAGTTATTTCATTTTAAAATTTGGGATTAAAATTCAGCCATGTGGGCTTTTGAAGGGTTAAATCTCGAAATCAGTCCATTAGGGTTTAGAATATTCATTTCTAATTTGACTAGAATTAGATTTGGTAAAGATTAGATAGGACAATTCAAGGTTTATCTTGGAAGAATTAGGCTATAATTCTACATATTTTAGGTATTTTTGTTAGATATGGTTTTAAATTCTTAAAGCTGCCATAAGTCTTCTCAGTTTCTGACAATAATACTGAATCCCGTTCTGATTAGAACTAGGGTTTTGGCCGATTTCAAACCCTATAAATAGAGGGGGCTTGGTCGAGTTTTTACACACCTTTTATCAATCAAATATTCAGAAATTTTGAGTTATACTCATTGCTTGCGAGCATTTTCCTTTTTGCCTAATTATTCGGGTTAATTAAGTATTAATACCCTTTATTTTTGAACTAATTCCGCGGGATAGTTAGTGAACAAAAATTTAAAATTTAGAGAAATCCCGAGGGCTAGTTGAGATCAGTTTCATGCGATCTAGTGAGAGTTTGTAGATCGTTTTATTCGGTCAAAAATATTAATTCCGCAATCCATAATCTTCATAAGGAGATTCATATCAATCATGCTCATGCTCATGCTCAGACTGCTTTACTGAAGGGGCACCTGGAGTTGGAGCGAGTAGTTACAGGGTCCTTGCAGCTAGCTATCACAAAGCTTGAGGCTGAAGTCAAGGCTGACCAAGAGTTTCATGAGTGGGTGTTCACACTTGGATTTACTAGTGTTTATGCTAAGGTAGTGCAGAGCCAACGTGCGTCTGGGATTCTGGTTGCGGTTATGTTGAACACCTTCGAGCTGGATGCTACGCTGATTGATCCTGAGGCACTGCCGGCGAAAATTGGAGAAGTGTTCGTTCCTTTTAGGGAATACTGCTTTTTTGATTTTTTCTCCTTCCTTGACCCTGGAATGACCTTCGTAGACCTCGAGGCCTGGAAAGTAGATGGCGTAGCGACTCGTCCTGCAGGCTACCAGTGAGGCTCATGATTCCCTTGATGGTCAGATGCAAGAAGGAGACAATGGGTAAGCTCAAGAAGAGGATGACGGTGGGCCCACTAAGGACGGAGGTGCAGGAAGCTCAGTAGCTTGACTTTATATGCTTTATTATTATGATGATGATGATGATGTAATCAAAAAGATTTCTTATTTTCATTTGGTTTAGGCCCACAAGTCCCCATAAGGGGCATACATTTTGTCAAGGGGTGTTCTTTCTCCCCCTTTTTGTTAAACTTTTCATTGAGCCAGCTATTGATATTTGGTGTGCCTTTTCCCCCTCTCTTTTTCTTCTTCAACGTTTATTTTATTGTTTTTTCTGTGCTCTATTTTTTTTTGTTTCTGGTATTTTTTGACTAAGGTGCTTTTCCTTATTGATATAGGCATTTGCACTTTTCAAGTTTGTTTCCTTTGCCTCAAACTCTCATCAACTTGAAAAAGTTGGCTAACAACTCCCTGCCTGCACAAGCCTAGGGGTGCTTTTCATCCGCCTAAAAAAGGCTGGCTAACATTACTATGACTGCGCAAGGTCAAGAATGATTTTGCTTTTCTTTGCGAATGAATTCCTTTGCTTTGTTCATATTGTTCTTGCTATTAATGCTGACATCTATTTTTCCATGAACAACCGAACTGTTTTGGCTGCTTTCAGCCCTTATTGGATGATAGATTTTATTCTTAAGAGCTGCGTTGCAGTTCACACATCAAAGAGATAATGCTTTCAAGGGTGTTATACAAAATTCCCTCGGATAATGCCCATTATGGGTTTAAAAAAGACTTGATCCATCAAGAAATCCCCCCCTACGCACAAAGGAAAAATAACCAGCTAGCTAACACCTTAGAATAAACTCTAAAATTTGTACCTTGACATGCATAATACTTCCTAATATTTTCCACGTTCTAGGTGCGTGGCACTTCATTTTCGTCCATAGTTTCTAACTTGTAAGCTCCCTTGCCCAACACTTCTACTTCTTTTTTTCACCCTGCGCCCTACTGGATTCATTCTTTCTGAGGGTAAGTTCTCCATATTTCAGACTCTTGGGCCTTACTTTACTTTTGTAGTGTTGCTCCGTCCAAGACTTATACACAGCTTCCATCAAAGTTGCTCTCTGTCTGCACTCCTCCAGTTGCTTCCTGATAGATTAATCATTGTCAACATGCACTACCGGTGATGCAACCCTTCTGCTAGGTACCGCTCTCTCTTGTGGAATGATTTCCTCTATGTAGTAACACAGCCTGTATGGTGACTATCCTGTTGCCATTCGAGGCATGGTTTGATACGCCCACAACACGCTTGCCAACTCTTCTACCCATTCCGCCTTGGCCTCTCCCAGCTTTTTCTTCAGCCCTTACAGTATGGTTTTGTTCATCACTTATATTTGACCATTTGCTTGGGGATGAGCGACAGATGTGAACTGCTGCCAAATGTTTAGATCTTTTCACCAAGAGCTGAATGGCTCACCAGAAAATTGCTTCCCGTTATCACTGACTGTGATCTTTGGGTTCCCGAACCCGCACACTATGTTCCTCCACACTAAGTTCATGATCTTCTTTCCCGTTATGGTGGTTACTGCTTCTGCCTCTACCCACTAGGTAAAATAGTCTATCGTGACTACCAAAAACTTCTTCCTGCCCACAACTTCAGGGCAAGACCCCACTATATCTATTCCCCACTTAGTTAAAGGCTAGGAAGACCTGATGCTAGTTATTTCCTCCACGGGAAGTGTGGGTATTGGGAATGTTCTTGGCCCATGTGACATTCTCTAACCAATTTGTTTGCGTCTGCTTTCATCGTTGACCAATAGTATCCTGCTTTGACATCTCTCAGCGCCAGGATCCTAGCTTTCTGGTGGCTGCTGTAACTACCCTAATGCAACTCCCTCAGCACCACCTCAGCCCGAGTCAGCTTTGCGCACGTGAGCCTAGGCTCCACATATCCTTGCTTTGACAGCAAACCATCATTCATCATATACTGCAGGGTATTCCTCCTAAGTGTTTTCACCGTCTTTTCATTGGTTGGAAGGATACCATCCTCTTAGAAGGCTCTCAGTGGCATCATCCAGTTTTCTCCTGCGTTTTGCACAACTGCTATAACTCCCAAGTCCGTGGATGTTTTTTCTAATCCTCCACTAGAACATACTTAGTTAGGTTAGCATGTGCAGATGATACCAACTTGCTGAGTGCATCAGCCAGGGTATTTTGAGATCAAGGCACTATCATAACATCAAATTCCTCAAACTTTACTCCAAGATCCTTGAAATTGTCTCTGTACTTGATCATGACATGCTCTTTTGTGACATATTGGCCATTATTTAAAATTTCCACTAACACCAAGTCTCCGTATGCTTGTAACTTTCTTGCTCCTACCTTGACGGAAATCTCCATCCTTGCTATCAACACTTCTTACTATTCTTCATTATTCAAAGCATGGAACTTTAAACGGAGGGCATATGTGACTTCTGCTCCTTGAGGGTCGGATACCACTAATCCTGCTCCTGCCCCTTCTACTCCTAATGCTCCATCCACATGTAGATTCATGATGTGCACCATTATGCATGCATTTTTCAATACATTTGACACATTTATTATCATCCTTTGTTTTGTTGATTGCTAGTTTAGTTAGGTTTGCACGACAAAGAGTTTAGACAACCATTATAGTTTTCTTATCTAAATCCCGACTTTTGTAGACTTAGAAGCTAATAGACACTTTGTATTTTTGGGAACCTAGATATTTTTTTTGATCTCAATAGTAGGTTGCTCGTGAGTACTTTTTATCATTTTTTCGTAGAAGGCCATCCGTGATGGTTGTAGTAGATATTTGAAGGTCATTCACAAGAATTGTAGAAGATATAGAAGGTCATTCACAAGGATGGTAGTAGATTGAAGGCCAAGGACTCAAAATCATGGTAGTGGATGAAATTAGGACCAGGAAAGGTGAATTTGAAGTTCAAGAAGGCCAAAGAAGAAATGGAGGGATTGTTATCCAAGGTTGCACGGAGTTCAAGGAAATGTCCAAGCAGAATAAACCCTTGAAGGTGGCACCATTAGATTTTTATTCTTGACCGCTATAGAATTGACTACAAGAACTCCCAAATCAGACTAATGGTTCACCCGTAGCAAAGTAAACAAGTAAGCCAATCGGAGCAACAACGGCCAGCACGAACCACACAAGGCGGTATGAGTGCCTCTCATAGCACGGACCATTTCACACCACACAACTAATTCTAGGAGCCTTTGGCACAGACCGTTCCACCCGACATGAGCTGTGCCAAGCTCTAGCATGTGCCGTGCCTAATTGGGCCGGCCGTGTACCTTTGTCTTCTTTTCACTCCAAACTTTTGCTAAGTATGGACGCAGAATGTCCCATTTCACACGATCTGGGCTGTTTTAAGTGACCAATGACAATACCAATTAATGAGATGCGAATAACGACACGTTCCGTTCTGAGACACTGAGTAAAACAAGGTTCCAACCGAAGAGGTGCACCAAACAATGTGGGACGCTGATCAGAAAGAGAAAAATGGAGTGCCGACGGACAGATCGAGCTGGTTGACACGGACCACGCTGACACAAGGGGCTACATCCTATGACAAGGCTGATGGGTCACGCCGACACAAGGCTATGGCCCATGCCAGGGCCAACGTGCCGTGCTAGCACGAGGCTTTCTCGGCTGGAATGACTCGTGCTAGGAACCACCCCCCGCCGATTGTATCTACTAGGGTTTTTGGCCATTTGGGCCTATTTTTTGGCACAATTCCCTACTACTATATATACGGAACTATGTCTACTAGGATTTAAGTTTATACTCATTTTCAGATCTCAAGAATAGGCTAGAGAGAGAAAATACTCTTCCTTATCTCTAGATTCTTTTCTTTTCATCTTTTTTATTTTTCTTTTGCCTAAAAGTGTTGAATCCAATGAAATACTTGGGTTCAATGCTTAGGGAGTATGGATCTTACTTGGGGGGAACATATTTGTATTCTTGTATTAATGTTCATTTTGTGAGATTTCTAGATCTACCTATTTCTATGTGTTTTATGACTATTATGTTGGCTTGTTCTTATAATTCTTATGAATTACATGATTTTCACAATTAATTAGCACACCATAAATTCTAATTTCATGTTGTTGCAGCATTTCTACCCCCTCGGGAAGGAAACCTAGATGTGCTTGGGGTGACGATAGTCCAGAACCGTGTGGGTGTGTGTACAAAGGTTGCCGTTGTTAATCGTCATGATCGACCATGCTCTAGTTAGTCGACTATGTGGTTTGAAGGGTTGCGGGTAGAGATAGACTAAGTAGCAAACTAGGATTATCTTGTTGATCCTAGAGCCATCGATATAACGCCCACTTCTTTTGCCTTTGTAGGCCTAGGGGTAGTGCGTTCGTAAGGTTCCACCTGGGACTTAATCACACAGGGGAGAATCATACCTGCACAATGAACCATTGTCGTTGTTGCGCTCCTCTAGTTGCAGAGGCGAGATTGACGGAAGATTTAATATGTGCACCTCTATGTAACATATAAGGGAAAGTTTTAACCATTATCTGCACTACGTGTCACAAACACTAGAATAGGGTTCAGTTCTTGTATTTGATGAAATCGATGATCGAGATGAAATTAATCATGTTATAAAAATATTTCCCGAGTGTTAGTTTATATTGTTAATTCTTGTGATCATTTGCATTCTAGTAGTTTGTATAAGTTCCCCCAATGAAGTTTTTCACAACACTATTTATTCCTAACACGTGGTCGAATTGACAACCTCATCACGGTTGTGTTTAGTAAATTATTAGATTCCTAACATCTCTGTGGATGACCCCGACACTTGACATTATCTACCATTCTTGGTAGTGTAGTAGTAGGAATGGAAGAAACACACAAATTTCATCTTTGACGATCCCCTCTTGGCTTATTAGATCACCTGTGAAAAGGTTTTTTTAACGATGCTCGGGAGGGGGTGGGTCACATTTTGGCGCCGCTGACGGGGATGTTAGTTTAAAGGTCTAGTACTTAACTTGCATAACGTGTTAGTTGCGTAATTAGTACTGTTTTTGTTTTAGTTGGTTTTTGCTGTTGACATTTCTTGCTAGTTTCTGATTAATTCTAACTGTTTTTGCTAGTGTTGTTTTTAGTTGGCCACTGTTTTATTCCATGTTTAGGATACATACCCATGCCAAGAAACTTAGGAGTTTTACATTTTCAAGCAAATTGCACTGGTGGTAGGCGAAGAAGGAAGAGGGGGTCTAGGCTGGAGGTTCCACAAGAACCACTTTCTATAGTTGTAGAGAAAGAAGAAATAGCGGAGGATAACCCACTACAAGAAACATGAACTATTACTTCGATTTTTTGGCTTAGGTCAAATAACCGAGGTAAAAAGTTCATTTACCTCGGTTACATTTTTTGAAGTAAATAATATTTTGACTAAATTATTTTTTGGTCCCCAACATATGTTGCAATACCATCTTTTGGTCCCCGATGCCAATACCGCGTACATTCGGTACCTAAAAAATTCAAAGTCGCGTAGTAACTCATTTTCAATGACATAGCATGCGATGGATGACCGACGTCGAAGATAAGTAAGGATAGAACTTTAAGTTGAAAAATTTAAGAAGGATCGAATTTGAAAAATGATGAAGTATAATTTTAAAATTCAATAATATAAGTATTGTTATGGTATTATTAAAAATGGTGGAATAATAGGGAAAACCACAACCAACAAGTAAATATTTTGAAGGTGTAGAAACAAAGGAAATTAAATAGAAAGTCGGGGAGGTACGCTTGTCTCCGGTCTGGCGTTTCTCTTTCCCCTCAACGTCCCATGATTAGTTTAAGTTTTTGGAAATGTGAAAAGGGCAATTAGTTTATTTTATGAAAATGATTGATTTCAGTCTACAAAAGTATTCTTTAGATGTTTTTGAATTAAAACATGAAATGGTGTTGAATTGTATGGTTGTAAATGGTTTTAAAAATCAAGCACATATGAAATCCCACATATAGTCAATTACATATTGTTCAAACTAGGTAGTAAAATTATTAGAAAAACTTTAATTATTAAAATATTTTAAAAATCCTTACAAGTCCTTACAAATTATTACATAAAATTTTGAATATGAAAAATAATTGTCTCAATTCCAATATCATAATAGATAATACAATAAACTCAATCCCCTAGAATAATGATAATCTTGAAGACAATCGGCCCCCAACTTCTATCACCTCGAAGAACAAAGTGTCCCTAATCTTCAAGTTGTTGCTGGAAAGGAATTCGCCAAAACCCTTGGGGTACAGGGCCTTGATCCTCCCTTGGCCTGAGTAGTTCATGCGCCACTATCTTCCGTAGCACCTAAGCACGACGGGGGTCTTCTCATTGGGGAGAAGTGTTACAATTTCCCCCAGGATATGCTAATTCAGGACAAAAAAACACTATGAATATATATATATATATATATGCAATTAAAAAAAAGTGAAAATCAAATAATTTCATGCTTTTATTCATTGGCTAGTTTTAGTCCTTACCAAAGTTGGGTTTTTCCCAAAGTTCTGTTACTTTAAAGTGCAATGGAAATGTGGGCTATCCTCTGCCATCGTATTGTGTTCAAGCTAGAACACTACATGTTCAGAGTTTCTTCATTTTACGGAAAACTGTATTAAAATAATAATTGATAAGGTGTATATATGTATTAGTAAGTATATATGTTAAATGGTAAAATACCTGGAAGAAGGGGTGATTTGAGGATCCTTCACCAACCATTATTACTGCATATAATTTGACAATGTTTAGTGCAAAATAGCCTTATGATAAAAAAGTGCGACGTCATACTTGTGTCGCAAGAACATGTCTGTCGGAACCAGTGGTTAAGTTGACATGTACCAGCAATATCTCCGGTTAGTCATCTTGACAGATATACAGACCGATGCAGAACCGAGGTCTCTGAAAGAAATGTAATGTAAACTTAAATGCCTAAATGCAACTTCGTTAGGACATCGGTACTACCGATGGATGAATCGATAGGCTAGTGATGCCTTATTCATAACATGGACTAAGAATATACGATGTCTCACACCATTTGCATTAACCAAATGATATGCAAATAAAGTCCAATTTCACATGCATCAGAGACAACAATGGGAAAATACACATAATTCCGGGAGGAATGACATAGTACGAAGCATAAATTAGACAAAAAAGTCCTAAAACAAACCCTAACAAATCTTTAAGAAAATTTTGCAGTTCATGTAAGAAAACTTAACACCCTAACAAATCTGGGTAAGAACTAGAAAACGAAAAATACAACCCATACAAAAATCATAGATTAAACAAGTTGACATAACAGTTACAATAATTTAGGCACCAGAATAGTAAAAATCTATACCTTTGTTATAGGAGAAGAGGAAAGGGGTGGAGAGGCTCTTAGTATTCGTGGGAAACTTGAGAAGGTTAAACTGATTCCGGGGGACCCTTTATTGACAACCATTTCGATACGACGTTATTTTGGGATCTTGTATTGTCCACCTCGGTATGTACGATGTTATATGATCGTCGCATCAGTCGACAATTAATCGACATATGTAGCGACGTTAGATGCATTAGTGGGTAGATATTTGTAAGCCAACTAGCATTACAAATGAGCCCGCCAAGGACCAATACGAACAATTTCATCCTTTAAACACTAAAAAATGACAACATATCATTTTTATATTGTATGAACCGTTCCAATCCACCTCCTAAGGATATAGCTATGAAAAATTATAGTATAATAAAAAAGATTGGTGAACACAAATATTTGCTATAAGAATGGTTGAAATAAATTAATCATTACACACAAGTCTTTTATAGTTTTATGTGTAATCGTAATATAAAAATTTGGTTACCTATGGTAGGCTAAATATTAATGATTCAATGACATAAAAATAACATTCAACAAACACATTCAAGATTAAATCATATAAACATCACATTCAACAAAATAGTCTTAATGTTACTGATGTTTGTCATAATTTGTTAAAAATTCTAAGTACAAATAGTAGGATGGTGACATTTAAAACTATGGGAACATAACCATCAACTAGGTCGAAGTATATTGAGCGTGTCCCCAACGTTCATGTACTCTTCATGAAGGAATTTACTAAATGAAAACTGATTAGGAGTTAACGTACGTAAGAAATGTGGTATGATAACGCCTAATGAAGTCCGTGCACAGTACTGATCCGTATCGCTACAGATCTGCATTTGGTCGATGAAATTGGTAATAATTAAATTATACTATTAAAGAATTTACGTTCTAAAAAAATATGACTCACCTCATTTGGTACACGAATTGTCTGAACAAAATATTGGACATTAAGTTTGTGCACAGTACGATTTGTCAAAGGAAACTATTTAAAATGTTGAAATTATGCAGTTTTTAAACACTAAGGAAACATGGTGTGTATAATTATGTATATAACATTTACTATATTTTAATATTAAAAACACCATGTTAAACACTTAATGTTAAACACACAATGTTTACTAGGTGTTCATATACTGCAAAATCTCCACATTTAAAACATACCATGTTTACTTCGTGCTCATAATTCTTGGAAATAATATTGTCATAGATGAAATCTGGAATGGTAGATAGAAATTGGTGCAATTGAAATCAGTTCAATTAATCGTTTGAGTCAATATGAACATGCGAGGTCACTGATATGTCAGTTCAATCAATTGTTTAATGACATAACTACGATGTGGTATTAATAGATGAGGAGGAAAAATATGAATGTACAATGTTGCACATTCTTCGCAAAGGCCGAAGTGTGACCGACTGCAAAGAGACGACACATAAAACAAGGGGTTGAAATGAATCATGTAAACACTAGAACCCTAATCCGGAGGAAAAAATCAAAATAAACAACATAGAACACATAATACACACACCATATGGAAAGAAAAAAAAATGGAGAAAATTGTGACACCAACAGGAATGAAGTGGCTATGGATTGAAATGGATGAGATTGAATGATGAACTCTTCTCCAACACCTCTATTTATAGGTGAACCAACCAAACTCTAGAATTCTTTTTCATCTCCCAAAAAACCATAGTGAATGCTAGGAACCTTCTAGAAGGTAGTCTAGATTCATCTCCCATCAACATAGAAACATCCCCCTCTTTCATCAATGACGAGTTCTAGAATTTGGGAGAAGACCCATCACATATACATAACAATGTCTATGAAAAAAAAGAAATATAAAGAAATCTAATGTGCGTTAGAAGTTTTCAAAAAAAAAAAACCTTGAGAAAGCCATTCGGCTAGTACGACGTCGCATCTTAATCAATCCGACTGATATAAGAGCCGGCATATGACTGACGTCGGTATTTTTGATTTGGGCCTCAACATTTCAACCCACTAGCTTAGAAAATAGGCCCTCGTTTGAACAAAATAAATATAATTGAACTTAATAACACTTTACAACATATTACAAATACTTGTTGAATTTTAAAATTGTCCATTAACTTTATTAATTTTTGGTTCGATCGTAATCGATTTTATCAGAAATGGTGAACTCCTTAGTTTTTACACATTGGTCCCTCCAAGTGGGTGGGACAAGGAAAAATGCATAATTGTTCATTATAATTTTCAATTTCAGGGCATTAACGAACCGGGGTATTCGTCCGTCATCTTCAAAATCACGTAGTTCCATTTGAGGCATCAACAATTGGGCTATATTTTGTCCCGCATTTTTATAATGATTAGATCAATCCTGCCTCGGAAGCCTCCATGGGATCATGCCTGTTCATTTATCATTTTTGAGGATTAAAAGTTTGACTGAGGATGACAAAGTTTTGGATTCTCTGTTTAGACTACGAGTCAACTTTTTAACTTTTGCACTTGGTTCCCTCCACATATGAGGGAGTAGTGGAAATGCAAATTTGGAGATACCCTAATCTAATTCACATTGTCAGGTCTAAGATTTTTTTATTAAGGCACGAACGAGTCAATGGAACGGGCATAAATTATTCACAGGCAGTATATGAAGAAAATTTGTAAAAATTACACTATATCCTAATTTTTCTTGCATGTTCAATGCGTCATACCTCTGCACCCGACTGTAACGTCAAATATTTGTTATGGAGATTATGCGTATTGTCTTAGCGGGACACATACTGTGGTAATCGTCCATCATTTGTATTAGTATTTCATCAATACCTATGTAAGCGTTATGGGAACGATAATTTCCACCACATAGAATCACATGAAATTTCTTATTCTTGGTTTTCTTATGGAAAAGAATAGAATAAAATTCCTTCAATCATATTTTAGAAAGCTCTAATACCTGGTCTGAAGTGAATTGTTGATGACTACTTATAAGTATACAAGGGGTTAGTTGGAAGAACTTGTGGATGACACTGAGTCGACATAAGAGAAGTTTGTTTGTTACTCTCAATTGTTATAAGTTCAACTAAGATGTTAACATTTTTTTTCTGGACGATCGGTATTGTGTTTGAGACCACCGGTGAACATTTTAATATTTACACTTAAAGTCCCTCTAAGAAAGTGGTAAAGTCTAAATGAAAATTTGTAGGTAAAATTTTTTATTCATATTTTCCCGACAATGTTGTTCTGATCTCGGATTAAAAGGGTTGACGGATGGGCCCCAATCTTGACATGGAGTATTGGACGAAACTTTTCATAAATTATCCTTTGGCCCTCGAGTATGACGTCGCATATTTGTCGCCTTAAGAGAATATACGGTCTAACAGAATCCGACTTCAGTCGTAATGAAATTTCCAGCTGGAAATGAAAATTTGAGCCAAAATTTTCCACCAAAAATTCCCCCAAACCCAATAATTCAAGTTATTAATATTAGCACCATGACCCATTTCTCATCTTCAACACACTTTCTCCAAACCCTACTCCACACCATCCTCTCCATCACACCATTACAACAATTCAAGAGCTCAATAAATTTGTTTTTCTCATACATAAAAAAGTATACGATGATGGAGCATCTCCAAGTTTAAATTAATTGAGGTAGTTTTCCATACATTCAATGTTAATTTAGCAATTTAATTACCATACCTTCTATATGTTATTTTTGTCATT
>JAULKM010000006.1:10333513-10351661 GCA_032355605.1 Rubia tinctorum | reverse complement strand
CAATATTAAAGTTTTATTATGCAACGTGTAGTAGTTATAAATTTTATAACCCGGTTCATGCAACCCGAAAATTTTATATTTATTTCTTCTAATTCACACTTTAAACCTTGGTCTTTCCATGACTTATGGAAAAGACCGTCTTTCAAGAGAGCAACTCTTAATTAATACTCCTATGAAGGTTTTTAAATAGTAGATTAAAAATTTGGTATTGGACCAAATCCAACTGAAAGAATGTATTTTAATATTTCATTCTCACATTTAAACCTAAATATAAAGTTACTTTGGCCAGGAGAAATTAGAGCTTTGTAAAATCAAAATATCCGTTTTAGCTATATCTAATGTTTTCATAATTTTATTTTATTCAACCATTAATTTTACTCAACCTTAATTGAACACAAATTCTTTCAAAATTAAATAAAATGTCAAATCACTATAAAAAGTGAAAAAAATTATGTATCAAAGGATCAAACTAAATAATAATCAGTTTATTTGGTACCTGGTGCTGATCTTGTAGCACTCCAGTAAAGCGAATTCGGATTGCGAGTTGATTTACCCATCATTAAACATTTCAAAATATCAAACCAAAACTCAACCCACTCAACATCTTAAATCACAATATGTTTTCATTTTACTACGTGTATATAATGCATTAATTTTAATAAACTAAAAATAAATCAGTCAATCAATCAAAAATGTTTATCACATAATAACACAGTGGAGTACTTTCAATTTATGTATAAATCCAACTTTTAAACAAAATAATGAATACGAATCTCCCATTATAATAACATTCAACCTAAACCTTTACCATAAAGAAGCATAAATATTTTTAAAATGAACCATCCGACCTAGGTTATAAATGGTAATTTCTTTATTACTTTGCTATATCAAGTTGAGGTACGTGTCATGTTGATAGTTCCTGGTTTAACTAAGAAGCAAAAATCTCTAACTCAAAAGGTACTTCTACTTAGTTCAAGTTTCACATTTTTCTTAATAGTATGTCCAATCTCAAGGTATACATACATTTTCCTTTATGATAAGAATTCATTTCCATATCCATATTCATTGTCATTTATTCCTTTATATTACTTTCTCTCAAATTATTCTTATCACTAACTCATTTTCGCTATCGATACAACTATTATTTTAAAAACTAGTTTCTCTTTGTACAACTTGAACTGGGACAGACGGAGGCGGTACTCACGTAGTAGTGATGAAACCAAATCACTAGGCACCACAACTTCATAAGTACATCATCAGTGGAGGTAAAAAGGAAAGTATTCTTGTTTTTGTTTGGGCAAGGGAAAGATTCTAAGGTTACCTAATGGCTAATATATGGATTGGAGGCATCTCTAAAAACTATAAATAGGAGACATCAACATGGCATGCCTTTCACACCACTACCAGCACTACTTGTCTCAGTTACCTTTTGCAGTACAGCAAACCATGCCGAGAAACACAGACCCGCTAGTCGTCGGACGTGTTGTCGGGGACGTTCTCGACCCGTTCACCCGATCCATCGGCCTCACGGTTAGCTACGGCAGCCGGGAAGTCAACAACGGTTGCGAGTTCCGGCCCTCTCAGATTGTGAATCAGCCTAGGGTTGAGATTGGCGGTGAAGATCTTCGTACCTTTTACACTCTGGTAACCCGATCATTCACTATTCTATTCACTATTCACTCGAATAATGTATTACCATTACATTTTACGGAGCCTATACGTACCAAGTATTCAAGCATGTATCTGTTTTCATAAGGTAATGGTCGACCCCGACGCTCCGAGCCCAAGTGATCCCAATCTGAGGGAGTACTTGCACTGGTATGTGTTTATGGTTTAGCCTTGATACCACGCTAACGTTTTCTTCGTTTTACATGAAAAGTTTTGTTTTGGTTACTAAAATACATTAAGCATTATAGTTAGATAAAATATGCAAAATAAGTTCATAAATAATGAATGATTGATTCTATGTACTTAAATGTCATTTTTACATAAAACCGCTAACAACCTACCGTTACATTTGCAAAATGCTTTTGTAAACATTAATGGTCCAACAATTAATACAAACAACTAATCAAACCAGTTAAATGAAACAGTCAATAATCAACCGCCAACTGATTGCCAAACAGGGTCTATGTGACGCGAGACTTGGAAAATGTGCAAAAATTAAGCATAATACTGTCATCCATATGAATAAGTCTTTTTTTGGCGGGTTGAAATATATACTCCCTCCGTCCCATAACTATTGGTCACTTAACTTTTTCAAAGTCAAATTTAGTAAACTTTGACCATTAATATAAGTTTATATATATGTGTGATAAAAATATCATTTGAGATATTGTTAGATTCATCTTAACATCTATTTTTTAAATATCATTTTTTTATGTTGAATTGGTATACACAGCTAAAGATATTGACGGTCAAACATAATTATTGAAAATTATTTAAAAAAAAGTAAAAGGATCAAAAGTGACGGGGATGGAGTATATATTTTCATTTGCAATTCTTCTCATTTGTGCAAAGTTTGTGACTAAGGAACTGGAGTCCCACATTGCCCCCACCAAAATTCGTCCTTATATCCACTCGAAATTCCCTCATTCTTTTTTATCTGAGGATTGGAGTTAAACATATGTCCCATAGCCATGACAGCTATAGCTGTGTTCACGTACTGAAGTTGTGCATTGGCATGTCTTTATCAAGAAAAATTCAGGCAGGAATTTAGTAAAAGAGATTGAAGGAAAATACAATAAATCAATTTGCACAAAAGTATGCTACTTAATTTTTTAATCTAATATAATACTTAATTATTTTCTGCGCACATTCAACTTACATAAAATATCATTTTAAATATTAAAGGGTTGGATGGACGGAAAAGAGTATGAATTTGACTGCAAATGAAGTACTCTCTTTGTCTCAACCATTTCTGCACACTTTATTTTTTTTTGTCCCGACCAAATCTGCAAACTTTTCATTTAAAAAAAATTCTCTATAATAAAAGACATAAATGTCCAAGACGATTAAATATTACTCACAAATCTCACCCCACTCACCTACCCTACCTCGTCTCTCTCAACCCAGATCTAATTTCCTCTCTCCGATTTACTCTCCTTTGATTTTCTCTCATCTCATCCGCTCCTCCGATTTCCTCTCATCCACTTACCCGATTTCCTCTTATCCATCGGGTCTCTGCTGTGTGTTCGTCTCCTTCACCTCCACGATGTTCGTCTCCTCCGCCGCCGCGTCTTCATCTCCTCTGCCACGTCTCCGTCTTCGCAGCGGCGTCTCCGTCGACCGTGTTCCCATCTCCGGAGCAAGGTAGGTCTGGCGGTGTTGTCGAGTGGTGGGTCGAGCGGTGGTGTTGGCTGGTGGGTATGTTAGTGGTGGCTGGCTGCTCTGTTTGTGCTGGTGGCTCGGTTGGTGGCGTTTATGGTGGTGCAGTGGGGAAGGGTGGTGGTTCAAAAGTGCAATGATGGTGTTGTGGTGGAGTGCAATGGTTTAGTGGTGGAAGGGCAGAGGTTCAGAGTGGGGCAGTAGAAGGGTAGTATAGTCTTTTGCCCTATTGTAAAAAAGTTCCAGCCATTTCTTTCTCTCCAGAAATGGATGGGATAGAGGGAGTATGAATGCTCGTGCGGTGGGAATGAAGACCCGTATTTTGGAAAGCAGGGGAAACCCGAAGGAGTTTGAAGGAAGTACAATGGTACACAAATTCATATTTTTATATTAAATACATTTTTTTAAAATTGAAAAACACAATTATCCTATGAATCAGGTGGTGCATGTTGCATGAACACGAGGCATTGTAAGGCTTTGGTTCGTTTTGATAGATTTGCCAATCACAGGGGAGCACCTTTCAGTGCTTTAAACCTTTTAATAAAAGAAAAAGAAGAAGAGGAAAAAGAACACACCAAAAGAAAAAAAAAAAAAAAAACCTCGGACCACAGCCACAACTGAAACCAGGATATTTAAGTGGTGCTTTTTTCCTCCTCTTCTTCACTTTTTCCAAAAACCAAATTGCTTTTCATTATGAACCAGGTTAAAGGTATTAGTTGGTACAAAGCCAAATTTTTGTTTAATTATCTCATCATTTCCACCGTTTATAAATTACCATCATAAATTCTGATAGGAGAGTATCATCCCCTCTCAGCCTAAATAAGACTTGATATAGTACTCTATCTGTCTCATCTTCATTTGCACAACAATAATTAGCACGTTGTTTAACAAACATATTTGACTATTAATATATTTACTTACATATAATGACGATTTTTTAAAAAAATGATATTTAGAAGTTACTTGTTAAAACGAATTGAGCAATATCATATACGATAATATTTTTGTTCGTATATTTATTCAAATATGCTATCAAACTTTGATGGTAAATAGTGTTAAAAAGACAAAAGTGCAAATAGAACTCACACGAAGAGAGTAGATAATTTACCATACACCGTACAATATTATTAGTGCACGATATACTAGTTCACCTTCCATTACTAGAACATGCGAATATGTATCCAGTCCAGACTACATTTCTGATTTGACAATCTCATTTATTGAAACGATTCAATATTCCAAAAAAAAATTGTGAAAGAAAGCATTCATGGTGAAATTTCTTGTTTTAAAAGAAAAGCAAGACGGTGCTTCGAGGAATTAAGATAATCAAATGAAGGTATAAGTATATGCCACATCGATTTTTATAAAAAAAAAACTAATATATAAAGTCGTGTGTCATCTCCACTTAATATCAATTAGTTTTAAAATGGAAGTCCAAGATACCTTTAAATTTAATATAGTCTCAGAGCCAATTATTTAAGATCTGGGCCCGATTTGAGTTTATTGGGCCGATGTGTGAATCCCCTTTAATTGGGCCCGATATGGGTCGTGGAGTGTTTTAATTTGGCCCGATATGGGTCGTGGAGTGTTTCCATGTTGGCACGTGAGGGGACGTGTTGAAAGATATATCTCACATTGGTTTCTTACAATAATAATAACTAATATATAAGGTCTTGCGTCACCTTCACTTAGTACCAATTAGTTTTAACATGGAAGTCCAATATACCTTTTAAATTTAATAGTATATCTTGAATTGTGTAGGGCCTGAGTCTAGGATTCTCGGAATAACAAGCTCGTATTACAATTGCTTTGAGCCAAGTATTTTCAATTCATATAAAACAAAGTTTTCTCCAAACGGCTTTATTACAGAATATGGATTTCTTATCATCCTGTTGACTACAGTTATTTTACACATAAATTATTTCTAGGTTGGTGACAGACATTCCCGCCACGACTGGAGCATCATTTGGTTAGTTCTCGTTTTATTTAATGCTTCTTTTCTGATTCATTTTGTCAATATTTCCACAAGAAAAATTAGAATACTCCATCTTTTCTTTTGGTGGGTCCCATCTGCTCCATCACCCAGTTAGTTTCCCTGTTTTTTTTTCCTACTTTCCCTTTTCAGAGGAAGGATCTTCGGAAAGTCTTTTTTCTTCTTTCCCTTCTTCACTTTCTATTTTCCGAAACTCCAGTAGGGTTCTAGTAATTAGTATTGGAATAAAAACGCAAAAACAAAAGGAGTTTTAAATTACCAAAATACAATTGGTACAGGAATGAAAAAAAAATCAAATGATGTAAACTTTATTAATCATTTGACTCTTTTGCAAAATCTTCGGTCAATATTCATACAGTGTGCTTATTATTGAAACAGAGTAAGAAGTTAAAACTCTGATGCACAGCACTCATTTTATCAGAAAATTTCATATGTTAGCAAATGTTGTATGTTAAGGTGTTGGCAAATCAGATTCTATCACGTATTCTACAAATTCTACATTTACCTGAAACATTAACATACAACATTTGCTAACGAATTAAGAATTTTCTGCTCACTTAAATGATAGCATATACTCACGAATTAAGAATAAAATTCTCAAACTTTTGCATCATGGATTTATTTGATGGTTTTAAGTGAAATCCATTATGCTTTGCCCTACATAAGCATAGTGCGATCCAATCAATTAATTTGTCATTCAATGCATCGTGTACAATTAAGTTGTGGGACAATATGAACATGGATGCATATGGTCATTATATGGATTAGAGTGGCACAACTCCACTGGTTAAAATGCAGTTGTATTGTTTTTCCCCCCTGCAAGTTTCCATATTCGAACAAACATTATCAGATTGTCGGTTTTAGCTTTTGATCAATGCTCAATTCATGCACATTCTTTTTCTAGTGAAAGAACATCCATCAGTTGAGTGGCCACTCCATCACCAATAACATTGGTAGACAATTTTTACTTGGATTCTTCAACTCATCTTTAACTTTGTAGTACAGTTGAAATGGTATTCATTTCTATGAAAAAGTACAATAAGCGTTGTCTCTTTGATTTCTTTCACGTGAGAGTATCTGATTCCTCCTGAATATATGTAGGTCACGAGATCGTGTGCTACGAGAATCCGAGGCCATCCATGGGGATCCACCGTTTTGTTTTCGTACTGTTCCGGCAGCTCGGGAGGCAGACGGTGTACGCGCCGGGGTGGCGCCAGAACTTCAACACCAGGGAATTTGCTGAGCTTTACAACCTTGGGTTGCCGGTTGCAGCGGTCTACTTCAACTGCCAGAGGGAAAGCGGTTCAGGAGGCCGAAGGAGACAAGCCTAGGGAGCAGCTTCAAAACCCTCATTATTATCCACATTAAGGGCTTGTCGCATATATAGGAAATAATTTTAAGGTCTCGATCACCTTATAATGTGCACGTAACGTAATTGAGAAGAACAACTCGTAATAGTGTTCATTGTACGTCTGATCTCTGATGCAATTGATGAGCTCATATGTAGTTGCTTCTATCTTCTGATAATATATATATTATTTATAGAAATAATGAATGTTTTCCATAGCATGTACTTTAATTATTTCTTTGAACGAAAGTAAATTGAACTATAACTAAATAAATTGAATGATAGTAAAAAATAATGTAAAATTAGGTTAAATTTTATTAAATTGATCTAAGCTAAACTAAATTTAAGTTTAAAAAAGTAGGGCGTAAAATGAATTAAATATATTTGAATTTAAGTTAGATTAAAAAGTACCTGCCTTAATTTTGTAATTGATTTCTCGATTTTATATGTAGAGCCGAGGAAGAAATGGATGGGTGCAAAGGTTTGACAGTTTCATAAAAAATTGTGTTTGGTGTCCAAATGGCTAATTGTAATACCTTTTGGGGGGAAAATATACTACAAAAACAAAATTCCAGTAGTGGCACATATTTTGTGATAGGTAAGGAAATATCACAAAATTTGCTACACCTTCAGGTGTCACTAAATATTTGTGAGATGTGCACGTGTCACTAAACTGAATCCAAGTCACAATATTTAGTGACACTTCTAAATTGCATTGATTTTAAAGCGTCAAAAAATATAATGATATTTCAACGCATCAAAATATTTTAGTGACACGTTGAATATGAGTACTTCACAAGGCATCACTAACACTACACAAAAAACATATTGTGACGCCTTGTAAAGGGCCCCTATTCAGCGTGTCACTAAAATATTGTGACGCGTTGAAGTATCATTATATTTTTTTTGACGCCAATTTATAAGTGTCATTAAATTTTGTTACATGGATTCAATTTAATAACATGTGCACATCTCACAAATATTTAGTGAAACCTAAAGGTGGAGAAAATATTGTGACATTTCCTTATTTGTCACAAAATATGTGTGACTACTGGAATTTTTTTTAGTGAGATCAACAAAGTCGTCAAATTACTTTTCTATCACATATGGGCCATTTTGACCATCTAAGATCGTTTCAAATCTCAAAACGGACATTTATCATTTTTGTTTTGAAGTCTCCTGTTTTTTTATTATATATTTAGAGTTTCATTGCAATATTTAAAAACTTATCTAGGCCAAAAATACTTTATGTTTTATTCAATAATTTTCTGAAGATTTTATCTTCTTTACAGGTGGATTCTAAAACTTGTTCTTAAAATTTGATGTTTACGATATCTATTTACTTCTTAGATTTGTACTTACAAATCCTAGCTACGTTTTCCTACTGTGTCAATATAATACTAATACAGTATATACTAACCTCTAAGGTTGATTAATATAGTCCACTTTTGTAAAATAAATGAAAATGATCCTGATAAATGTTTTACATGCACCAGTAACTTGATATAGAATCCGTCTCTTGAAACACGGTCTTTTCATAAGTTATGGAAAGACCATACATGGTTTAAACTGCAAATTAGAAGAAATTAAAATAAATTTTCCGGGTTAAATTAATCGGGTCATAAAGTTATAACTATTACATGTTGCATAATAAAATTTTAATATTGCAACTATTTTTGTTGGTAATAATGAATTCTATTAAAACCAAGTCATAACAATACAAAGTTTAGACCATCACTCTTAGTCTATTACATTCAAATTTTCCTATACTCTTAACCACTAAGCCATTTCCCCTCATTTAGAACTTGAATCCCAAGAGTCTCTACCTTTAATTCAACACATGTAAATATCCTTCTATTTCTTTCTAGCCACAAATTATAGAGACCAGCTACCAATCGAGCAAAATTTTTCTTGTTCTTCTTCCCAACCAGCAAAAACAGGACTTTCTTCATCTCTCTTATGCTTTTGGACCTTGGGAGCATTAACTCATCCTTCATTTCCCTGCTGTATGCACAATCAACAAACAAGTGCTGCATATTTTCACTCATTCCATAGAAACAACATCCATTATCCGATTTTAATACACCAAAATCTTGCAACCTAGCTTTTGTAGGCAGATTCTTGTTCATGAACATCCACAAGAATTTTTTTGTTTTGGCTAAATGTATCTACTCCAGACCACTTTAGCTAGACTTCTTTTTTCTTCTCCTCCCTTCAAGAGTTCATAAACTTTTGAAGATATAAGCTTACCATCTCTGTTAGTACAATTGCACAACTCAGAATAAGTAACATTCTTCTTCAAGTTCATGAGCATTTTCCACGGCCAACTATGAGTATAGGAGTAGCAACATTCTTCTATAGATTTCCCATTCATATAATACTCAGCTATCCATTTTACCCATAACACAACTTTTTTGTTTTTCACATCCCATAGGTGCTTAAACATAGCAGCTCTATTCCATACAACAAAATCATGACTACCCATACCTCCATGTTTTTTAGTGTTGCATATTGAACTCCAGGCCACAACAAAAAAGCCTTTTTTTTCTTCTTCCCTCCTCCATAAGTAACAAGTACATATCTTGATGATTTTCTTATGCACACTTTCCGGAAGGTTTAGTACATTACACCAGTAGCCAGATAAACTGAGTAAAACTGAGTTTATAAGTTGAAGTTTACTTGCACATGATAAGTTTTTTGAGCTCCATGTATGAATTCTGCTTCTGAATTTTTCTATCAACCCCTCACAATCAGCTTTGCTCCATTTCACAGTGGAAAGAGGAAAGCCAAGGTAATTCATGGGAAATTCTCCTTTAGACATATTCAGAGCATCAGCCAATTCTTTCATAGAAATAAACTTTTGACTTACTGTTATTGGTTATCAGCCCAATAGTATCTTTAAAGTTGATCAGCACCTCCTTAACTCCATTCACACTCTTCTTATTTGCAGCAAAGAACAACAGTAAATCATCAGCAAATAATAGGGTATGTACCTCAGCTTTTCTGCACTTTTGATGGAAGTCAATTTTCTGCTCCTGAATCTATTTCTTCATGAGCTTAGTAAAATACTCCATACTGATCACAAAAAGCAGGGGTGAGATTGGATCACCTTTCTTAACACCTCTTTTTGCTTCAAATGACCTTGTAAACATGCCATTATAAGAATTACACAGTTCTGATGCCATAGAGCTGCATTTAATCCACTGTATCATTTGCTTTGGAAAGTGGAGCTCTTTCAGCCATTCAACCATAAACCTCCAGCTTATGCTGTCAAATGCCTTGCTAGGGTCTATTTGAGCAACACAACTAGGTCTCATAGTTCTAACCCCATATCTATGTAAAAGCTCCTGAGCCAGTAGAATATTATGAGTTATATGTATGCCCTTGATAAATGCACTTTGATTGTTACTGATTAAGCCTGGGAGAATTTCACCTATTCTGGCACATAGGATTTTTGTAATAATCTTGTACACCACAGAGCAGCAAGCTATGGGCCTGTAGTCAGCAGGTTTCTTTGGCTGATCACATTTTGGTATTAATGTGCTAACAACATTCCTAAACACTTCAGGCAGTTTCCCATCCACAAAAAACATGTTAATAACTGTAACCAGGTCTATCCCAATGACATTTCATGCTTCTTTGAAAAAGGCACTTGTATAACCATCTTTCCCAGGGCTTTTTGTCTTGTCTATGCTTTTCAAAGCCTTTAGAATCTCCTCTTGTTCAACTTTTCTGATCAATCTTATCTGATGCTCTAAGCTCAGAGTCTTGCCATATTTCACTACTTCTTTGTCTAGCTTTATGACTGGTATATTCACCCCCAGATGAGACTTGAAGTGTTCCACCAGACAACTTCCAATTTCAACCTGATCAAAAATCAACTTGCTGTTCCATTCTAGTGCATCAATTCTATTTCCATACTATCTCTTTTTTAGTGAACTGTAGAACAGATTTGTGGGCCTATCACCTTCCAGCATCCATTGAATCTTAGTTTTCTGTTGAATAAAGCTGTATTCTGCCTCCTTCAATTCTTCAGTTTTTTCCTTGCTGTTAACTCCAATTGCTGTAGTTCTTTTTCCCCTGGATTTTCATCCAGTCTTGTCATGACTTCATCCCACTTTTTCAGTGCCATCTCAGTCTGCCCAGAAATGTCATCAAACTCCCTTATGTTTAACCTTCTTAAAGGCTTCTCCAGTAATTTCAGAGCTTTAGCAATGTCAAAGAGGTTTTTTTTTACTTTGTTCAGCTTCCATATGCTACTTACCAGCTTCAAAAAAACTTCAGATCTACACCACATGTTAAAAATCTGAATGACATTGCTTCCACTTTCTACTGATCAGTCAATCCTACTGAATATTCTTTCATCACCTTATCTTCTATTACTTCAGGTATATTTAGCCCCAATAGTTCTTATTTCTTCCAACTCCAGGTCTTCTACCGTGGCTATAAAATTTTCTGTTTCTTTTTCATCCACTGGATTCCCCACTTCTCTGTCATCTGGTTTGAGTGGTGTATTAAAGTTCCCTAGGATTATCCAGGGCTGATCCATGTTTTCCTTAGACTTAAGATACTCCCACATAGTTGTTCTGTTTGAGCATGAATTAAAGGCATGCACAATTGTGCAGTAGAACTTCTTGCCACAATCAAGTTTACAGCAGCTTAAATCCACCCATTGCTCACTGTAATTCAAAACAGATATCTGAAACCAATCAGGTCTCCAAATCACCCATATTCTCTCCCTTATATCAACTGAGCTATTTGTTGTGATATTATATCCAATTCCCATTCTTCTCCATGTTTCTTTTTCATTTTCTTGTTTGATTTTTGTTTCTAAAAGACTAAGCAGCCCAATTTGGTTCTTCAGGATAAACCTTCTAACTTCATTGTGCTTTGCTTTCTTATTAAAACCCCTAATATTCCAGGCAGCAATGCTCATTTATCCGGGGATTTATCTTCAGTCACATAATGTTGCTCACCACTTACATCTACCTTCCTTACCTTTTGTTGATCACTGATTTTAGCCAATTCAGTGTGCTTCTACTTTTCAACTACTTTTCCTTTCAATTTCTGATCATATCCTGAGGTCTGAACAACTACATAGTTCCTATTATAATTCCCAGCAACTGGAGTTTTCTCACTAGGATATAGACATCTTTGCTCACTTTGTTTTTCTCCTCCTCAACTTTCCTGCATTCAGCTGATTGATGGCCATACATTTTACATGAATCACAGATCATTGGTTTCCACTCGAACACAACCTTTTGTTGTACTATGACTTTATTCTCATTAATGTAGAGAATTTTATCAGGCACATAATCCTTAATCTCCATTTCAATCTGCAGTCTGGCATATGATAGCCTTTGTTTTTTTGCTGTTGCTTTGTTTAAACATATTGGCTTGCCTATAGAACTAAAAATTTTGCTTATAGTTCTAGGTTTCCAATATTCTAGGGGCAGGCCAGGTAATTGAATCTAGACCGAACATATATAGATTCACTAAGATCCATGTCTTTCTCTCACAATTTCACAAACACATGTTTACCATCAAAGATAATCATACCATTATCAACAATTTCATCACAGGCTTGGTTAGAAAGAATTTTAAGCATGAAAATACCTCTTTGGAGCTGCCAGATTGTTTCTATCTTTTTCCCCAAACTCTGTGAAAGAAGCCTTCGATTACCTTGAAGGAGGGATTGCATCTGAGAGTTCTACAGACTATGCAATTGGTCCACTGCTTCACTCCTTCATCAACATCTTCCATTGAGATTTCACCCAATTACATACCATCAATTGTCACATAATCATACTTCCTCAAGTCTTGCTTTGAGTCGAACAGAGAAGCCCAAATTTCTTTTTCCTCTTCCTCCACCTTATCACTCCACAAAAGTTTTTTGCTGGTTGAAGGTTAATGCCTAACCTCCAGACTTGGCGTCAGTTGGGCTTCTTTACCAGCACTCTTCACCGATTCATCCATCGTTGTACTGATGATGACCAAATCTTCAATTTTTTGAGCTACCTCTTCAATTGTTGAGATGTCCCTTCCTCAATGTTGTGCAGTGGTTACTAATACAAGCACCCGCATCTTTCCTTCAACGTTATTAAGCTGAAAAGGCGTCACAGGTTTGTGAACAGTTTCAAGTAAAGTGAACACTATAAAACCAGCCTTCCATATTAGAAATTGTATGCCTGCAGAGATACTGAGATGTGGGTTCCGTATTAGAAATTGTATAATTGCAGAGATACTGAGATATGGATTGTTATTAATCTGAAAACATTTATTTCATGCTTGGTTTGGTTCAAAGAAAAGTAGATAGTTTAACTTGAAGATTTGGTAGGTTTGTTGGCCATGCATGAATCAACTAACATTAGCAACTGGAGGTAAATTTAGGATGGTGTTAGAAGTAGGGTGTTGGAAGAAATTTGAACTAGAATTTTTCCAGTTTGACACTGAAAATATGATAATTGAACATGTTGATTCTAGACCTTAGAAAAATTTTAAGTTTCATCATGCTTTACTTCTTCTTCTGATATGTGTGCATACACCATGCTAGGGACTTTATCAACGTACACTGACTAAAAGATTTTATGAATTTTTTAATGTTCATTTGGGTTCGTGTTTGTTTAACGACAGGGAAGACGTGTTACAGTGATTGGAGTAGTATAATATGTTCAAATGATGCTGGTTTTTCCACAAAGCAACACATCTCTGCGAGTTGCCTATATTGATGAAATTGAGGAATCGGAGAATAGAGAACCGTCAAAAGAAAGTTTATTATTTTGTATTGGCAATTGATCAAGTATTTTCCTCATTTTGCTTCTAATAGTAGTCAATTTTTCCTTAGATTGTACTAGAGGACTGACTTATTGTTTAACTTGTGGTGAAAGAAATCTATTGTGTCAAACTATCAGGTTCAGCCAAATTAGGAGTAGAAAGACAGAAAATCAAAATCAAGCTATTGTGTTTACAAGAGGGGAAGCACTGGAGACAATTGATATGAGCCAGGTAAAATTTTAAAGTTCAGCTTCACTATGGTAGCTCGGCACACCCGAGGTGAAACATGAGAACTTATTCGATTTATATAGGACAACTACTTGGAAGAAGTGTTAAAAATGCGTAACCTACTTGAGAAATTTAATGAGGACCTTGGTATACGCCCACTTACAATATAGCAGAGTAAATCAGGAAGTAAAGCGGGGGAGGAGGTTACTGAAATTACAAGTTGTACAGGTATGTTCAAATTTTAATTTTTGGGTCGTACAACAGGGTTTTGATATCATTTTATTTTTGAAAAATGTAATGGTTTTGCTTTTAACGTGGTAAAATTATTGGTTACCTTTTGCTTTGTGTGTTTTTCTTCTGCATTCCTTACAAGTTCATCTTCTTCATTTATGCTAGGAACTCATGTACAAAATTGGAGAAATAAAAAACAAAGCAGAACAAACTGAAACGATGGTCCAAGAAATATATCGTGACATAAAGAAGCTAGATTTTGGAAACCGCAACCGCCGTTACCACCACCACAATTGGAAACGATCCCCTTGTAACCACCGATGAGCTCCATCCACGCCGACCAGATAACTGATATGGAAGCCGAAAGTATGCTCCGAATCTTAGTTCTTTTGCTACTACATAGGACTATATCACATAACTACGGCCAAGGGCCGCACTCACACCTAGTAATTATACAATATGCAACACTATCCTGCAAATTGATCTCATTTTATATCTCTTGTTGATGAAAATTAGGAGGAAAATCAGGACAACTAGTTCTAAATAATTAGACTTGGGAGCCATTTTAAACAGGGTTTCAGATGATTCCCATCAATAAAAGATTATAATTGAATCTCCAAATAGCTCAGATCTGAATCGACGGTGAACTAACTATCTCATTATCGGAGCTATCAGCAACCATTTCGTCGCCGCAGAGGAAGTAGAGTTAGAGCCGCCACAGGAAACCCTAGATTTGATGGAGGGGGAACGCAATGCAACATAAGTTGAAAGTGGTGATGATGATAAATGTCGGGAGCTTTTCGAGACGAATAAAAAATTCGAAGGTTTCTGGTGGTTTCCGATGAGAAAATAAGAAGCGAGAAAATATTATGAATTTATGAAATTATACACACACATAGTATAGGGGAGGGTTTAGGTGAGAACACTCATTTTATGTTATAACAAATCTGAACCAGAGAAATAATTGGATAAATGGCTGATATTTTTTCTGCCCAAACCATTAAAAAAAATGCGCGGGTCATATTATCGGATCAAAGCACATAATTTGGATCATATTTCCGTAGCTCGTGGTGGGTGTTTCTTCGGTTTTGGATTGGCTCCAATGTTTTCCTTCCCAGTTTGGAATATAATGATAATGGGATTCCAATGCTATTTTGACTAATGACACTGTACTTAAAAGTGCGTACACTTTCTTTCTTGCTTTTTATCTAAGTTTTTAAATTTTTATTCTTTCTTTCTTATTTTACATTCTCTCTTTTCATGCTTTTTTCATTAATTGTTTTATTTCATTCTTTAATTATTTACATTAAATATAATTAAACTACGAGTTGTATTATAAACAACAAGTTGTTTTCATAGCACATATAATTTATAAAAGAAGCACATACAAGTTACATTTGAAGCATTTACAATCGGTGGTTGAATCACCAACGAGTTGTACTATAAGTACAAGGTAGTTTTCATAGAACACGCAAGTTATAAAAGAAACACCTACAAGTTATATTTGAAGCACTTATAAGTGATTTATTAAAGCACCTACAAGGTACATTTGAAGCACTTACTAGTGATGATTGAAGCACCTAAGTACGAGTTAACCTAAAATCAACTTATTTTTATAAATCACACTCGTTATAAGAGAAGCACCTATAGGTTACATTTAAAGCACTTGCAAGAAATAATTGAAGCACCTACGTACGAGTTGTACTTTAAGAATAAAGTTGTTTTTATAAATTGCACAAGTTATAAAAGAAGCACTTATAAGTTGCATTTAAAGCACTTACATGCATAAAATTTGAAACACCTACGTACGAGTTGTACTTTAAGAATCAATATGTTTTTATAAATCGCACAAGTTATAAAAGAAACACCTATAGGTTACATTTAAAGCGCTTACAAGCAACAATTGAAGCACCTACGTACGAATTGCACTTTAAGAATCAGTTTTTTATATATAAACTGCACAAGTTATAAAAGAAGCACCTATATGTTACATTTAAAGCACTTGCAGACAATAATTGAAGCACCTACGAGTTGTACTTTAAAAATCAAGTTGTTTTTATAGTTCTCACAAGTTATAAAAGAATCGCCTACAAGGTACATTTCAAGCACTTACAAGCAATAATTGAAGCACCTACGAGTTGTACTCTGAGAATCAAGTTATTTTATAGATCACACGAGTTATAAAAGAATCACCTACATGTTACATTTAAAGCACTTACAATCAATAATTGAAACACCTACGAGTTGTACTCTAAGAATCAAGTTGTTTTTATAAATCACACAAGTTATAAAAGAATCACCTACAAGTTACATTTGAAACACTTACAAGGAATAACTAAAACACCTACAAATTGTACTCTAAGAACCAAGTTATTTTCATACAAGAAATAATTTGATCAACTTGTCTGATCAATTCACGTTCCCAAACACTGTATTAGCAACCGGTACATCCGCTCTAAATCTGTCATCTCGGGCGGTATCTTGTACCCTGTGCCTTCACCCCTCCAAACATAAAATTAAGGACGAATCAACATTAATTCTTTACAATTCATGACAACTCTGTTGAAAAATCAATGGAATTCAAATTGAAAACACCTAGAAAAAGGATAGATTACCTCAAAAAGACTACGCTTCAATAGACTAAGAGAAGATTTCACAAATTTTCTTCCGGCGGCTCGATGTTGTAAACTAGGAGCAAATATGCAGAGGCCGGAGGTCATTTGGGATAATGGACAAATTCAATTTTGCTCTAGAAGACATTGGAAGAGAAATAAGCCCAGCGTTGAGAGGAATTGAGAGGAAGAGTGTGTCGTTAGATTGTGTTTATGACCCGATTCGTTTTACTAATATAAAAAATCCGCAATTTTATGTTCTTTATTTTAATTATGTTTCAATATTTGGATATTAAATGTCAGCCATCGGATTAAATATTTCAATGGATGTGATATGTTCTCACCTAAGATGAGTGTTCTCACATAATCCAAATTCCATATATATATATATATATATATATATATATATATAATTGGGATCAAAGTTATTCCTATATATATGGATATATGTGTGTGTGTGTGGGGGGATCAAATCAAAGTTCTTCTTTACACAGGAAACTCTCCACTTTGTTGAGCATTTTTAAAAAAAATATCTCATCCTAACCAGAATATATAATAATTGTATAATGATCTCTGTTTAAAGTTTGAGGGGCCAAAAAAATTAGTGGAGTGTATATTTCGTATAATGTAATCTCACATAAAATGATAAAATTACTTCAGTCATGACAAAAAACACTTCATTGCCTCTATTCTTTGAGCATCCGCTTTCAAATTTCACCCACTAAATTGTTTGTTTTTTTTCTTTGTTTAAATTCAGCAACTAATAATTATGCTTAGTAAATATCATGTGTAATGTAATCTCACATCATACCATATCATTTCATTTCATTATTAATAACCTTTCCTTACCTACTAGGAGCCTATATTCTCTGTCTACCCGCTATCAGCAACCCTCTCCAACCACCGCAAAGCACCACCGCAAACCGCCGGATGATGGAACCGAAGTTCACCGGCAGGACAATATCAGCACAGCACATGATGGCCGGAGGAGGCCGCGCTGACTTCGTTGACCTTGACCAAATGCCCGACACCCCCAACCGCGGGCGCCACCACCGCCGCACCCAATCCGATACCTTCCTCCGCTTCGACGATGATATCACCCTGGACGACGCCGTTTTCGACCTCCCTCCAGCCCCTTCTCTCTCTTCCGAAGCAGCCCCAGTTCAGCTGCAGCCGCGGCCTCCTGCACATCTCAGGAGCCTCTCTGTCGATGCTGATTTCTTCGAGGGGTTGAATTTCGGGCCCACTCCTTCTTCCTCCTTGGACGGCGGAGTTGGTGGTGGTGGCGGCCCAGCTTCCTCCGGGGGAGGGTTTGCTCCTCGCCACAGACACAGCAACTCCATGGATGGTTCTTTTGCGTCCGCCATGACCACGTCATTTGAGGCTCTGATGGTGGACAGTGAGAAGAAGACATCCAGCGCCGATCGTCTTCATGAAATCGCTTTGAATGATCCCAAGAGAGCCAAGAGGTAAATTTGCGTGTTTTGACTTTTTTTTTATTATTGCAATTTTTTTGCTTCTGAATCTATGAATACTATGTTTTTATTACAATTTTTGTTGAAAGAGTAAATTACCCAATGATTATTTTATTGAGGAATGTAGAATATATAGAATACATGGTAAAGAGAATGAGTT
>JAULKM010000006.1:10321036-10333413 GCA_032355605.1 Rubia tinctorum | reverse complement strand
AATATCCCTTTATAGACGTACCCTGCGGGCTAGACGTTTGTAGAGAAACCTTGTAAGTGTACCCTACGGGCTAGACGTTGCGATTCGTGCATTTATTTGAGTTGGGCGAGATCCTCAAATAAATAAAGATTCGATTTTCCTCAATCCAGAGTCTTCACAAGGAGATTCATATCATAAACCCTATACAATGTAAACCTACCTAAATTTAGCAATCTACCAACCAAAAGACAATAAAAGAGATGTTAAATGTTTTAAAAAATACTTGCATTTAACATTTCGCCAGTTTACCACGGAGACGTAGAAACCCATTAATATGGTTAAGCTTCGTAACATTGGTTTGAATGTTTTGATTTTCATCCTACTCAGATACTCGTAAATTATATCAAGCATCCGAGATATGGTATTCAACAATACATCGATTATAAAAAATAATTGATCATTATCTCTACCGTAATAATAGATAGTAAATTTATTTTAATTAACTTATTATTGTTACCTTATTCATTTATTGGGGATATAGTAAAGAACTTATCCTCAGTGTACCATACAGGAATTAATTATGGTTAAGCAGCGGGGCCTTTTCAAAAATGCTCTCAGTCTCCCATTTCTTTTTCCCAAAGCCCTAACTTCACACATTTTTTGGGGAGGCCGCTGCCACACACTAACACCTTCACGTGGCCTCCCCACCACAATATCACCCTCTAATACACACATAATTTTAGAACGGGAACAAGAGTTCAAAAACATGCAACGAAAGCAATATAAGGCGTAGACAACTTAGGGAGCAAATGATTGTTTTCAATATATTGCAAAGGTAACCGGATGTGGGTAGCTTAGTACATCACATATATGTTGTATGGAAATAATTACAAGTGCTCGGTACAAGAACAAAAGGAGGAAAAAGAAAACAAGGGAAAGCAGGCCTGGACCTCCAAGAAAGAACTAAGCCAATCTACTAGCTAAGTTTATGGTAAGCAAAAGATAAGACTTCCGGGACAAGGATATAGGGACAAATATTCTTGGGATATGACTCAACACTTAGTGTACTGGCCTAGTGGGCAAACAGGCACTGCGCGTATGGGCGTTGGGCACGGACGACTTGGGAATTATGCGCAGGGCGTCGTGGACGCAGGGGGGGACATCACATGCCTAGAGTAGTTAGGCGAGCATCACTGAATGACCTAGAGGTGTGTGCATATTGCTTTAGGGAAAATGGTTAAGAGGCACATGTTGAGCGGCACGGGACCGCAGTACATATGTAGCGTGCGTGCGGGCATGAGGTTACGTTAAGGTTGGGTGATACGCCTGACCCTGTTACAGACTCCTCCAATCGATTCATCAAACATCCCCAGAGCCATCAATCCTCCAATGAAGGCCACAGACCCTAAAGCATGGTAATGGATGGAATTGGGACCAAAAAAAGGCGAATTTAAAGTTCAAGAAGGCCAAGGGAGAAATGGAGGGATCGTTGCCCCAGGTTGCACGGGATTCTGGGAAAAATCCGAGAAGAATCAGCCATTTAGGATCTCACCATTGAATTCCTCTTCTTGAGCATTATAAAATAGACTACAAGAACTTCCAAATTGGACCAACAGTTCACCCATAGTGGAGCAAAGAAGTTAGCTGAGCGAACCAATCACGACCGACATGAATCCCACAAACCTGGAACAAGGCCAAAGCTAGCACAACCCATACCACTTGACACAGCCTGTGTCAAGGAGCCTTTCCATGGCTGGTACCACCCGATTAGATAATATTAGACAGAGAGGTTTTCTAAGACATTAGTGAATTGTGTCAAAGACTCAATTTCTGGGCTTCTAGGATGCACACCCCACGCCCTAGTGGGCCCAGTCAAAAAACTACCTTGATGAGCCCTTTCTCCCAAATACCAGATGAGAATCTATAAAAAAAACCTATGTTTCCACTCCATGAGAGAGGGAAAGCCTACCAACAGTTTCAACCCACCCAACCATAATTTCAGAAAGGTTCGATATGGGGGCAATTCAGCCGAGAGACAATAAACACAAAACAAAGAGACGGTAGGGGAAATACCCAGACATCGGGAGAGAATATCAAACCCTAACTGAATCCCAAAAAAAATGGGAGGCAAATCTCCGAGTGTCAATTTGAAATACCCTAGAAATAATTGGCAGAAGATGACAAGGGGAAACGGAGGCCGCAAGATTCTATAGTTTCCGAGTGAACAACGGTCATCCCCTTAGGGACGTTCAACACATTCTGAGCATTATCAGGAAGGAGTATATGCTTCCGTATGTTCTTAATTTTCTTTCCTGAGAGGTGAATGTCATGACACACCATTGATGAATAAGGGCAAGCTCTGCAACCATCACGTCATTGTAAGAACTGGATTTGGGAGGACCTACGGCGTATTGGAAAATTGAAATTTTCTGAGGAAGCTAAAAGAATTTAAAATGTGTAAAAAGAGTAAACATGTACACGGAAATAATTGAGAACGTAGAAGAGAGATTAAGAAATGAAGGGGAGTTGTTGTAAAAGAGGAAGATGAAAAAGGGGTAAAAGCGTTGTAGAAGAAATGAAGAACTAAGGGAAGTAAATAAGTCCCGACATCAAACCCATGATATATACTTGGGAAAACAAAGAGACGCGGCACCAAAATGATTAAGGCTACGTTTGGAAGACACGATTTTCCATTCGGCCTGAAAACGTCACCTTAGAAAAGTGGTAACGTGGCGGACACCCAGACAACTGGCGTAGGTGTTCAAATGACAAATGGCAAATCCTTGAAAAGGTACAACTTTTCAAAAATCTCACTATAGCTTTCCATGCAAAAACCACAGCAGGCACATGATCCAGAACAGCCCCTCGGCATGCGCTTTGCAACTGGGGGACTTAATAAGGGATGGGCCAAGAGGCCCATCAAGGTGTTACAGCCCAATCGACCCAGGTCCATTTAACAGGCACAAAGTACAACGAACAAACGGACAAATGGACAAACCAACAAAAGGGGATTTGACTAGTGCAGCCACATCAGCCATAAACTTATATACCTAGGGATACAACGTGGGAAACTGTATGATCATTCAAGTCTCCTTCTCAGACACGTTTCCATAGAAACCTTAGAATGACTTCCCCATCTGAATTGAGTGTCAGAGCAGGCACGGCTCTACTCCGGCTTGCTTGCCCTTAGTCTATCTGTTTTACAGGTTTCTTGGTAAGCTAGAGAACTGGGCTATGATGGACAACACCCGCACAGTTTGTTCTTAACAGTTGCCATTGTTAAACCATATCACATTGAACATGACTGAAGTTTGCACATACATGATAAAAACTTAAAATAATACATAATCTACATTGCATGCAAATATGTTTGGACTACACCAACTCCAATTTGCTAATATAATATGACAGAAAAATGAGTTACAACATATGGGAAGGAATTAATACTGCAACTTGAGGAACTCCAATTCCAACTCCAATGCATGATTCTTCTTCTTCTCATTCTCCAACTGCATTCTCAAATTCTCCACCACCTGTTCGTCCAAGCTCATCTCTGCATTATTCTTCTTTCCCCGCAACACACTGATCATGGCTATCACCTCATTCCATTGATCCTCCAAACTCTTTTTCAGCAACAGGAGGCTGTTCAACACTGTCTCATTTCCATTTCCTGCTGGGTCAGGCACCGCACTAATCCTGCCCGATGAATTACTCGTAATCGAGGAAACATCTGAGTCTTCTTCTCCTCCTCTTCCTCCTGTTCCGGATCCCCTCTCTTGTATAATGGTATCTCCCGAAAAACGGACTTGTTTTGCGATGCTATCGTCACTCAGGTCTTGTTGCTCGTTTGGAAAAACTGGGTTTAGTTCAAAACCCTCTATATTGAAATTCCAGCCACTGATTCTTCTTTGCTTCATGATCATGTTCTCCTCATTATCGTCATCTTCTTCGGATATGTTGAGTGACAGTGCCCTCACGAGCTTTCCCTGCCTGTACCTCTGCTCCACAGTGGGCAAATTCTGAAGCACATTCCTCACCAGGAATTCAGGGCTTTTGCAGTACCTGAAAAATGAATGTTTCAGCAGCTTTTCAGCGGATGGCCTTCTGGATGGTTCCTGATCAAGGCACATCCCCACCATATCCTTGAAATGCTTGGAGAACTTCTTGTTCTTGCAAGAAAGGATCTTGTCATACTCAGAAAAACTGAATCTTGTGGTGATCTTCATGAGCAGGGATTTCGAAGGCGGAAGGTGGGACAAGGGAGGCCTCCCATGGGCTAATTCCAATGCAGTGATCCCGAATGACCATATATCTGCCTTGAAACTGTAGCCAGTGTGCGAATGGATCACCTCAGGAGCCATCCAGTACGGGGTTCCAGCGACATCAGTGAGCATCAAACTTGACGGCGAATAAGCGTTGGATGAAGATCCGGGCTCGTAAATGGATGCAGAAACGCCGAAATCAGCTAGCTTTACCGAGCCGTTTGAGTCCATGAGGATGTTTCCAGCCTTGACATCCCTGTTGTTAGGAATCACACATCAATAGAAGTATAAGATAATGGATCAAGTTAACCTAGTACCAACTAGTTTTGATTAGATAGAATCTCATGACTGTAGTACCTGTGAAGATGGCCCTGATCATGGAGATACGCTAATGCAGAAAGGGTTTCCTTAAGAACTACGGCGATGCATGGCTCGGCTAGGCCATCAGGGAAAGATGAGGTAATGATTGACTGAAGAGAGCCGGCGGACATGAAGGGCATGACCACCCAGAGGCGGCGGTCAACCGTGAAGAAGCAGTGAGCGCTGAGGATGTTGGGGTGGGAGAGAAGGGACATGGTCTTGGCTTCTCGTCTAACATTGTCGAAGTCGGTTTTCGCTTGATCCAGGTCGATGGATTTGATAGCCACAACAGAGGCGTTCATGGGAATACAGATTGCTTTGTAGACAACTGCACTTGCTCCTCGCCCGATTTCGTCGAGAATTTGGTAGCATTTTGAGTCCAGGGGGTACTGCACCTTGTGTCTTGACTCCTCCTCATCAGAAGCCATGGATAAGGTTCTCTGCATATTGGCTCTTTTCGTGATCTCTAGTTTTGGCAGAAAATGAGTCGCTTGAGAAAGGGGTAAAGATTGTGAGAATAAATAGAGTACAAATTATAAAGCTACACTAGTCCTAATATAACTTTTAGGTTAGTCAATAAGATAAAATTAAATCTAATCATCTAACTGATTTATTCTGACAGATTGGGAGGTCAGTGTTTTGGTACTGTGGAAAGATGAAAGAAATTAAGCGTGTAAAAGATGATGTGTAGGGAGGGGGAGGGGGCGAGTGAGCTCAGTTTTCCTGTGAAAAGATGGTGGGAAGATTCTCAAAGTGCTGCTGATGCCTGTGAGTTTTTCAACAGCACTAGTAGATTTTGCGGTGCTGCTGTGAACTTTTTTGCAGCATTGAATGTGATGAAGAAAAAGAAAAAGAAAAAAGTGAAATGCATGCTCTCCCCATAAATTACGTTCACATAAAAAAAATTATATATAAATATAACCCAATATAATTGAGTAAGTGCTAATGTAATTCTCACATAATTGAAACTACAAAAACAACTTTAACTCCCTAATTAATTGATGAAAGTGGCAATATAATCCAAAAACACCATTCCGGCGTTGACCAAGATTGACCACGCATAAAATAATCAAAATGACCTTTGGCCTAAAACTTAAAAGTGTTAAGACAATTTTGCCCTCAAATCACTACCGAATAGCCACCAAGTTGCCGTTGGGCCGCCTCCACCCCGGCCACCACCACCACCCGGCCACCACCCCACCCATGAGCCCCACCACCCATCAGCCGCCTAGACCCTCCACCCATCAGCCCAACCCAGCCTCGCCACCTATCAGCAACACAGGCCTGTCACCCGTTAGCCCCGCCCAGCTCTGCTGCGCCCCGCTGCCCATCCCCGCACCCAGATCCGACAGGAGAAGGTTAAAGAGATGGACAAAGGAAGAAGACACTAGTGGAAAGTGTTTGATTAAAGGCAGCAATCAAAGGCAGTTCCTAAGGAACCACCTTTGATTAGGACCCGAAGCAAGTTCTGAATTCGAAACTCCCTCCCAAGTCACGAGTTTCATTTTAAAGGCAGTTCAATTATGATCAAATGCGGTTCTTCCTTTAATTGTCCTTTATTAAAGGCGGTTCCATTGTAAAACCTCCTTTAATTGGATGTCTTTGTTGGACTTTTCACCCTATTTATAAATAAAATTCAAGATTTTAAGTTGGGTTCCATACTTAGTTTTATTTTCCAGCCTCAGGTTTTCCTTTCTGCCTTTTAACGTCCCTCACCTGTTCAGCCCTCACCCCTCCTTCCACCCTCATGACCGTCCTCCACCACCGGCCTTCACCATCACCCTCATGTTGGCCTCTACCATCGCACCGCTGCTCCCTCCTCCTCCGCAAATGCCTCAACAGATCTCGCCTCCGCCGTGTCCGTCGTTCCTGGACGTTTCCGCCGCTTGGAAGGTTCTGCCTGAAAGAGTCCCGCCCTCGCTGGAGGGTTCCGTCACTGGAGAAAAAACCCCCCCCCCCCCGCCGTAGAAGGAGCTCCGCTGCTGGAGTACTCATGCGTTTCCATTTTGCTTTCGTTATGTCTGTTTGCCCAGATTTAGATTTTGGTTGAAGAAGTAATTTCACATGCAATTGTGTTTCTCCTGAGGCTATCGAAAACCTAATTTGGTTTCCAGAAGCTCTTTTTTGGACATCTGATTCAAGTTCCCAATTTAGAATTTGAATCTGATCTCAATTAATGGCGGTTTCTTAACCGCCATTGATCGTTAACAATCAAAGACGGAACCAGAGAAGTCACCCAAAAAATAGACTTCTGTAGTCCATTATAACTGTCTTTGAATGGCATGTTCTCCAATAATGAGAGAAAAGAAAAAAAAGAACAACGGAGAATAAAAGAAAGAGAATGGGAAGAAACAACACAGAAGAAGAGAAAGAGAAAGAGAAGGAGAAAGGAAAAGGGGAAAAATTAGGGTTTAGGGAAAATATGAGTCTCATCTTGAACATCATTCTTTAGAATAAAACCCTTAAGGTAACTATTAAACACATAAAAGCTACCTTGGATTCTCCCAAAACTCAAAGGACTATCAACAACTTGACAAAGTGACGGGAAAGAAAACTCACAAAGATTTCAAAAGAGAAAAATCTGACTTAATCAGTTAGAAGATGGAGTTATGAATGGTGTAATCTTCATGACTGACTCATCAGCTCTATTTATACTATTTTAAGAGACCCTAGGTATGGAATCGTGATATTCTTTTTTTATCAACTCATCAACTCGAAATAGTATTAAATTTATCTAAATAAAATATTCAAGAAAGAAAGCATTATTTTTAGCGTATTAGATATGGTAAACCACGTGTTCAATTAAGGAAAAAAATTGCACAAACATGGAGTAGTTCATCATGGATCTGCAAAAATTACATATCCTAGTAATTCCATATATATTACATGGTTTGGGCATCTCGCACATCCTTTCAAAAGTTAGTGCTATAGTGTATGCAAGTCACATAGAACAAAGCCCATTACGGAAGGATTGCACTCTCCTCTTTCAAAACCAAGTAATTCCATAAATCTACATGGTCTAGAGGCCTCACGTGACCCGTTACAAAATTCAATATCCTATTCTGCCACATACTGTTGGACTATGCTAGATTCCAGTCTATATCTATTCTTCACAAAACACTTAAATATTTTCATGTATCTCTCAAAGGGGTACATCCATCGAAGGAATACAAGTCCACATAATTTGATTTCATTAACTAGATGTACAATAAAGTGCACCATGATTTTGAAAAATGAAGGGGAGAAGTACATCTCTATTCAACCAATACCTCCACAACCATGGATTGAATCTCATCCAATCTTGTACGACCTAAACTCTTACGGAAAATAGACTTAAAAAAATGCGCAAACGGCTTATGAAGACTTTAACGTGTTTGGGGAGTGACCCTGAATGGCAATAACATTTAGCCCTTGCATCAAGCTATGAAAATCGTGAGACTTCAGCCCCGCCAAATTCAACTCCTCGATGGACACACATTTTCTTGTGTTAGATGAGTGTGCAGAAGGGGCTTTAATACCCTTTAAGGATTCACATAACTGTTTCTTCTCATCGATCGGCATTGTGTCGCATTCTAGTGGTAGGAAAGTTTACCCACCCTCCATAATCGGCGCTAGATCATGCTTGACTCCCATTCTTGCCATGCAAATATGTGACTTCATGTCGTCATTTGTTATTTCAGATATGTTTAGCAACGTCCCAATCAGGCTATCATAAACATTCTTCTCCAAAGGCATCACATCAAGACAGTGTCTAACATCCAGATTCTCTCATAAGGTACTTTAAAGAAAATGGATTATTTCTTCCAACTTCCTCCATTGGGAGTTTTCTTCCTATTCTTACCGAAATCATTTTCCGTACATTTCACTTTTTCATAAATTTCCTCTCCCGTAACTGGTTGTAGAGGAAGGCCTTCCTCAATCTCCCCATTGGACCACTTCTTTGTTTTACACCATAGGTGATTTACCAGTAAGAACTCTACGACCAAGAATTGCAGTTTTCCTACCATGCTCCAAATATGTAAAATTAGTTTTTTCCACTCATAGGATATGCGTAGTGACCTTTCACTGAATAATTAGATAATTTCCATTTTCCTGGAAATTTTTAATGATATAAAACAATATTCATTTCCCATTGAAGTTACCTTCACGGAAACAATCATAAACCTTAACTGGTTGTTTTGGCCCTGGAATCATTAATGACTGTAAAATATACTTTCGTTTTATCATTAACCAAGAGAAAAATTATAAATCACCACCTTGATGTGCCACGAACTTTGAGTACTACTCAAATCTTCAAAGGGTTTCATATTGTCGGTGGATAGCCCTAAAAGCAAGTTTTGTGGTTCATTGCCAAAATTTGGGTACATATCATCAATCTCCTTCCTCATATCACCATCTGAGGTGTGCCAGATCACTTCGTCGACATGTTTCAATCTGTCAGTATGCCATGTCAAATGCTTTGAATCTTGCTTGTTTGCATGCAATCATTTTTACCTAGTAATTATTGGGAGGTACCATATAACCTTCACCAGCGTTTGTTTCATCGAATTTGTAACAATATCACCGCCCACATAAACATTTCTAGTTTTCAACTAGTATCAATCTCTATCTTCAACCTCATTTCCTTGGTAAAGCATACAATAATTCGAGAAGGAATGAATATTTTCCAACTCCATCACCATGGGAAATAGTATCTTCTTAGCAGCGTAAACACAATCGGGCATAAGATTGTTGGTAAGGAGTAAATCCTTTATCAACTGCAATGCTTCAGTCATTCCCTTGTCAGAGTGGCCATGTTTAGCTTTCAAATTCATTATATTAAGGGTCGTGCTCAATACAGTATATTTCAATCCCTTATACAATGTGTTTCCTCATCATTGCAGATTACTTGTAGGACCTCTAGTCTACACACAAAGTACCAAGCTACATCCTTTGCTGAATCATCTAACCGCTCATTGTAATCCATAGGATCCACAACCCAGTCAACCTCAAAATCATCACATACATCCTCATGTTCTTCATGCCAAATACACCTCGTATATGATGTTTCAAACCCCTAGAGTTTCAAATGTTCACACAGACCTCGTACTCACACAGAAACATCAATTTTGCTATCTTTACCAGGACAGTGAATGAAAGAACATTTTTCCATCCTTGCACGGTTAGAAGCCACCTCAATGAAATATTCAACAAATTACATACTAATACGAGGCTCTTAGGTCAGCAAAAATAATACTTGCATGTTATATTAATATTTCATTACCTAACAAATTTCGGAAAGTTTTCAACATGTATAGATTTAGTTATAAATGAATAAACATACAATATACCCATGAAGTATAAGGGAATGTCAAATACCTCCAATATACGTTTCGCCAAAAAAGCTTCAGGAAGGACATCCAATACCACAAATACACTTCACAATTATGATTAACCCTTTTAAATCTAAGAGCTAAAGAAGTGTACGGTCTGCTTCCGAGTTTGGAAGTACATTAGAAAAACAAAAAATATACTATGATACGGGCCATAATTTTTCTAACGGTGTCCTTATTTGGTATTCGATTGACACATAGCGTTTACCCGTTGTCCAGTTTAAGCTGCACCAAAGTCGAAAATCAAAATTGTTGGTTCTAGGAATAACAAATGTAAGTTCCTGAATCGATCACATGTTTGAAAACTACTCTGTGTAAGATGGAGACATTTTATTAAATTCTAAAATCCTTCCAATGTATGCCCCGATATCAAGTGTCCTTCTAGTTATCGAGTCCGAAGAAGTGGACAAAACCAATATAGGTTACAAGATCGAAACAAACCACTTCATTATCTGACTATTGGATCAACCATGTTCCGAATTCAGAATATGTACAAATACATGGCATTCTATAAGAGGCGCCATTTATTTTCCCAATCTATGGTGGTTAGACAGCCACTGGTGTTGAACATAACACATTACGTGGTGGTTGTTACATAACCGCCGAGTATTAGTTTTCCATAATCGTCGTTCATGGGATTTTCAATCATACAACTTTTCCAGATATCAAAAATGATTTAAATGGCAATATCAGGACAAAATTCCACAAATGTCGTGCAACAACCGTTAATGGTTGTTTCTGTACTATTGTTATTTTCTTCTCGAATTGAATAATTTATAACTAAACAATTTGAATCATGTTACCTTGGGAAATTTGGTCATTTAATTTTAGTTGAATTTGATTTGATTCGATTTAAAATTATATTTATCTGTCTCATTTGCTCTATTTCCATCTTGATTAAATTTTGATGAGTATTGAAACTCCGATTGTCTTGGAGGGGAATAACGACGGTGTTTCATGACGAATCAGAGTGGTTGCAGGGTAAAGAACAGGGCGTTGCATGGAGAAGATCGATTGAAGGGTTAAGGCAATGGGAACAGAGTTATGAGGAGAGAGGAATGGAGTAACATAGTTTGTGATATAAAACATATGACCCGAATGATTTTTATGGTTTGATCTGCAAGTTTGGTTGTAATATTTTGAAAGATGCCAACATGTCCCTGATTCCTGGTAAGCTTAAGAATTTTTTTATTGTTCAGGAGACAAACTCTTGAGTATATAGTCAAGTGTTCATAATCATGTACATAAAGGATAATAATTGCTTAGAGAAACCCAACTAATAGGAATCATGTTAATTATAATTAAGAAAGCAAATGAGAATCTAAGCTTATAGAAAGTCAACTAAACATTGATTATATAAAGTCAGCATAGTTATGAAAAAATACTTCTAAGTAGTGAGTCACAACTTATAATTAAGTCAAGGCTTGAATAAATATTGTGGTCATCGGAAAGGAATCAAGTTTTTGTTTTACGGGGGTGAAACCTTTACATTAAAAATCAAGTATAAATTAACATAGGAAATCATAAATACATGTATAACTAATTAGTTCATTGAATTTTTTTAATACAATATATTATAAACGGCCTAGACTAAAAAAAATTGAATTTAGATAGTAAAAAAGAAGGAGGTGGAATTGGAATATAAAAAAAATGAGAGATATGCATACATTTTCATTACTAAAAAAGATTTAATAAAGGAGATAAAAATATTTTCCCTTTTTAAACGTTAAAAAATTACAATAATAAAAAAAATTAAAATTTTTGGATGGAAGAACCCCTAATGTTTCGCTCATTGTTGTCTTTTCATCATTGATGTTCATTTTCATTATAATTACATGTCTGCTATAAGTACATGAACAAGACTCAAGCTGAATATATTAGAATTTGACTAAACTCGGTCTTAAAGAGGATGACCAAACACAAGTGCAATTTTGGCCATTAACAGTGCAGTTGTACGGTGTCTTCAAATTTCTTGCTCGAAACTGGCATCCTTCGTCCAGATATTAGAACATTGGGTTGGGAGGACGGAAAATCGATGGGCGGTTATAGAATTTCATTGGACAGCATTTTGACTTAAACTGCCACCCAATCATGTATAATTAACGGTGTTTGAAATTATAATGTCATCTATTGATAAGAAATGCGGGATTTTAATTTAACCGACCTCCTAATGGACTTTTACAAAATCACATCTTCTATCGATTTGGGAAGTATTCCCGGAACTTGTGACAATTTTTTTTGGAAAATGGGTTACGTGCACAGTAACTAGGGATGATCATGGGTCTAGGACCCGACCCAGACCCACAGGGTCTAGACCCATTGGGTTGGGTATGGGTCCAAAAAATTTAGACCCATCGGGTCCGGGTATGGGTCTAGATTTTTAGATACGGGTCCGGGTCTAAAA
>JAULKM010000006.1:10292730-10312166 GCA_032355605.1 Rubia tinctorum | reverse complement strand
CCTTTATAGACGTACCCTGCGGGCTAGACGTTTGTAGAGAAACCTTGTAAGTGTACTCTGCGGGCTAGACGCTTATAGGTCGAGTTGAGTGTACCCTGCGGGCTAGACGTTGCGATTTGTGCATTTATTTGAGTGGTGCGAGATTCTCAAATAAATAAAGATCTGATTTTTCGCAATCTAGAGTTTTCGCAAGGAGATTCATATCACTCTCAATAAGCTTTGGGTCTAGGAAGTTGT
Organism: Rubia tinctorum; assembly: GCA_032355605.1. NCBI lineage: Eukaryota > Viridiplantae > Streptophyta > Magnoliopsida > Gentianales > Rubiaceae > Rubia > Rubia tinctorum. The sequence goes on along the minus strand of JAULKM010000006.1, from coordinate 10,311,929 downwards.
GTGTTCTGCCACTGTCCAAGAGTATAGAAATTATGTATACTCTAATATACCCAAGAAGAGTTATAGAGTTAGTTCTATCCCCATTTCCCACAACATTAAATGAGCTCTTTTAGTTCAGAAAACATATATAATTCCTTATCATTCATCTCTATCACATATACCTCATCATTGTTATCTTCCTGAGTGGCTACGCAATACACTTGTCTAAACCTACACATATGACCATGGCCATATTTCTCACCACATTTGTAACATAAATGGTTCTCCCTTTCTACACTTGACCTCCTGTGGGGAAATATTTCTTTGTGTTAGTTTTGAAATTTTTACCTGAAACTTTTTTGTATCAGTTCCTCACTTATTTACACATGAATACCCTCTATTCTTACTCATAGTAGATTATGATAAACCACTAGTCCAATTTTTAGCCATCCTATTCATCAGCTCCAGGTTAAGTTCCTGAAGTAAGGCTAGCTCCATTGTTTCATGTGATGTAGTAGGCTTAAACATTTTTACCGATGGCTTCAGTTTATGTCGATTCCATTGATAAACCAAGAAATTAAGTATCCCTCTGAAAGTCTAGGATCAATATCCAATACTAAATTCTTCAATTCTTCAAAGGATTCCAGATACATTCTAATTGCTCCTCTCCAAAGCAACTTGTTGAATTCCTCTATCTCATCTTTGCTCCTACTTATGTAAATCTTCTCAACATATACTCACTAAAATCAATCCACTTCATGTCAGTTATAACAAGCTTCTCACCTTGAAACCAAATATCAGCTATGCCTTCCAGATACAATTATACTGCTTTCAGCTTATTAGTTTCAGGAATATCGAAGTCATTGAAAAGCTTCATGCATTTTCTAAGCCATTCTCTTGGTTTATCACCATTATAAGTAGTTAATTCAACCCTAACTTGACTGTTACCCCCATTCTTATCCAATTTCTCCCTCCAATCACTCACATGACCTTCATCTTTGAAAACTACTTTAGGATTCATCAGAATAGGGATATTTCTATCAAGATTAGGATCAATTCTAACCTCACCATGGATTGAGTTTCCTTGAGACCTGTGTTGATAAGATCTACTGGAACTCTCTGCTTTCTCTTTCCCGCTCTTACATGCTCCTTCATTCTGCATCATCTCCAGCATCTTATCGAGTTTCTGATCCATCTACTTTATGAGTTCTGGGTGTTGTCTATGATTTTATGCTTGAAAAGCTTTTAGAGTTGATTCTACTGTTGAATTGATCCTTGAACTTGTCAACTCCATTTGTTCGCGCAGTTCCTGATTTGAAACTTCAGGTCCCGTGAGATTTCTCCCACTCTTGCTTCCAACTTCTTCTAGTGTGCCTCCAATATTTTTGTTTGAGTGTTTTCTGCCAAAGATTTAAGGATTCACTGAGCTATGACACTACTTTTCATGATCCGGAGGATTAAAACCGAATTCAAACGGGGAATTATAAAGTGAAGAAAGCTTTGAAGATCGAATGAGCCAAACAATCAACTAAGTTTACATTTAAGACGAGAAAAGAACTATGAGAGAGGAGGAGAATATTCTTCAACCCAAAACGCAATCAACCAATTGATAACCACGTCTTATATTCTAACTCATTACTTATACAATGCTTGTAACTCTTTTTTCCAAAAGAGCAAAGCTCCCAAATTAGCTACAATGCCTTTGTAGCTCAGCCCCAATCGCCCCTTTGGCATGCATATAAGCCAGTTGCATCTTTACTGATTCCCTTCACTGAATTTACTCTTTTACCCTTATCATAACATCCTGACACCACATCACAATTTCCTATACCCACCTCCAAAGTCCAAACCTCCAACTCAGCCCACAATGGAATGGGCCCGTCTCCTCACCTTATCTTCAGCCCACACACACGTTCCCCCAAAAAATGGCGCCAATGAAAATACCGACAGGCGGGAACCTCGAAATTCAACACAGCATTTCCCTTCGTCAATTCCCTTTTCAAGACCACATTTCCATTGATTCTCCCAACAGAAAATAAAATTAAAGCTCAAAACACTGAAAAAGCAAACCCCACTTCAGTGAAAAAACCTCCTCTTCTCCCAATTTCGTATTTTTCTTGCATGAGCGATTAGGGTTTCCCAAAATCGAATTAATGGCGGAGGTCATGACTGTCGACGTGGAAATGGGCGGCGGGTCGGCGCAGAAGAAGTCGCTCAAAAGAAAGCGGATCGACCCGGTACTGAACCTGGACCCGGAAGCAAAGTCAGCGAAAATCGAGAGCCTGCGCGGCGAAATGAAGAGCCTCTTCGATTTCTACAAGGAGTTGTTGAAAGGCAAAAGGGTAAATGAGGGAAATGATAATGGCAATAATATGGATGTGGCGACGGCTATGCTGATGGAGGAGAGCTGGCTGACGTTGAGCCAGCTGGCTGCGGAGATTTCGGAGAAACTCGGTGCTCCTAGCTTGATTGGTGTGCAGAACCGCGTGGTTTCGATTGGGCAGAGGGTTTCTTACGGGGTTCGTGATGCAGATGCGAATATTCTGGAGGATGACTCCGAGTCTGCCCTCTGGTGCTGGGAGGTAGTTTTACATTTCCTGATTCTAGTTTTGCAGTATTGTTTAATGAGATATTGATGTTTTGATTTGTTATATCATTGAACGAGAATGTATTTGTATTTGAGTGAATTTATAGTTAAATTTATTCACATTCTGTTGCCTCTGTAAAAAAGTTCATTTCTGGATTAATGTTAATAGAAATGTTGCATTCTCATAATGAACTTTTGCTCTTTCTTTTGTCGGTGACTTCTGATTTTGTGTTTTTGATATGTTTCTTCCTTTTTTTGCAGACAAAAGACATGAAATTGGTGCCTAAAGGCATGCGTGCGGTGCTGAAAAGTCGCCGGACAATTCGGAAAAAAATCCAGGAGAGAGTATTGGCTGTTTCAGGTAAATTTTACGAAATATTGCATGCTTATTTCCTCATGGTTGAGTGCAATAGCCGAACCTTAATGTGCTGTAAATATATTGTTTGCTACATATAAGGCAGCAGTGGGAGGTATGGGGAGAGAGAATACTATTAGTCCTGCTGTTCCACTAAATGCCTTTTCAGCAATTGGGAGTCTTCTTGCCTCTTTAGCTTAAGAATTAAATTTAGCTTCTACTTCTGTGAATCAAATTTCTGTTCTCTACCTTTTCTAGAGGGAGAAATGGTTGACTCTTGATGTGTCATCCCAGCATTATCAGCTTCATGTCATTCTTTGCAACCAGTTGGTAATTGTTTCCACCCTGTCTCTTTCTATGCCTGCTCCATTAACCATGTAGTTCTTGGACTCTTTTAGGATAGTGATGAGATTCCACTTTTGAAGTTGTAAATCTCTTCATCTTATTCAGTAGTGGAGGATACTTTGTTTTCCTACATGTCCTAGCATTATTAGCTTCCTGCCACTCTTAGAAACCGGTTCGTCATTGTTCCCACCTTGTGCCTCTCTATGCCTGGTCCATTAACCATATAGTTCATAGGCTTCTTTTAGGATAGTGATGAGGTCTTACTTCTGAAACTTCAACTCTTTCCATCTGATTCAGCAGTGGAGGGAACTTTGTTTTTGTGCATATGTATACAGGTCTACTGATTGGGAGATTCAATATGGAAAGATAGAAGGTGCTATACTGGGCATGCTTTGTGATGGAGAGGGATTCTATATGCAGCCTTAACCTTGTATATTTGCAAAGAGTCTGGGATTCGAGCCCATGACCAACTGGTCACAAAGCAGCAACTTTCCCATTATGGAAAGATCCCCAACATTAATCATCTGAGTTGTCGAAAGTCATCGTATCACGAATATTGGTATTGCAAGAGAGAGGGTTAATTAAATAAAAGTTGACATTTACATCTGAAGCAGCTTGATGAGAAACCAAAAAGACCTAACAGTGCAACAGATAACTTACTGTATGCCCCCTCCCCCCATTTTGTTGGTTTTCCCCCTTTGGATTGGTATCATTGGTCTGTGATCATTTATTATGCTGCACTGGCACTACTCTATAAATCAATTGGCTTTGTCACGCAACTCAAGATGGTTGCTCGTCTGACATGTAGTATTCATAAAGCGTCAGGACTGGTATTATTCACAGGCTACATTGTCCGTGTAATCTTGACATGTAACCTATTGGTTCATTGTCTAGAACCATAGATTTGAGTATGGACAATGGGCATCTGTAATCATTGTGAATTTTCATGATGCAACACATTTACACTTGCTTATAGGTCATATTACCTCTTCATGCAAATGTTGTTCATTACAGTTAATCTGTTTATACTAAGGTTTCTTGATAAAGCAGTGCAACTATATTACTTGTTTCTGCTGAAATGTACATGAATCACACTTTATGTTGGGTGGTATAAATTATAATGGAGTATAAGATGTTTTTATATGTTCAGGTCATATTGGGGATAGTTATGGTATAGTTACAGACAAACTTCCAAGTGTGTTTTAAAGGTTATAATTTTCATGTAGGGCTTGAGCTCTGCTAAACTTTCCAACACATGCAGTATCTTGCATTTGGGAAATTGGGCATATTGATTTCTACCGATCAGATATACTATGTGTTACCTTTTTATAATCTATGCTGCGGATTTAATTTCTCCCAAGGATATTCAGTAATGTGATGATGATGAAGAACAATTATTTTTTTAATTTCTGCCTTTTATGGTAAATGATGGTTCTTGAATTTTTAATTACTACAGGAATGATTGCAGCATTGGAAAAGTCACTGAAGCAGGATAACTACCAAGAGCTTATGAAAGCTTCTGACAGGCTTAAAAAACTATTGAACGAGGCTGATATCCGTACTCTAGTTGATAGTATGGGACAGAATTTGGGTGCTGAAGTGTATGTCTCCCCACATTGATCTATGCACTTTGTTTGGCAAAGTTGCTTTCGTTTAATTAATGGTGCTTTTCAAATCAATGTAGGACAAAGAAAGATGCCAAACAAGATGAGAAACAATTTATTAAGCAGTTGGAGAAAAACAGACGAGAGGAAGAGAAGAAAAAGAAAAGGTTGGAACGGGAGCTGCAGAAGGAAAAACTGCAAAATGTGAGACCTCGTTAATATGTTTGTGCTCTAACCCCTACTTTACTTTCTCCATATTAGCACAATTTTTGGTTAGATTTTGCGACTTAATTTTAAATTTTGTGGTTGATACTTGATGACATTCAGTTTGAAGAAAGGACACCATATTTGAAAGTAAAATACGCTATCATTCTTCCATCAGTTTAAATGCTTTAGACATGTTGTGGCTTTAGCTTTAATGATTGAATCTGTGTATAGAAGCTTATATTTCAATTGATGTTAACTTTTTCCCTGTTAAGGAAAAAGAGCAAAGGAGATTACAAGAGGAAGCAGAGAAGGAGGAGAGAAGGCGTGAGAAAGAAGAATCTGAAATGAAAAAGTTGTTTAAAAAGCAGCAAGAGGAACTTGAAAAGGAACAAAAACGCAAGGAGAAGGAGGAAACCGTGATGAAAAAGCAGATTTCTTTACAAAAGCAAGCAACACTAATGGAACGTTTTTTGAAAGGGTCCAAAACAAATTCATCTCCAAAGAATAATCAGCCTCTGAATAAAGATAAGCCTGTTACTCCTACCCAGAAAAACAAAGAGTTACTTGAATCTGTTACTCTGGCCATGGACACCATGCTTTCAACTAGTGATGCTCCAAAGGAAGAAGATATATGGAAGTGAGGCTTCGATTCTTCTCTCTGACTGTCTGATGTTATGTAACTATTGTATTTTTCAGAAGAATTCGTACTCATGTTTACATTATGCAGGCTGCATGTAGCTTCTTGGCGCTGCTTGGGTCGTTCAGTTCATTCAAACAGACGTGCATACTGGAACCTTCGGCAAAAACCTAAGACACAGCTTGTCAAGGAGCTCAAGCTTTCTGTAAATAGAGGACTGGGTCGAGAAGATGAGATGAATATTGAGAAGCTTGATGATGGATGGGTTACCTCTAGTGCTGATAGTAGGTTGTCTCCTGCAAATATTGACAGCACGGTTGTAAAAACCAAGGATTATGTGAAGAAGAAAAAGTTATTGCAGTTTGATAAAAGTCACAGGCCTGCATTTTATGGAGTTATGTTGAAGAAAAGGTTAGCCTCATGCTAAATAGTAACTATCATAGTTTAAGTTCTTTGGTATCGACTCATTCCAGCATGTAACTTATAAGTTGGTTCTCATTTCATGATCTTCTCTCGTCAGTCAAGTAGTAAGTGGACGTCATCCTTTTGCTATGGATCCAGACTTAGAATATGAGATTGATAGTGATGAGGAATGGGAAGAGGTATGGCAGTGGTTAATGTCTAATTGTCTTACGGTTCATATGCAAAGCATATTAATTTGCATTTGATTGTGCAGGAGGAACCTGGTGAAAGCTTGTCAGATTGTGAGAAAGATTACAAAGATGGAGAGGAAAGTATGGACGAGGGATGTTCTAGGGTTGGTGATGATGGCGACGACGACAGTGAAGATGGATTTTTTGTTCCAGATGGCTATCTCTCAGATAATGAGGTATCACCACCACTAGTTGCAAAGAGCTCTATAATCTGTTTACATTTCTAGATTCCTTCCTCCTGAACTGTATTGGTGTTCATTTACATCTCTACCCTTGACATGTACTTTCTTAAGTTTGTAAAAACTTGGGATTCATGGAAATGAACACCAGTCCAAAGTTAGGTGATGTCTTCAAGCTTGTTGGTTACAATTATCTTACAAAAATATGAATCAGTCATTTGTTTGCCTTCATTTTTCCCGATAATCAAATTTTGGATCTTCCATTTCATTCTTAATTATATTTTGGGTTCTCCATTCCCTTTTTCTGTTTGTTGTCATTGGTCTCATGGTGCTTTGATCCCTATTTTGATGCTTCAGTCTTTTGTTTAACTTTGTTGTAATGTATAGTGGGAATGCAGATGGTTTGTGCATAAATCAAAGTAGAGTGTTTCAAGATCAGTTGCCATGTGTGTGTAATTTGTTTTTTTTTGCACACGTCACTGTAAAGATAAGGCTGTTTAGGTTCTAAGAAATTGCCTATAAGGATTTTCTAAGTATGAACATGAAGTTCCAAAATCCAGCCCAGAGGGCATATAAATGAAATGAACTACAAGCTGCCATTGGATTGTGCTCTGTGCATTTCCCATTTCTTTTTAACATTTCTATTTCTTTTCTTTGTAAAATCTGTTGCTTTGGTTGTAGGGTGTAGAAGTTGACAAATTGGATGATGCTCACATAGTTGATGAGACACCTGGGTCTAAAGAGGCAGTGCCAGATGAGACAGCAAATTTGCTACTTCGGCAGCAAAAGTTTCTGCATAGCTTAACTGAGCACGCTCTTCGAAAGAATCAGCCTTTAATAATTCTAAACTTTATGCACGAGAAAGCCCATTTACTTTCAGCTGATAATGTCTCTGGGGCTGAAAAACATTGGCAGATGTGTTTGCAAGCTCTGAGTATACGTGCATTCCCAGATGGTCCATCTGTACAGATCTCTCTCAGTAATGATGGAAAAGATGAAAATGCTTGTATTTCAAACAGCAAAGCCAGCTCCTCAGCTTCAGCAACTACAGCCATATCGGACTCTGATTTATCTTATATTGTAAGTTTGTTTTACAGTTAGTATCAAAGGCTTCTAATGATTTACTTTACAATTTGATTGGCATGGACCCATTTTTTAATAATACAAGGAGCAAACTACTTGTTTGATGGGAGAAAGATTTGCCTGACTGAAGATGAAATTGAGTTTATTCACCCACCTGTATTGATTTTGCGTAGCTAAAATGAATTTGAGCTGAATGTTCAGGTCTCGATCATACAATCAAGTTCTCATGGCATCAACAAAATGGCTGATGTGTTACACGAAAAGTTTCCAGCCATCTCCAAGTCTCAGCTGAGAAATAAAGTGCGAGAAATATCGGACTTTGTTGATAATCGCTGGCAGGTTAGTTGGATTTTTTAAGACATGTTTTATTACGTGGTCCCACTTTTTATTCCTGTGATTTTATAGTCCTTGCTAGCTTTGTGCGGGTATTCATGCTAGTTCAGTCAATCTAAGGTGGTGAGTGTTGAGGACTAATTTGAAAGAAACTTGTCTTGATAAGCTACCTCGCTGACATTGTTCTATCATCCATTAGGTATCTTAGTTTAATATGCTTACTTTAGTATCAGATGTCATGGTATTTCTGAAACAACTTTTGGATTAACAGAAGCAGTTGCTTCAACTGCTGTTTGGTTTGAGTTTTTTGTTAGCGTGAGACACTTTTCTACCAAGGCAGCATAATGCTTAATATGGCATACACTAATTTTCCAGCTAGTATGAAGATATACTCTATTTTTTCTGAAACGTCACTTCTGTGACTTAAATTTCTGCCTAAGTATAGCATCTTCCACGAAAACTCCAGTTCTAAAAGACTAGAAGCATGAAAGGTTATAGTTTACATGGACTACTGTGTATTTGTTGCTTATGTTTGTCTGCTGTGGTGATGTAGGTCAAGAAAGATGTTCTGAAAAAGCTTGGCATATCAATATCACCAGGTACATCTATTTCTGATTCCAAGTCATTGCCCCCTTTCCTCTGTGACTGCTCATAATTGCACAAAGATGGCAAAGGTCTTGCATGAGGTGTAAATTTAGTATCTTGATTAATTTGCAGAAAAGGGGAGTAAAAGAACAAAGAGCATTGCAACATTTTTTTCAAAAAGGTGCTTGCCTCCTACAGGGAAGTCTGGAAATCCCAGTGAAACATCCCCACAGCCATTGCAGAAGCCTGCAGCTTCAACCCAACCATTGCAGTGTCCTGTGCAAGAGCAGTAATCAGCTGCATTCCTTGCTCTGCCATTTTGAAATCTGATAGGTACCTCAGGGATTCTGATCTGCATCCCACTTTGTATATTACTATCAGAGATGCTGGTTTTGAAAGCATCAAAGAATCTTGAGCATTCAGCTGTTAGTATCACATGATATGCTATTTTTGAATCCACGAAAATTGCAGCCTGCTGCTTGCTACAAGAGTGTATTTGTACCCTTTTATACTCGATAAAAGGCTCTAAATTATTTGTTGATGCTGATTTTTTAATGGGTGGTGTGTATTTTTTTTTCTTTCTGCATCGACATCTTTTAATACTCACTGCAGTATGTGGCTTCTGCCTTGCGAAATGGATGAAAATACCCTGTCTTTTTATGGTATTTTGAGATAGAAAGTCGGAGCCTAATTTTGATGTCCTACGTTCTTAGAACGAGAAAACGACAGAAATGATGCTTACTTTTAAATGAAATTGCAAGTTTAGTTTCCACTTTTACAAATTGTCCTTAAAATGTTCTTGATTTTTATTTAATTGTTTCAAATTAATTCCTTTACCTCCTACCAATCAGTTAAAACGAGTCAACTCTTCAGTCAATGGTCAATATGGTTAAAAATTTTAAGGGAAAAATGCAAAAATGATCTTATTATACTGAAAAAGTGCAGGATTGACGTTGTAAAATGTGAAAGTGTGTAGAAGTAACTCTATCTTTTAGTCAAAATGTGTAGTTTTACCCATTTGGCAGATTTTCGGTGTTGACCAATGCAAGTCAGCCATTGACCAATAATAAAAAGACATAAATACCCCTGGGCTGAAAACAAACTTTTCAAGACGATTATACCTTCGCACCTAATAAAACACACACTTGCACAACTGCCGGATCTCCGCTGTAGGATCTCCGCCGTAGGACCTCCGCCATCGGATCTCTAGCCACCAACTTCCGCTGATCCGCCTCCACCTGCTCTCACCACCACCATCTCCGCCGCCCGGATCCACCAGCCTGGCCTCTCGGAAACCCTAGCCACTACCTTCCTCGCCGCCACCTGTCCCCTAACTCAACCCCAGCCTCCATTCACCACAGCTCCGTCGCCTGAAACCACAGCCCCCACCCCCAAAAGCCTCCGTCACCACAACCCTCACTGCGCCACCACTGCCCCTAACCTTAACCTTCAAATCAAATCCAAGAATCAAGAACTAAATTCTTACCCATTCGATTGTGATTGAAGAACATTGAGGAGGCTTGGTGGAAAGAACGCCGATTGTGACCGTGATTGAAGAACAACGCCGGAGTACCAGTCGTCATGGATGATGAAGGGGAAGAGATGAATGAGAGGAGAGGGGGACCGATTGTGATGGAAGAACGGGGTGGAGGCTCGGTGGAAAGAACAACGCCGATTGTACCAGTCGATTGTAATATTCAAAGAGAGGAAAACGGGAGAAGTGCAAAATGGATGTGCGAATCTAGTCGATTGAAAAAGAGGAAAACGGGAGAGAAAAGACATTAATGTTTTTTGTTTGTTTTTGTTTTTTAATTTTTTTAACAAAAGGGTAAACCAGTCATTTCAGTGATTTTCGGCCATTTCGGTCAATGATTTACATGGTTATTTTTGCTCTTTTAGATTTTACAAGGTCATTTCTTCACTTTTGCCCAAAACATAGGGTTTAAAAAACACTTTTCTCCTTTTAAAATTTGTCATTTTAGGGATTATTTTGCAAGTTTCAATAATAATGATTTAAAAGGGACTTGATATGCCACTGCACATAAACTTTAAACAAAAAGAGTTGAATCCTAAACCTGCATGCGAATTACTACTTCTCCACTCAAAAAATTTCACGACGATGGCTGCCGTGGACATATGTCTCCGGCAGCGGATTTGGGCCATTCTCCGACACTGCCGTTGTGGGTTTCGATTTTTCTCCGGCAGTGACTCGATTTATATAAGGATATCTCACTAGCTTGAAAAAACTCATTTGAGGTTTGAAGAAGGCATTATCAACCGTTCTTCAATCGGCTGCAAACTTGCATGATCAATGATTACCAATTTACCAGGTAATATTCTTCATTCTTGCGAAATGATTTGACTAATTTCCAGAATAAGAAAGGGTTGTTGGTTTGATCAAAGGTAAATAAAATAATGGGCTGAACAACGACGGACACAACCCTATAGAAAATTCCACTCTCTGTGTTCAGCCTCAGTTTCTCTTCTCTCTCTAGGTTAGTATCAGGTCACTATCTTAGTTTAGTAATGGTACATGTTAGTATTGGGGCGAAATCACAGGAGGCGAGGAAAGGCATAGCTGCCGGAGAGGAGAGGTCATCGGCCATGGTAGGTTTCCGGTTTAAGAACGGACTAGATTGTGTATTCTTGAATAAAACAAGCCACCGTTGAAGATTAATCCAAATCCACGGCGGAAATGTCGGAGAAATATTCAAATCACCGCCGAACATTAGCCCACGACCGTTACCGTTGTGCAAAAATCAATAGAGCAGCAGTAAAATTTCGGGTTAAAACTTTTACTCTTTTGCTTTAACTTTATGTGTTGTTGCATATCAAGTCCCTTCCACAAATAATAATTAGTGAAAGCTTGCAAAATGCAGAAAATTTTGTAAGTGGGGGAAGATTGTATGTGGGGGTGAGAGACTAATAATAATATGACATGTGTCTAATGAAATGAGGTGCAACTAAATAAGAGGAAAAAATTAATTTGCAATTATTTTCCACATGACTACATCAAACACTTGTCATATTATTACTAGTACCTCACCCCCACATACAATATTTTCCCACATACAAAATTTTCCGTGCAAAATGATCCCTAAAAATGACATTTAAAATTTTAACCATATTGACCGTTGACTGAAGAGTTGACTTGTGTTAACCGGTTGGTAGGAGATAAAGGAACTAAAATGGACAATTAACGAAAAATCAGGAACATTTTAAGAACAGTTTGAAAAAGTGGGAACGAAACCTGTAACTTCATATAAAAGTGGGCACTATTTCTGTCCTTTTATTTTCTTTGAACTATCACTTTTCTGAAACAAATGTGATATGCCAACAACTGCAAAGAGGATATCCTAGAATCTGTCGCTTCCAGAGGTTACTAGTTGTAGGTAAATTTATTTTGAATTGCTCTCAAGATACACATTATGATTTTCATGTGGAGTTTTAACTTGCATAAGATTTATCCATGCTATAAGCACGGATGAGGATAACATCAATCTACTAAGACATGTAGATATGGAAGAAGTTAAACAAGTGGTGTACAGTTTGAAAGAGCACAACTGTGCTGGACCTGATGGATACTCTGGTTTCTTCTTTAGGTGGGATTGAGACATAATCAACACTGGTTTACTGGTTCCAGTATAGGAGTTCATGTGTGGCATACCATTATCCAAATCATTATGTAGCACCTTAGTCACCCTAATCCCCAAAACAAAAACCCCAACCTGCTTCCCTGGCTATAGGCCAATCAACCTATCCAATTTCACTAATAAGATCCTTTCCAAGATCTTATAATATAGCAACTACTCACTAGATGTATATCTGAGAAGCAGTCTGCTTTCATAAAGAGCAAACTCAGATAACATACTAGTCATGCAGGAGGCTGTAAAACTCATAGACAAACCTGGTCAGTCTTTAAATGTTATAACAAGCTGGATGTGTCAAAGGCTTTTGATAGAGTGGCATGACCTATGCTTCACTCCCCCATGCTCAAATACGGTTTTCATGGCCATTTTTTTAAAAATTGTCATGAGCAATATCCAATCAACCTTTTTCTCCATACTTATAAGTGGAGCACCTCACGACTACTTCAAAGGAACCAGGGGACTTAAACAAGGGCACCCCCTGTCCCCAATCCCCTCTTCAATTTCAGTTTGAACTACTTAATAGATGGTCGGAGGAAATGTTTGCAGGAGGGATAATACACAGATTTCAGGCCCCAACCAACTGCACAAACCTTACCCACTTATTCTATGTTGACGACACTGTAATTTTCTTCAAAGGAACAAAAAAAATCATGTTCTAACCTGGTCAAATTTCTAAAACACTACGAAAATACAGCAGGTCGAAAGTAAATTACACAAAGAGTGCATTTTATGTAGGAAAAAAACCAGTAACATCTCTAAGAGGGAAATACATGACTCAACACAAATGGAATGTGGAACTTTTCCTTTTAAGTACCCAGGTGTTCAGATCTATCAGGGCAGAAAGAAAATTGTTATTTCCAGGAGATAATAGAGAAAATGAATAACAAAACTGGAAACTGTAGGAAAATTAGTCCTTATTAGGCACAACCTGGCTTATATTCCCATACACGGTTTGAGTGTTGCAGCACCCACCAAACATATCATTCTTACAATTCAAAATATTTTCTCCAACTTCCTGTAGGGTGGATCAGAAAATGGGAATAAAAAACACTGGAAATGTCATCAAAACATTTCTTACCCTTCAATTGAGAATGGATTAAATCTTAAATGTTTTAACACACTGATTGAGGCCTTCTCCCTTATATTATGGTGTAATCTGCAATGTGACACCTCCATCTGAGAAAATATTATCTGGTCTATGCCTGAAAATCAGAGATCATCAGAAGCATGGACCAAACTAGTTTCTGTGTTCGATGTAGCTGTGGATAACAGTCATACATGTTGGTAAAGGCTCATCCAATTTTTGGTTAGCTAATTGGAGTGGGCTAGGAAGTTTAATGGAACTCTGGGCAGCTCTGACCGAACAACCATTTTCCTTTATAACCATAGCCGAGTTCCAGGAAAATCAACTTCATTTTGTTCAAGCAATGCACACTGGTTTCCCTGTTTCTGTTATTAACATTCTGCAGGTACAAAAGAAAATATTCCCTCACAAAGAGGATATAATGATCTGGAAACTTGCATGCTCAGGTAAGTTCTCAATAGCTTTTGCTTATAATTTATTCATACATAAAGGAGTGAAGCTGCTCCACTTAAAAATGTATGGTCTAATATCCTCCCTTGCAAGTTCTCTTTTTTCATGTGGAAATTACTCCATAGTTGCCGAGCTCTCGATGATATTCTTTGAGATATGGGAATAATGATTGTGTCAAAGTGTATATTTTGCAATAATTGTGAATCAATCAACCACCATTTTAGTTCTTGCCAGATGGCTTCTAAATGCTGGGGTTTTTATGCTAGTTTAATGGATATTCGTTTGATGAATTCCCAACAGCACATCTTTGACAAACTCTCTCTAATTTGGTCATATCAGATCTGCTCTGTAAAAAAGAAGAAGTCCTATAGGTGTTGCGTTCAACTATTTGTTGGACACTTTGGATCACACATGTGCTGCCTTATGGAAATATCAGACCTTGCTTCTCCACGATCAGAAATGATATACTAGATTTGATGAAGGGAATATTTTCATGTCATCCAAAACTACATGAACTTGATAGTATAGCTTTAATTGGAGCCGAGGTCTTAACTGTTTTCAAAGACAAAAATATTAAAGTTCTCAAGGCTCACAAGTGGCACCCTCCAGGCACTGGTTATAAACTTAACCGCGATGCCTCCTTCTCTACCCTCTTCAACTCTCTTAGTGAACTGATCATAAGAGATAACTAGGGGCAACCAATTGTTATGTTATCTAAACTCATCAACATGGAAGAATCCTCCCTTCATGCCGAACTTTTTTTTTCGACAACCACACATATATTAATAAACATAAGAAGCATTACAAAGCGTCATACCTAACTTAATTTCTACATCATGTTCATCACTAATTAGATTACAGCTTACTTTAATACATTTAAAAAAACATTTTTTACATGCTGAACTTATTAGTTGATGGAGATCCCAAGACGACTAATACCATAAATGAAAACATTTCACGTCTTGATCAAATATTTAAGAGTTATGTTCGGGATCCTCTAAGTGACATGGCTGGACCAATGAAAAGGTCAAGAATGAAGCTTAGGGATGCAACATTGAATGGTTTGATTGATCAACTTCATAATGAGGAAGTAATGAAGAAGTTGGCTAGGGCTTGGATTAATTATTCAAGTTTGTCGATTAATTGAAGACATTATGAAGAACACTACACTCTTTTTCCCACTGGGTTGTTTAATGAGGTAGTGTGATCATTGTAACATTATTTTATTTCAGTCCAATAACTCGGCCATGTGGGCTTCTGAATAGTTCATAATTTTCGAATCCAGTCCAATAGGGGTTTTCGAAAATATTGTCATTTATTTTTATTAGAATTAGATTTGGTAAGATTAGATAAGATAATATTTTCTAGTCTAATTCTAAGAGAAGATCGGCGGAGATTAGAGTTTGATTTTTGGTACTTTAGTTAGATATGGTTTTAGCTTCTTAACTATGCCATAAGTTGATTCAGATTCCAATTGTGTTTAGGACTTGGAGTTGGCTAAATTTCACCTCTATTTAAAGAGAGGTTGACCGAGATTTTTAACACATATTTATCAATCAAATATTCAGAATTTTGAGTTATTTTCATTATCTTCATTGTTGTTTAATCCCACAAGTTAATTAAGTTTCAATTTCCTTTGTAAGCTGACCTTGCGGGCTAGTTAGTTTATAGAGAAACCTTGTGATCTAAACCTGCGGGCTATTTAGAGAGTAAGTCGGAATTGAGTGTACCCTGCGGGCTATACACTTGAATTTCGTGCATTTATACTGGGTTGGGCGAAATCCCAGTGTAGATAAAGATCCGATATTACGCAATCTAGAGTTTTCGCAGGGAGATTCATATCATTAGTTGCTTATATGGTATATCTTCTTGCATTCAAATAAATTTCACACCCTGATTGCGAGAACTGATTCCTAACAGGTTTATCAGTTCTTGGAAGGAAAGAGAACCATCCCATGGAAGCTTGCTGCATATGTGTGGGAGATTCAAGAACTCACAAAAGGAAAAGAGGTTCAGTGGAACCACATTTTCAGAGAACAAAATGTTCCTACTCTCACACAGTCACACACACACACTCACAAGGATGTTTCCTGAACAGAACCAAACTCAGCAATGCTATCAATGTAGGGAAGCCCCCACGAAACTAAAAAAAGCTATCACGGGAGACATTTTGGGACTTCCTACTCCAAAACAGCATCTGCCCACTTCTTTTGAAAACACACATGCACTTAGTCTTTTGTATAGAAGTAATGTCAATGATAATTACCAACCTAAACATGTTGTTTAAGTTGGTAATTACCCTTTTCATTTCATCTCTCCTTGTAAGCCAATGATATGTAATTATCTCTCAACTCTCATTCATTTCTGCTTTCTTTTGGATTCATTTTTAATAAAGGGCCGAGTGACCCAAATATACACCCATCCATCTTAATGGATGACTTATTTTTTCTTTAAAAAAAACTTGCATCAGATTGAGTTCTTTTGATCATGCTCTCGTTGTGTTGTTGACCTTTGAATTTGGTATCCCCTTTTTACTAGAATAATCACATGTCCAGCGTAAGCAATGATGTTCATCACCATTGATAGGAATGCGTATTTTAACAAATTGTATTTGAAATGTGAGGTATCCTGACAGGTGGTCTTTCATTAAGTTATTTGTCAGAATAAATCAGTTAGATAATTAGATTTGATTTTATATTCTTGACTAGTTAGAGTTATATTAGAACTAGTCTACCTTCAAGCTTTGTACTCTTTATTTATTCTCTTCATGATCAATAATAACATCACGGGAAATCATTCTCTCATGGTATCAGAGTAAGTTCTGATCCTAAACCCTAAACCTTAAAATTTTTTATTATTTATTTATTCCTGGCCGCCCCCTTCCCTCTCTCATTCCCGGCCAATTTCCGATCACTTTCCGGCAACCTCGGCCAGCTTCTGGGGGTCGAAAATCTTCTTCTCCAGCCATACAGTAGCGCTCTTCTCCCCTCGCCTCATCTTCGCCTGCCAGTCCTCTTTTCCGGCCAGATTAATCTCCGATGGTCTCTTCTCTTCTCCCACGGCAAATTGGTTAACTTCCGGCGGAGCTCTCGGGTCTTCCCCGTTCTCAAGTTTTCAGGTCCGCAGCATCGTCATCTCCGGCGAACTCCAACACTCATCCCGACCTCGCTCCAGCCGTGACCCTATCCGGTTCCAGCGGCAAATTCTCCTTCCCTGGCAAGTCCGATATTAATTGCAGCGACAAAGCCAGATTCACGCACCTTCTCTACGCGTCCTTTTCACGCGCCAACAACCAATCCTTTGCGCGTGTCTTCACCGGCGCGTCAGCTCACTCGCACGCCAATATCACTCGCGTGTCAGCCTCACTCGCATGTCAGCCTCACTCGCGCGTCAGCTCACTCGCGCCCCACACCCGTGCACCGTCAATTTGACCGAGTTATTTTGGGCAATTTTTTTGTTGATTTTTTATTTGCCTCAGTGATATGGCTCATTATGTTTCTCGATGGTGTGATATTTTGCGACAACACGATGAGTTCAAGTGGATTTTGAATTCTGGCGCTACAAAACACATGACATCGTCTCCCACTGTTGTTCATCGTGTGACACCATATAGTGGTTCTGCTCACGTCTCTGTTGGTAATGATGCTAAACTCCCTATTACACATATTGGTGATTCTTTGATTTCTAAGTCTTTGCCGATTTATGAAGTGCTAATTGTGCCCAATATCACTAAAAAATTACTTTCAATTCGCGAATTGACTCGAGATTTAAATGTTATTGTCTGCTTTGATGATCGTTCATTTATTATTCAACATAAATTCACTAAGGAAACCTTGGGTCACAGTCATATTGAGGATAGTCTTTATGTCTTAGACTATGGTGCATCTGCTTTACTGTCTAATGTGGAATCAAATAAGTCGCGTGCATCATTTGAAATCTGGCATGCTAGACTTGGTCATGTTCCGCATTCTATTATTTCTGGTTTGCGTGCTTCTGGAGCCTTAGATGTCTCATCGATTTTGCCTAAACCCACCCTTTATGAAGCATGTGAAAAGGTTAAAGGGAAACGTTTATCTTTTCATACAAATGATAAACGTGCTGCTAGGGTACGTGATCTGGTTCATTGTGATTTATGGGGGTCTTCTCCGATTTTATCTGCTAATGGTTTTGCCTACTATGCCATTTTCATTGATGATTATTCCCGACTCTCGTGGTTTTATCCAATGCGCTGCAAGTTTGATTTTTGGGAGGTTTATGGCCAGTTTGAGGCATTTTTGGAGAACCAGTTCTCGTCCACCATTAAGGTATTTCAGAGTGATGGAGGGATTGCGTTCGTAAATGGTCGCTTACGCTCTCACTTTCAGACAAATGACATTCATCATCAGATTTCTTGCCCATCTACTCCGGAGCAGAACGATCGGGTTGAGCGCAAGCACCGCCACATTGCTGAGATGGGTTTGTCTATATTGTATCACTCTCATGTCCCTCTCTCTCACTGACCTGATGCATTTGTTGTGGCCACTTATACTATCAATCGGTTGCCTACTCCTGTTCTTGGTGGACGATCACCATATGAGACTATTAATGGTCGGGTACCTATATATACCAATTTTCATGTTTTTGGTTGTCTGGTCTTCCCGTTCGTTGGCCTATTTACCGACCACAAGCCGTCTCCTCGCAGTATTCCATATGTATTTATTGGCTATAGCTCGCAGTATAAAGGTTTTCGGTGTCTTGATTGCACTACTGGCATAATCTATGTCACTCGACATGCTCGTTTTGACAAGACGTGCTTTCCATTCTCCCCGTCCTTTCCTTCGGAGATCTGTTCTCCACCTTCAGTGTCAGATGTTTCTACTTTTGTTGATTCAGATTTGGCACCTCCTTTGCCTCCTGTTGCTCCTGTGCCGACTATAGCCCCTTACTCCAGTTGTGCCACAGATTTTCCACCGCCACCAGGGCAGGCACCTTCTGCCTCTCCGCCAGTCAGTCCACCTGCTCAGTCTCCACCCAGCTCGGCTGCTTCTTCACCAGCCTCCTCGATTGGTTCAACTCCTCCAGCCTCTCCTCCTCGGACTCGCACTTATCGCATGGTCACTCGATCAGCGACTGGAGCTATTCAGCGCAAGGATTATTCAGACATTATTGCTCATGATCTTACTGCTGCTCTACTTGTTCTGTCTGAGCTGATGGATTATCGCACTGCTCTTCAGGATCCGCCTTGGATTACTTCCATGGATGACAATATGGCGGCTCTTCGTGGTTAGCACACTTCGGACTTGGTGCCTCGCCCTTCGGCCACTAACATTGTTGGCTCCAAATGGGTCTATAGGCTGAAGTATCGACCAGATGGCACTGTTGATCGTCATAAAGCCAGACTTGTGGCGTAGAGTTTCTCGCAGATTCCGGGTTTTGACTTTGATCACACTTTCAGTCCCGTGGTCAAGGCCTCCACTGTTCGGACGGTT
>JAULKM010000006.1:10267593-10277825 GCA_032355605.1 Rubia tinctorum | reverse complement strand
ACCCATTTTTCAAAACCTTTTTCTTTCCTATTCTAGCTTCTTTCCTATTCTTTCTTTCTAATCCGACCCGACAAACAAATTTCGACACTTTCCAACCCGACCCAACCAACCCAACAAACAAATTTCGACGTATTTCAACCCGACCCGACCAACAGACTTCGACCCGTTTCAACCCGACCCGAACCCGACCCGACCCGACACGGCCAACAGGCTTTGACCTGCTTCAACCCGATCCGTTTGACCCCACCCGGCCAACATATTTCGACCTGTTTCAACCCGACCCGTTTCGACCCGACCCGACCCGATCAACAGATTTCGACCCGTTCCAACCCGACCCGTTTCAACCCCAACATGTTTGACCCGAACTCGAACCTGATCCGAATAACCGAATTGACAGCTCTACTTGTAAGTGTTTCAAATAGAACATTTAGGTGCTTCTTTTATAACTTGTGTGTAGATACTTAGAATACAACTCGTAAGTGCTTCAACTAATGCTTGTAAGTACTTCAAATATAACACGTAGGTGCTTCTCTTATAATTTGTAGAGTTAAGTGCTAAAATAACCCTATGATTTGATTGAAAGTGTCAATCTAACCCTGTAAAATTTGAAAGTACAATTATAACCCTATTATTTGGTCAAAAGTGCCAATCTAACCTTAGGAACTTGAATTTGACCGGATTTTTGTAAATTGACTATTTTACCACTGTTTTAAATATATAAAAACTTTAAAAAGACAATATTACCCCTGAAAACCCTAAATTCTTCTTCTCTATCCCACTTCCCCGTAGCAGTCGCCTCTCCCCATTAATCTTCGCTGATTTTTTATCATCAAAGTTTGTTATTCACAATATTTTTACAACATTAATTCTGTCTCCCCCTAGTGTTTGCTACCGGAGCCCAACTCCACCAAAGGAGCTTAGTACAGCGGCAGCGGCGCAGCCTGTGAAGAAGCAGGAGGCGTCGGCGATTGAATGAGGAGGAGGCGTTGGCGATTGCAGGAGGAGGAGGTGTCGGCTATTTACCCCAACGGGTTTGCTAACGTCGGATCTGGTCGGAATACACTGAAGTCGGCGGGCTGGAGGAGCTCAAGAGGAGGCGAATCGCACGGGTCTTTGTCGTGGTGGTGTTGATCGCGGTGGTGGTGGCAGGTAGGGTTTGAGTGAGGCGGAGCGGGTGGCGGGGCGATGTGGCGAGGCGTAAACCTAGCGGTGTGTGGGTTGGTGGGGGGAGAGCAGGCGGAACAGTGCCAGGTGAAACAGCAGTGGTATATTTCCCTCTACTCGAATTCATGTTGAAATCTGTTTCTACCTCAATGTTCAGCTCACCTGGTAAACTTGTTTTCCGTAACTGTTAAATTGTACAGACTGTGGTATTGTGAGACCGTTTATTGATTCTTGTTAAGAGAGATGGATGATACGATGAAAACTTCCAGATTCCGACGGCGGAGCTGCGGAGGTGGCGGCGGCTGTGGTTATGAAAATGAAGAAGAAGAATATCCTAGGGTATTCTTGTCATTAGATTCTTATGTTTAAGACTAAGAATATTTTAGTCTTTTTAGGTTTGGTCAATGTCAGAAAATACTGAGTTAATGCTGGAATAGTGCCAAAAGATTATATCGGCACATTTGATGCAAAAGTTAAGGTTATAATCGCACTTTCAGATTATACAAGGTTATATTGGCAATTTTTAAAAATAATAGGGTTATATTTATATTTTACCCTAATTTGCATTTGCTACGAAAATTATTTGGTACTTAAAGTACAACTTATAGGTGCTTCAACTATCGCTTGTAAGTGCTTCAAATGTAATTTGTATGTGCTTCTTTTATAACTTACATCTGCTACTAAAACAACTTGGTGCTTAGAGTACAAGTCATAGATGTTTCTTTTATAACTTGTATATGCTACGAAAATAATTTGGTTATTATAGTAGAACTTATAGGTGCTTCAACTATTGCTTAAATGTGTTTCAGATGTAAGTTGTAGGTGCTTCTTTCATAACTTACATGTGCTACTAAAAGAACTCTTAAGTGATTCGACCATTGTTTGTAAGTGTTTAAATTATAACATGTAGGTGATTTGATCATTGACCACTAGGTTGTAATTAAGTGTTTCAAATATAACATGTAGATGCTTTAACAATTGTTTGTGTAGATGCTTTAACAATTGTTTGTAAGTTGTTCAAATGTAATTTGTAGGTGGTTCTTTTATAACTCGATCAGTGAAATGAAATTTAATGAGATATAAGAGAGTAAATTAGCTACGACAAATTAGAAAATTTGCAGTGATGGAATTGATATGGTTACGAAAATAAAAGGATTGCATACAGTATTGCTATAATGTTTGGATTTAGAAGCGGAAAACATTTGCTACGATAAAAGGCTAGTGGTCCTGATTATATGGGTAAATCAAGTCATGAAGATGGGCTATGCTCCGGAATTAATTGAAGACGGGTCCAGATAAATGGTCCAGGCTTATATTTAAAAATGTGTAATTAAATGGAAGTCATAAGATTAAATAGTTGAATGGTTTAGATTTATTCTCACATAAGAGTGTGTTCTCATATAAAGTGTGTATTCGTATCTATCGCCAAATGATAAATATCAATCTCTCTTTATGTTTTCCATATTATTTTGTCTATATATTTTTTTAATAGCATTAATCTATTACGTCATTTTTTCTCATTTATTGGAGTAATATTTTTGGTCTTTTGACATTTCTTGTACCTCCTACATGTTCTTTTTTATTATCAATTCTTATCTCAATTCTTATATTGTGTGTATCCCAACATTTCTTATATCATTTGATATATTTACATATTTCTCATACCCCTATCTTTTTGTACTATTTTTGTTTGTCAATTTGTCTCTCTAATCTGCGAAATTTTCATGTTATTCTATGCATGTGATTTGCCCATTGATGCAGACATGGTTGGAGACTTGGAGTTAAGAAATTAACATCGGGGTATCCAAATACCTTTGCAGGAGGAGCTGTGTCTTGGCAGTCAAAACTCAAAAAGTGGGTAGCTCCTTCTACGATGGAAGCATAGTACATTGCCACCACGGAAGCTTGCAAGGAAATATTTTGGATGAAGAACTTCTTGGTGGAATTGGGGTTAAACTAAAAGAAGTATGTCCTCTTTTGTGACAACCAGAGTGTCATCCACTTAGTCAAGAATCCACCCTACCATTTATGAACAAAACATATTAATGTTCATTATCATTGGATTCGGGATGTATTGGAAGAAAAGAGCCTACAACTTGAAAAGGTGCACACCGATGATAAGTGGTCAGACATGATGACTAAGGCATTACCAAGTAAGAAGTTTGATGATTGTTGCAAAAGTGCCAGTGTGGTGATTTCTTCTAATTAGGTCGGGCAGGAGGAGGGTTTTGTTGGGTTTCCTCCCTAATTAATTCTAGAACTCTCCATTTATGGAAGAGGGAGATGTTTCTAGGATGATAGGTGATGAGACATCAAATGCATGTATTTTCCGAAGCATTTAACATCTCTTATGTTATCTTTTTGTTAGAATATTTCTAGGTTTAGCTAGGTTTATATTATAAGGGGTTTAGATAACCTTTTTTGGTTTTTGTATCTAAATCCTTCATTTTGTAACCTATTTTGAGTCTAATGGTATTTTAGTCCTTACAAGCATCTAGATTCCTTTTTGTGAGCTTAATTTTTAGATTGCACATAAGCACTTCGGAGTTTTTTAGTGAAGGGCATTCACAAGGATGGTAGAAGATTGAATGCCACAAGTTAAAACGTGTTAGAAGATAGAAGGGTCGAAGAAGGGAATTGGCATTTTATCAATTAGATGGTTAGGATGATATCACATGTTTTATATCCCGGTTCTTTGATTTATGAAGTGTTTTGAATATCATTTTGAAGACTCATATTAAAGAGTTCGGGTTAGAAGAGTTCGGGATTGAAGAGGCTGCAAAATTTTGAAGAGAATGCAAATTATTCTGGAAATTGGTAGAAATTGGGCAGAGAGCTTGTCACGGTCAGTGACAAATGTGCATGGTAAGTGACCATGGTCATTGACAAATGTGCACGGTCTGTGACAAAGGGTCCAGCTGCTCATTTATGTTTCTTTTTTCTCCTTTAATTCCAAGACTATAAATAGCCTCTTCTTCCCCATTTCATGTAAGCCCGACTTGGGGCCTCAAAACCCCAGTTTTTCTTCTCCTTTTCTTAGTTTTTGTACTTTTTCCATGAATTATTGTAGATTTTTTATGGGTTTTCATTATCTAGGCTAGATTTATCACCTAGGAGTAGTTGATTGAATCTTCCAAACCCATGTAATGAGAATCTCTATTTTACTCCTTCATGAACATTTATTGTTTAGCTTTTATTGTGTCATTAATGTTGATGTTTACTTCATTCATGTTATGGGTTGTTTGAGAATATGAAGTGTTTGTATGATTAAATGCTAGGATGTTACGAAAGTGTACAATTTCTTATCTCTTTGGCATGAAAATCCAAGAACATGGAATTAGAACGAATCTCCTTGGGTAAATGATGTCAATCTTACTAGATGAGTATGTTAATGAAGTTTGTTATCATATTTATCCTATGGTAGCACTAAAAGGTAGAATCTTGAATGTTCTAGGCTAAATCTAATAAATGTTTTGTTTGGTTAAATGGCTAACCATTTGGTAGAATGCTTGTAGTTGTTATCAAATCTATGGTTCTTTGTGTATGATGTCATTAATGAAATACTTTTAGGTGGTGTTTTTCTAAAGTGATCATTAATGAGATTTACAAATAGTTGTTGATCGCTTTTTGAATTATTCTTGAGAAGAAAGGGATGTTTATCTTCGAAATTGAAGTGATAGCATCCACGAGGGCGTTTGGTTGGGATGAATCCGGAAAGGGAAAGGGAAAGGGAATCTGAGATCTTGATTCTCTTAGTTAGTGTTTAGTTTGATTTTTTTTTATCATTCTCTTTCCTCATTTCTAGTTTTGTGATTCTCCCAGTTGGGGGTTACATAATTCTCTAGTCTTACTTTGGGACTGAGATTCCCTTTCCTTGTAGCCTTCCTCTAGTTTTCAATTTTCCTCTTTGTTTTCTCAACTCCGAAATAAATTATACTTTAAATTTATTTTCAAAATAAAAATTACAAATTATGATTATGAATATGCTTTCAATTAAAATATTATAATTTTATTTTTTTAATTGTATATATATCAAATTTAAATTAAACTATAATTTTTATATGAACTCTTTTTTAAGTAAAAATAACTTTTTTACTATGAATAATAGTTAGTAATATATTAAATAGTAATATTATACTTTAGTTTAATTAAATTTAAGACAAAAAATTATTTCATACATAAAAATTAATACTATAATACTACTTTTCAAGTTATTCATAAATATTGTTATATTATAAAGGTTAGCCAAACAAATTGAATATTTTACTGTTGTCCTACCCAGATGAAAAGGAGTTTTAATTAGGTTCTTATGCTTTTGATGGAGGTGGTGATATTTAGTGTAATATGGTTCTCGATATTGGATAATCAAAAAATATTTATGTATTGATGGATATAATACTTATGTCATATTTTGGATTTGCATCAATTTTATGCTTTACGACAAAAATATGTATAGATGACAATATGTAAATAAAAGATTTATGACAAATTATAGATAGATTTACATTTTTTTTAAACCACATAAAACATATTAATAAATTAAAGATGATGCACTACATATTTTATAGTAAATATTTTTATATGAACTAGATATGACAATAATTCATGAAGTACTTTTATATTTTGTAAGCAGATTTGATAATGTGAAATAATTTATAGTTATGTGTGTTATTTTATAGATAATGCTAGAAATTAATATTTTGTTTCCCTAGTGTGAGCCAAACAGTAAAAAAGGGAAACATAAAGAATTTGATTCTCTTTCCACAATTGAACCAAACATATTTTTAAAAATAGGGTTATTCCTTTCCTTTCTCTTCCTGGCCCTTTCATGATTCCTTTCCTTTTCTCTGTTTGAACCAAACGGCTCCTAAGAGGTTTGAAAATGAGAATCAATTGTTATCAAAGCTTTGTCATTTTTTATTTTACCATCTTTTCTTAGTTGTTGCATGATTGGCATAATTACCTTTATTTGCTAGTTGTCTTGTCTTTGATTTCATAACTTAGAAAAACCAACCAAACACCAACACCCCGCTTGTTTTATGTATTTACACACACACATATATGCTTATATCCACCTTATATGCATGAACCCTTAGAAAAATTTCACTTCTTTGTGGACGACCCCGATTTGCCACTATCTACTTAATTATATTTAGGAAGAACTTTAGTGCTACAAATTGTATGTTTGAGAGGTACAAGGACGATCTCCTAATGAGGGAAGAATCTAGATTACCTCCTACAAGACTCCAAGATTTTTTTTGTGGTTGTTGGGGGAGATGGAAGAGAATTCTAAACCTATTGGTTCACCTCTAATCCATGACCACTTCCATTCCTTCTAGTGTGGGAGAGCCAATTTTAGAGTGAGGAGTTAGAAGGAAGTTTTCATCCTTTTTAGTTAGTGAGTATTCCACCATAGTGTGAGTATCTTTGTAATCCATCCATCTTGGGTGAAATATTTGCAGCCTACTATAGGCTCATATAGTGGAAGATTTGAACTACATAGACTGAAGAGTTAGAGAAGTTTTCATCCTCTTTAGTTAGTGAATGTTTTACCATAGTGTGATTATCTTTGTAATTCATCCATCTTGGATGAGATATTTGCAGGCCTACTATAGCCTCATATAGCGGAAGATTTGGACTACATAGTTCCGCAATTTTTTCCGATTTGGGTTTTCTGCATTACCAAAATTTGGTGTCTTATTTTTCTATTCTTTTCATTCATCGTCTTGATCACAAAGAGGGAAATATCAATTTTTCCAGCATCAATCTACCAAATTTGCTCCATTAAACGCTCAAATTTACCATTATTTGCTATTTTTTTAAATTATTCATGACATTACTAATGCAAAAACTTACAAAATATTATTTGTGACATCAAAAGATGTTATGAAGTATATAAATAGATTATTTTGAGAAATTAATCTAATTATATACTTATGGAATTAAAATAGAAACAATTATGGTGACAATTTTATTAAACATAGATGTTAAACACAGTTTATGTGAAATCTGGAGACGAACTCGACCGGATAAGGGTATGATCAGAGTTTGAACCGAGTTAGTAGTATTTCTGAACAGTATTTGAAATGATTACAAAAGTGCAAAGCAATCTGAAAAGCCAACTAATAATAATTCCAGACCAAAAGAAGTTGCAGAATTGCAACAGACTTCAACAAAGACCATTACACGCAGAACGGCTATAACAACATAACATCTATCTAGTGCAATCGTTTGCAACTAAATCCAAACAACATTAAAAAAAACACACAACGAATCAAATGAACAGAAGAACAACAAAAGCAATCACTCAAGACTCAAACTTGGAAAGGCCATGGCCAATCCTTCAATCCATCTCCATCTTGAACCTTAGCACTCTTCCTCATCGAACTCGTGCTGTTATCTCCGCCATCCATATATGCATAGTACTTGAGGAAAAACGCAAGGGTCAGCACTACCCACTCCATGCAGAAAATCGCGATGCACAGTCCACCCCCCAATTTCAGGATCACTGCAGCATCATCCTCCCTCACGTAAGACCTGAGTCTCCCGAGAAAATCCCCTGTCTTGGTAAAAATGAGCACCGAAACAGAGCCCTGAAATATCGCTGTCAGAAGCGTGGACGCCATGTGTGCACCGTACCACTTCCATCCTCCGGAGGACGCTGCTGCGCAGCCTGAAATCGCCCCGGCTATTGTCAGGATGTGGAGGAGGATCAAGAAGAAGCCGCAGAGAGATGGGATGAGTCTCAGGGAGAGCGTCAGGAAAATGCCACCGGAGGCCAGCCCCAGAATTATGTAGTTGCAGAGAAGAAATATTTTCTTGGTGCGGAGTTGGGATGATGATGATGTGGAAGAGGATTCAGTGCCATTGTTGCTGATTGAGAACCCCATTTTTTGTGAATTCGTTCTCCAGAAATGCAGAATATTTATGGGTTTTCTACAAAAAGAAGTCGGGAATTGAAGAAGTGGTAGCAAAATAGAGAAAGTTTGGAAGAGATGTGCTGTGTATTGGAGAGTATTGGAGAGTATTGGAGAGTAGTGGAGGAAGATATAGCAGAGAAGAAAGGCTGCAACGGTCGAGTTGGAAAATATGACCGTTGTGGGATTTCAATAATTTACCGGTAACGCGCCGCCATCTGTTTCATTTTTCCTTTTGAATCGTTCCCACGTTCCGCTTCTTTCTTTCTTTCTTTCTTTTTTTCTTGTTATAGATAAGCAAAAACAATATTGGAATATATTTTTAGATCCACTAACGCTAAATTATGTTATTTTATGATTGAGGTAATTAATAAAATGATTTAATGTTTGTTTTTATTCATGCAACGAGTTTTCTATAACTTAGATAAACTTTTAAAATGTATTATTATGTATAAATAATTATGACCATAAAAATTATTGAAATCAGGTTTTTTATGATTGGTTTAACCGTTATTTAGTCTAACGGAAAACTTTCTCATATTAGAAATTGATTACTATCTCTCTTTTCTTAAATTTGACACACTTTCCTTTAAAATATTTTTTAAGTCTGTCACATGGAGTATACTTTTATGGCAAAAGTGAATCATTCACTTTCACTCATTAAACTTTTTAATCATTTTATTCAATTCTTTTCACACATTTCAACTTGTACAAAAAAAATTATCACTTAAAACTATGGTGTCAAACAAAGTAAAATAAAAAGAGTACATCAATTATCAAGAAAACAAAACACTTTGTACTCCATGTCAGAATAAGTCAATATGATGATTAGATTTGATTTGATTATGGATTAGGTTCATGCCTAGATTAGAATTCTATTAGACCTAGTCTACCTTTTGTACTCTATTTATTCCATTCAGTAATATCATAATCATTGCGGGAAATCATTCTTTCATGGTATCAGAGCAAATTATGATCCTAAGCCCTAAACCCTAATTTTTCTGGCCTCCTTCCCCCTCTCTTTTCCGGCCAAACTACCCGGCCAAATTCCAGCCATCATCTCCGTTTTTCGGCAGCTATTTCCAGTCCACATTCCGGCTGCTCTCTCTCTGGTCTTCTTCGCGGTCACCTCCGACGGATCTCTCAGACCTTCTCTGTTCCTCAACCACCTCCTTCTCCGTTCAGAGTCTCGACGACTTCATCTTGGAAATTCCTCGACACGCCAGCTTTACCCTCAGCGGCCTCCATCTCCGGCATCAACGGTGTCGCTTTCTTTCTCAGCTTGGTGGTTATCATCGCTCGTTTCTCGGTTCGACGAAGAAGGAAAATCGGCGACGAAGTAAAACCGGTTCTCAAATTGGCGAAGACAGAAAACCAAAACTTCACAGCCAGATCCACGTGCCTCTCTTCCCGCGCCATAGCCACGCGCTCTCAGCTCAACAAGGCACTGTCAGCAAAGCGCGTGATTCCACGCGCTCCAAGTCAAACACGCGTGACCCGGTACTTGCGCGTGAGATTCACGCGCCAACAGTCTCCTCTGCGCGTGAACTTCACGCGCCAGCTGTTCTCCGCTCATGTCTGCACGCGCCTAGCATTTTTTGGGCAGATTTTGTGTTTTTGCTCATTTCTTTTTTGCCCTTATGGATATGGCTCAATTTAATTCTCAACGAAGTAATATTTCAAAATTCACTGGCTCTTTTCATCATCCACGGCACGATGGCTTCAAGTGGATTTTAGATTCTGGCGCCACAAAGCACATGGCATCGTCCCTTACTGCTGTTGACCATGTTACACCTTATCATGGTTCTTCCAATGTACATGTTGGTACTGGTGCTAAACTATCTATTACTCATGTAGGTGATTCTTGTTTCTAAATCTTTGCCTATTTATGATGTGCTCATTGTACCCGATATCACTAAAAAATTGTTTTCCATTAGCAAGTTGACTCGGGATTTAAATGTTGTTGTCTGCTTTGATGATCATTCATTTGTTCTTCGGCATAAAATCACTAGGGAAACCTTGGGTCGTGGACATATTAAGGATAATCTTTATGTCTTAGACTATGGTGCATCTACTTTACTGTCTACTATTAAGTCAAATCAATCGCGTGCGTCCTTTGAAATCTGGCATGCTAGACTTGGTCATGTTCCG
>JAULKM010000006.1:10239884-10267493 GCA_032355605.1 Rubia tinctorum | reverse complement strand
GGTTTTTCGCTCAAGTGCATTAATTAATCTATCTACGGCTCTGCAATTCTATTTCTTTGACTCCTATTCAGGTTGTTAGTTCTAACAAAAACACCAACATAGGGCAACCTTCCAGAGTATGTCTGGGGCTAGCAGCTGGGCAGGGGATTTACACAGGTCGTAGAACGCTCGGAACAGAGAGAGGTCCCCAGACCAGTGGTGAGACTCAAACAAAAGGAAAGAAATAGCGAGGGTTGAGGTCAAGGAGGAAACAAACGAAGCAGTAAGAGGCAAAGAGAGAACACTGAAGTACATGACAGTCTTGCCTTGACGGTCACAGACATATACACCATCATTAGAGGAAGTGTGGGGGAAGGATGAAGTCCTAGAGGAAAGTACATTGTAGGCTGATACCGCAGATGACACTAGCGGATAGAAAGTTAAGTGTAGACGAAGTGATATCGGTTGGTGCCAACGACCTGATACCAGACCGACCAGCAGGCAGTGATGTGGTGATGATAACAGTAAAAGTGATGGACAAGAGAATTCATCGGGCATACGTAGACGGAGGAAGTTACGCAAAAATAATGTACTAGCACTGTTTTGAAAAGTTGGACAAGAATACCAGGAAGAAATTGAAGCCAACAGATACCCTGATACCCCGGTGGTGGATTTTGCAGACGGGGTGGTGTGGCCAGAAGGAACGATACTTCTCCCTGTAACGGTAGGGAAAGGAAAGAGGAACAAAACAGTGGATATGGAGTTCATTGTGGTGAAAGCAAATAGCATGTATAACCAGATATTGCGCATGTTGACACTTACGCTCCTAAAAGGTATCATGTCCACATTACATCTATTGTTGAATTTCCCGACAAAATAAGCACCATCACTCCACCATGGGCTATACCTCCACCACCATCGTCGACCATTAGGTCTCACCTCCTCTTATTTACTATAGCAAAATTTCTCTATATCTCGATCTATCTTCCACAACTGATTACTTCTCCCTCGAAGCCGATAGAAAGGATGATATAATCACTCCAGGACAGACCCCAACAATTTCTCCAATTTGAGATGACGGCAAAGCAGTTGGAGAAGACACTTGAAAGAAGCTAGTTCTGCTCTCCCGGTTGAAAAGAGAACCCCTTATTCCCCACAACCAGAACCGCTTATTTATCTCACTCCCAAGTCCCACCACATGTCCATCATCCTATCACCGCCATCAGACTTCGGTTTCTCTCTCTTCACCTTAAAGTGGAATAGAGAGTCTATAATTGTTAGTAATTTGGTTGATTTAAACTTCATCTCTTCCAACTTCAGTGGGCTGATGAATTATTTTGACATCATTAGCTTTACTTGTTCCAGTTTCTCTTCAGATGGAATCTTTTCATACAATCGGAAGGGGAAAAAAATCTTTTCATCACCCAGAAGAAACCAAAAGGGAAAAAGTACCGGTATTTATCTGTAATATAAGTTCATCACTATTCATGTACAACTACGACCTTCTGTTCCCACCAGTCTAAGAGTATGCCAATAAGGAAAGTCGCTTCAGAGCAGTCAACCTAAAGGATGTTCTTGTTTTGGGTGGTTGCTTTAAAGGAGTTGACCAAACCACCACATGCAGTTTCAACTTTCAAGCTCAGCTCCAAACTTCTCTAGACTTTCAGCTTCCTCGTCCAAATCCCGAATTGAAGCATGGTTAATGGATCCGTCATCTTCACTTGCGTGAATTTGTCGTTGGTTGAACCTGAAAGGTGTAACCGCTCCATCAGAATCAGAAATACAAAAATACTCAGTATCCCACACTACCTAATCCTTCCCACAAATGAGTTTTCCTGAAATGGTGACCACATCGCCAACTAGTCTATACACACGACAAAAATTCACTATGCACTTGAATTTTTGTGTGCACGTGACATCACAAACCTTCCTTATATGGGTACATTCAAGTCCTTATGACACAAATAGAATGACATATTGTTAAACTTTTAACTAGTTCAAAGAATATATCGTACTAACCTACTATAGAAAGACTAAATAAGTTGACAGCGTAACAGAATAAAGACATTACCAACGTCCGTTCATTGATTCAATGCACTTCAAAGCATCCTTTCTGTCTTTGTATTTGACTAGCACAACACCTTGAGGGTTATTTTCACAGACCTGCACGTAGGAACATAAAGCAAAGCTATTAATAAAGCAAACTGCCTATGAAGTAGCAGAATTTTAGTGAAAGAAAACCAATGGCCCCCAAGAAAATGTAAAATTCATAACGTGAACTACAAAGGCTCTTTCTATCAATTATACAGGGGGAAATCAATGATTACAAAATATGTTGAGGAAGGAAAGACAACAAAAGAACATAGGAATCCTAAAATTCAAAATATAAAGGATCTAACTTTAAGTATTGAATTTGAAACATGGAAACTGAAATTATCAAAGTAGGCTTAAAATTTTGTTTAAAACAACAGCAATACTAGCACAACAAAAGTTGAGGCATGTTATTAACCTTGACTAACTCCAGTGGACCAATTTTTGAACACTCATCTTTAACATCTTCCTCCAATTCAGCATGTAAATTCTCATTAGCCTGCCAATAACAGAACGTTGTTAACAGAAGCAAATTCAGCACCCAAAGTATGTATTTTAATAACTATCTCAAACTGCAATCATGAACGCCAACAAGCGTTTGTGAAGGAAGCCTGACACAAACTATAGGCAACAATGTCCGATATCATGAAATTCCTTGGGACATATGAATGATTAGATTTTACTCAGTTCTTTCATCTAATAGTACTATTAATTATAGGTGGGATGTAGCAGAAATAATTCAAAAAGAATCTTTCATTAATTGTCTAAGTACTTTACAAGTAATTTGTTCCTGACATTTACAACATAAATTATGCAACATTTCAATATCTTTACACAATTAAATCATCTAACAAACCAGTTGGGATTACCAGGTACAATTAGGTTCTAACTCATCTATACAACCACTGCTAAGTTTTTACCTATGCAGAGTCAGCTCTAGTATGCTTCACATGGCCATTGCAGTCTGACCTTAGGAGTATAATAAGTCTATTTCAATGGTTTACTTTAAAGTCCCATCAGATATTCCCCCTTTATCTAAGTTAATGATTCTCTATTTCCTACATGCCACACTAGAGCATCTAAAAGTCTATATTGCACATATCCCAGTCACCTTTGACATAGATAATTTTTCTCGTTTTCTCATTGACTGGGGCTACCCTCAAATTCTTTCTAAAATATTCATTCCTCCAGTAGTCTAGTGTGTCTACATGTCTAACTCAACATTAAAATTTTATTCAATCAGGTGCTAAGTCAGAACAAGACATGGTTCTTCTCAACCACGCAAAAACAAATTGTTGCAAATTTACTACAGGTACAACACTAATAAAAGGAAGAGCGTAGAGTATTTTAACAATACCCTCATTTCTGCTGGGGTAAACATGTACCGTAGAACCACTGTGGCTGGAACTAAGACCTTGGCATCATCTCGACCACCTAGTAAACAAAATAACTGTTTTAGAGGGAAAAAACAAGAACGTGAACTCAATCCAGACGATCACTGATGGACAATGAGAAGCACGGAACAAAAGATACAGCCATTACAATATTCTAAGTAGTTTTCATGCCTGATATGTCTTATCTTATCATGCATGTACCATTCTACATTTCAATTCTTTCACCCTACTTAGTAGTACTTATGCTGCTCACAAACACATAAAACTCACTTGAAACAAGGGAATTTCCTTCCATTCAAGTTGGCTGATGTATTCTAGAAATAGTAACATGTTGGGAAGACTCAAAGAATTATACTTTTGTCAAAAGGCAAAAGTATAAGGCAAAACAATTTCTTGAAAGATGGCATTCAGATAAACCCCAGGAATTCAATGGTTCCTTCCCTTGTTAATTATCTTTGCAACAGAAAATTACAATAATGAGGAACTTATCACCATCTTACAAAAGTTTAGGAGTTGATTTAAAGAGCACAGATTTCGTGATTAATCATAGACCAGAGGAACCACTTGCGGGTTATGTCATAAGACAAATGATGAGAGGGAGACTGCCATCTTCCCCAGCTTAAGTGGGCAAAACAAGAACATATACAAAATAAAACTACTCAAGGGGGTTGAATTGATGTGTCCAAAGAATTAGTAGGAAAAAATACCAGTAATCAGACTGAAAAATATATGTTTTTGCAAAAACAAAAAAGTGAAAAAAAATCTACCCCAGCCGAGCATCTTATGTTCAATTTGTTGGAGTTTTTTCTTCTTTCTCTTGTCCATTTTCTTTGCTACAAATGCCTCCCCTGTGAAATCAACATAAACATGTCGAAAAGCATAATATTAGAATGATCGTGCAAAGAAAGGTATATATGCAGGTGAGCACATGTTACCTTTCTGCTCAAACTTTGCTTTGGAGACTGACATGGGAACTTTTCCACCTGGCCGAAAAGGCGCCCCATCCAAGATTTGGATCGCTAGATCTACTGAAGCTTCCTAAAAGACCAACAAAAAAAGAATTTTAAAATTGATTTGGGGGCAACACAATTTTGAATGCAATTAACAAATCCCGACAGTACCTTTAGATACGTAACAAGAGCATCCCCCTTTTTCTGTCCAGTCTCTCGGTCAACATAAATCTTTATGCGAGGTTTCTTCTTTTCAGGGTCCTACATGTTTAGTACGAAAATGTCACAAAAATGTTTTGCTCACATTTAAAATAAAACTTCATTGCAAAAATGTTTTGTTTATACAAATATCATTTAAGCCACAAAGCTGTTTTGCTCACACAACTATCATTAAGCCACAACACTTTCATGCAGTAGAAAAACAGCATGTTTGCCGCATCTTTTTTAGTAAACTGGACTTTTAACATCTGCTGAAAGTAACAACTGAATACGTCGATTCTAAAAAGTCATTGCTCAATCTTTATTAAAAAATTACAAGAATGGTAAAATGCTAGTATGTAAATAAATGATTTCCATATAATCCCCTAACAAACAGCAGATAATATAATCGCATTTCAGTAGCCCATACAGCATGAATCAATCATAACATCAACAGGGAGTCAGGGACTAGTTGCACTATCTACTGCTTCAAGAGTTATAATGAAGCTTAGATACCATTCCACATAAACATGTAAAATTATTTCATGGAATAATGGATTGTATAGATGAATTGCTAGTACTACAGGATAAAATGATTAACTCAGGTTAAAGAATGAAAGTAAGGAATACATGTTATATGAAGGAAAGGGATACTTGACTGCTCACACACTGGATATTTGGAGGAGATTAAGATGTATAAATTCCAAAAATTAGAATTTTTTCTACCATCAAGGGCCGGGCAGGAAGGTATGTATCTTTTTTTTTTGCTACCTACACCCTGCCTATAAGTGCCTAAAATTGAATTCCTAAATGCAACCTCAACAGCCTCTTAACAATAAATGAGCCACATCAGGTAGTTTCTACATTTCGTATTTCCCGTTCCCCAACTACAAAAGCTTTTCGATTGCTATAAGCCTGTAACAGGTAACTCTGAGCCTTGTCAAAGTTTCAGAAGCCAACTACGTGGATCATATCTCGCCATACACATTCTCATTTTTAAATTCTAATGTGAACGCCTTTTCTAATAATAGTTTCTATCGATTTATATGTTTTTCCATTTCATTTTCAATACGAGTATCTAACAAAGGTCTCTTAAATGTGATTGCGGACCAATTTAAGAGCTTCTCTCTCATTCCCTCACATATTGGGCAAACCCACATTTTCTTTCTGATTCATTAGTAGCTACTCTATTTAAAGACCAAGAAAATCTATGCACATATCAAAGATATACTAATTTGAAGTAGCACCTTATCACTAACAGCTCAGCTGAGCCCCTATGTCTCCTATACAAAGCTAGAGCCACCCTCTATCCCTGATTCCTGCTAGTCCCCTCTCCCCTCCCATCCTTCTTCCTTAAACAAAATCACCATCTCAGGAAACTATGAGCTTCGAACTCTCTGTCTTATGATCCCAATATGACTCCATCTCACAATGTAACCACATATAATGTGCCTACGGCTAAGGAATCTCAAACAACTAAAGATAAAGTAAAGATGGAAAGAAACCATAATCAATGAGAAAAAATATGCAGGCGTGGGGGGCACAGGTGAAAATTAGATTAGAACTAATCAGCAGTGGTAACAGAAGCCCCACTAATGCTCAAATCAATATGAAGCATGCGCAGGACACCCTAAATTGTGCTCAGATGAATTTCACCATAAGTAATACCAACGATGAAAATGAAAAGAACATATTATGTACCTCTTTAATGATCCCACATTTTGAGAAAACCTCAAACATCTGCACAAAGGCTCAGATATTAGCGAAGGCAGATTGTCATAGAATTACTGTTAATCAGAATAGTTCAAGAGAAATGTGACAACCTGAAGGAATATTCAACTAACCTCTTCCTCCATAACATCATCAGGCAACCCAGTGATGTAAACATGTGTATTCACTTTCAACTCGAACCAACTATCAGGAGGCTTATTGGCTTCCTGAATCACAAAAGAGAAACTAGCTTTATTCTCAACTCTCATCCCAATATTACTCGTGGGAAAAAAGGAACCTGGATGCTAATTATACAGAAAAACACTAAATGCATTTTTTATCGCAACCGACCACCCTCACAACAAGGTGAAACTAAAAGTGACACCTGGCAACTTAAAGATCGAACTTAAAACTCAGCAGATGGTAATGACAAACTAAAATATCTGAGAAGGATATACTAGACTAGTTTTAAATTTAAATTTAAATACTGGAAAAAAAACTGAAATGCAAGCAGTCAGAAAAAGAACCTTCTTCTCAGTAGGTTTCTCAGGTAACTTTCTCTTGCCATTGGGCTTTGCATCTGCCGAATCACTGATTTCCTTGAAATCTTCCTCAGCAGAGAGGGCATGAGCTGGCAACGATGGAAAGACTTCCTCTTCTTCAATAAAAACCATATCATCCACAGCATAATTTTCATTTTTTTCGGGTTTTTCTTCCTGCTCAAGTCCATTAAAAAAGTATTAATAAGAAATGCAAAACAAAGAAACAGGTGACCTCAAAATAATGTAGGTTACTAAGAACTGAAACAGCAGAAATGTAGTCACACCTGTAACAAATATCATTTATCGAACACGAAACAACATGATGTGCAAAATTAATGCATACCTGAGGAACCCAATGTCTAAGGGCCTGATCCCACTTGTACACAGTACCATCATCATCAACGAATTCTTGCTCGCCCTCTGGTGGTGTGGATGGCTTTTCAGGTTCAACATTGGCCTGTTGAGCCTCGGCTTCAGCTTCAGCTTCAGCTTCTCTCACCTCCCGTTGCCATTTTTCAAATTCATCCTCATCATTTGATACAACGGGTACTGCATATAACACAATGAAAATTAATGACATTGCCAGATATAACATTTATCTTCAAACCTAGATTGGAAAACTCATCACCTGTCTGCTGGTTGAGAACACCCTGAGAAAGCAGCTCGGAAACTGCCATCAGAGGCTGCCAGTTGGACGCACCCTCAAACCATACAAGTGTCTGGGGTGAAAGATATCCATTAGAGTAATGCTCTGTCAATTAAAAAAATAGAGTAGCTTAAGTAACTAGTTAATATCATTACATACAGACCAAGGCTAATTTTACTTGGGACTAAAGTCATACGAAGACCGGACAAAACAGAGAACTCAGATGAAAGGAAAATTTGACAGAGAAAAAACTAAACACTATTATCCGCAAAGCAGACAGCACATTGTTTGGTTGGTTCGGTTTCTAACGCTTACCGCGCAACTCGGAGGCAGTATAAGGGCCAATTTGTTGCTGGTCCGGGCCGAGTACGTAGCAACCGACCTCAGTGCACAATTGCGGGCTTGTGGAATCACCATTCTCTTCTCCTATTACGAGGAAAACATTAAATTCAGGTGCGGGGGTTTCGATCCCGGAAATTAGGATAAGTAACGGTACCATCTTCTTGATTCTAAAGTTGCATAAACCCAGAGAAAGGGAGCTCATCGCATTCAAGGCCCAGAATCAGGAAACGTGGTATGATGTGAAACTCGATAATCATGAATAGGACATACCTTGAAGGGGGTTCTCGTTCTGGGAGCTTGAAGCCATGGATTGCGGCTTCCCCGACTCGCACAACACAATCGATGCCAACTCCAACAATACGGCTGCTTTCTTGGTTCAATCCAGAGTTTCTGCCTAAAAATTTCACCAGAGTTGTTTCATATTTCTGTTTACCCCCTCAAATCCGTATATTCTGCTATTAAACCCCATCACTTGGCCACAATAATTTAAGGGTGTTCAAATCACCGCATCGGGTCAATGTCTCGTTTAACTTAAGTGGGTCAATATAATTTGGCTCGGTTGGATGCTGATCCAACTTGCTCAATTAAATTTCATTCCATTTTCTCGAGGAAAAAAAATAATCTTTGAAAAAATGGTAAAGTTTAGGGAAAGATTGTATTTGCATAAGACAGTCT
Source organism: Rubia tinctorum (assembly GCA_032355605.1). Classification (NCBI taxonomy): domain Eukaryota; kingdom Viridiplantae; phylum Streptophyta; class Magnoliopsida; order Gentianales; family Rubiaceae; genus Rubia; species Rubia tinctorum. The sequence goes on along the minus strand of JAULKM010000006.1, from coordinate 10,258,966 downwards.
TATGGGAAAATGAGTTGAATTAGAGTAATAAAAAAGTAAACGGTTTTATTTGCAATATTAAAATTTTATTATGCAACGTACAGTAGTTATAAATTTATGAACTCATAATGTAATTCAAAAATTTTATCTCCATTTTTTCTAATTTGCAGTTTAAACCTTTGTATTTTTGTAACTTATGGAAAGACCGTCTTTCAAGTGAAGGACTCTAAAAAATTCATTAAATAATAGTTTTATATATGCTACATTAATTTGATTTCGTCTCTTGAAAGACGGTATTTCGATAAGTTATAGAAAAACAAAGGTTTAAATTGCAAATTAAAATAAATCAAGATAAAAAATTTGGGTTGTATTAATCAAGTCATAAACTTATAACTATTGTACGTTGCATAATGAATTTTTAATATTGTGACCAAAACCTTTTACGTATTTATAATTCTAATAAACCCCTTGTTTCCATAAACCAATGGAAAGACGGTCTTTCCCAACACTTTGCCCATTAATTTACAACATAAACAACTTTAATGTTCTTGAATAATAACATAAATTAAATTAACACCCATGCAATTCACGATTTAAAATAAGCGAGCATAGTATTAATATTAGAGTGGGTCTACTGAGAGGTGGTTTGTCCATAAGTTTATAGACAGCTCACTTAACTTATACGTTGCATTTGTTAAATAACAAACTAAATTTTAAATTTTAAAAATATTTTATATTTCACATTCAAATACACAATAATAATTATTTTAAATTTTTAAAAAAATATTCAAATTTTATTTTTTAAAAATTACAACATTTAAGGTGACAAATACAATTGACTGTCTATAAACTTATGGAGAGACGGCCTTTCATGAAACTTTCTCTTAATACTATGTTTTTCCCAAGCACCATATAATAGAAATTGTTTGTTCGGTCCTGTCAACCTGGGATATTCAAGTCATTTTAACTAACATAAACCCAAGTTGTCTAAAATAACATATTAATATTATAATGTGTTACTGATTTTAATTCTTTACTATATATATATATATATTTAATCAATCATAACTTGTTAAAATATATAACTTCTAAAGATATATTTAAAACCATAAATATCTCATACTATATATACATATACATATATATATATATCACTGAAGAAAATCCAAAGAAACACATAATATGAAATAACAAAATGTACGGATTTTTTTATACAATGATAGCGTACTTCTGATAGAAATATGTATACATATTATTTATTTATTATGTATGCAAAGCCTTGTTTTATATCGGTTAACCGTTAAATGAGGACATTTTATAATTAGTGAGACTAATAAGGTTAACCGTTAAATGAATCCACATTTCAATCAAAACCCATAGTTTTATTCACTATAAAGACTCAATATTAACTTCAAAGTTGACACCTTTGGGAGAGAGCAACCCCAATGAAGAATTGCAACAACAACTAAAAATGAAAGCCCCAAACACGACCTTAAGTTCCGTCCTCATTTTCATGGCTGAAGCTCTAGCAAACCACCTCAGGAAAAGATAAGGTGTGGTTTGAGCTAATAGCAATGTGAAAAGCCCTCCTGAAGGGTACTTAACCCGAGCTGTGTAGGGCATAAACTGAACACCTTTTAGAATTTACCATTGCATTTGGTGAGGCAGAGGACAGAGAAAGCAAAGTACTTTCAACCCATTTGCCATCTATAAACAGTGAAAAATTCGCATGCCCTGTTAAAGGGTCAGTAGCATAAGCATGCAAAAAAAACAAAGAGAATATAAACATCATATGATAAGGGAGAATATAAACATCTAAACTAACACTAAACATCATAGAGATAAAAATTCACAACCAAAACCAAGCTTCTGGAGTTGAAGAGGTGTCAAAAACTTTTAAAATACAGAACTTTTGATCCACTGTTTTCAAAAGTTATGCTGCACAAAAAAGGGAAACAAGGACCTTTGAGCTCGAAGAAGTCAGTCTGGTTCTTCCATTTGAGAAGCACCAGCAGCCTTCGCCGTAGCTGCAATTTTAACGCTTTTGTTGGTGACCTGCGGAATCACTTTAAAAACAAATTTGACAACAGAAATCCACCCATTTCAGTAGTCTCTTCTACTAAAAAAGGGCGGAGTGAAAAATCAAATTAAATATTAGAAGAAAGTGAAATCATAATAACTTCATTCAGGTCCATCAACTGCATTAATATAACAATAAACATAAAAGCAATGGAATCACACAAACCTATATTTCTTTTACTCTAGCTTCTGCTCCACGGGAGCTCAATGCATAAGCAGCTTACCCTGAATTTTCCGTCCCCCAATCATCGACTCATTCTTTGTGTCAATAGCACAATCAACATCTTGAATAGCTGCACTTAAATACCAATAAAATTACCTAAAGTTGGGCTTAAAATCATATACTGTATATAAATATGGGGCAAAGAAGTCATATATGTCATTAAAACTTGACAAAAGGACTATCTTCAACTACTACGAGCACTTAAGCGAATCGCAAAGCACAAAAAAGTGGCCGAAATCAAACTGATGAGGGAAAAATAAGCCGCATGTATCACCGATAATAATATACTCGAACAAATAAGCATACATGGTCGTTGCAGACTTTTCAACAACTTTGATAGAAGATATGTATATATATATATATCGCAGATATGCGTATAATTTAGTCAAAAAATCAAACACTTCATATGCATTATTACTATAACAATGTAATTCTATTGTTAAAACACATACAAAACAATGTACTTCTATTATTAAAACAACAATAATCCATATGTGTGAGATATTATTACAATAATAGACACATGTCGAATTTAAGAAAACTGATGAACAAGGAATGATGTGAAAGAGACTAACAACATTGCTCTTCGAAGCAAAAGCTCGTAGGTGATAGAGATTGGTGGTAAAGATTACAGTCTGTACCTGGAGTACCGGTGGAAGCAGAGGAGAGGAGTAATTTAGAAAGTGGCGGAAAGAACGGATGGTGCTCGGCCATCGTCGCAAGTGATTGATTTCGGGACAACCGGAGAACCTGGGCGGTGATGTAAGATAAGGAGTGAAACAACAAATTAATATATGGAGAATTCGGTGCTGATGCAGATAAGTGAGAACAAGGGGATGAGGGAAGATTACACGTTGCAGTGAGTGGGTCAAAGGTAGATAGCTGACACAGAAGATAGGAGACGAAGGGCAACCGGAGCATTAGGTGGGTCTGCGTTAGAGGCCGGTGGAAGGGAGCAGGGAGGTGAGTTAATATCAAACGGAGAAGGTGATCGAGTGTTGGGTACCGTTTGCTTACTTGTAGTAAGCGGTATGGAAATTTGTGGATCGAAATGAAAGGAATGAGGAGAAGCAGAGGGATAATTGAGGGTTGAAAGGGAGGAACCTATCACTGTACCTAAATCGGTTAAGAAAGAAATAATTCGCGTTTTTAGTTAGTATATGAAAATGTATGCCTGTTCAGATGCAGAGTAGGGTGATACATATCTGCAGCAGGTGTGCAAATTAGCTGAAAACAAGGGAAGAAGGAAAGTAAGGCCTTTATTATAATAGCAATGCTTACAAAAGTTCAGAAATCCTAACATGTTCATTGCAAGAAGGACCTGAACTAACTATATATTATTATATTATAACAGAAGCTTGCATAATAGTTCAGCTTTTAAATACCATAAGCAGAAGAAGATGGGGTAGGGGGAGTAAAACTTGTTATTCATTTCGTTGAGTAAAATCTATAGGTATACACACAGCACCGCGTATCACTAACCTAAAAGACTTAACAATGCTTACAAAAGTTCAGAATTCCTAACTTCTTCATTGCAAGAAGGAGTTGAACTAACTATACATTGCTTATAACAGAATCTTGCATAATAGTTCACCATTTAAATACCATAAGCAGAAGAAGATGGGGTAAGAGGAGTAAAACTTTTTATTCATTTCGTTGAGTAAAATCTATAGGTATACACACATCAACGACGTATCACTAATGTCAACATAAGAGACTTTTGGAATGGGTAAAAAAATGTAACAACACAGTCAGTCTAAGAGCATCAAGTCATAAGAAGCAAAGGCATTAAATCAAACACGTAGAGTGCGTTAAAATTGAAGTAGTTTTGATTTCCCATCCGTTACAACAGCAGGAAAATACAACAAAAAGGGAGGAAAACCCTGGAATTTACTTCCGTAAATGTAACTGTACAAGGTCAGCAAAAAAGGCCGTAGAAAACCAAAATCGGACTGTAGGAAAAAACAACAGGAGGACAGCAAAATCTCAGAATCTACATCCTCAAATGTAACTGTATAAAGGTAGGAAAATAGGTTGTATAAGAGAAAAATCAAGGCAACGGAACGGCGGGAGAGGCCCTAAATTTACCTGTGCGAGGTCGAATAGGAATACAGGTAAAAAGAAAGCAGGAGGAGATAATAATAAAAAAGGAAGGAGCGAAGATGAGTTACCTACAGGAGCAGCAGGAGAGTGACACGTAGTAGCATAAGGAAGAAGCAAAGATGACTGACCTGCAGGAACAACATAAGGGTGACACGTAGTTGGAGGGCGGCTGGAGGAAGCAGGGAAACCGCGGGAAATTATTCATTTCTTGTAGTAGGCGGTAGCAGGATAGAACAGATTGTACTGAGTAAATGGATAGGAATTGGAATTCATGTTGGTCAAAGTAAGCGGCGGTGAAGGGAGGCTCGAGATATTCACCAAATACTGGCGCTGAGAACAGTAATCGGTAGGAAAAATTGCGATTTGGGAAGTAGGAAAGCAGACGAAAGGGATGAGGATGAGGCAAAGCTGGAGAGGAAAACCTGTCACCGTACCTAAATCGGAAGGAAAAGAGACATTCACGCTTTTAGTATAATATAAATATAGTAAGATTATTTAGTGGGTGCGCATGTGTTGTATAAAAAAAGAAAAACAATTACACCTAGGGGTGACAAATGGGTGAGCGGGTCGAATAAGGTTTTGGATAAAATGGGTGATTAAAAATATGGGTATGACCTATTTTGACCAATTTCATGACGGGTCAAAAAATGGATCGGGTCAAAATGGGTCGGGTTAAAACCCACTCAACCCGCAAGTCAAACATTATCATTCAACTCATCATGGGTCAAAATTGTTAAAATATAAAACCAATATGGGTTTATATACCAGCCCATATGGGTAAAATTCGCGGGTTTCAACCCATATATTGACCCATATGGTTTCATATACCAACTCATATGGGTTAACCCGGACTTCAACCCATATGGATAAACTCACGGTAAACCCACAAACCCAACGTGCTCAACTCATATTTTTCAATTACTCATTTGACTTATTACCCGTTATACCCATTACTTATTATACCTATACCCATCTGAGTTTAAAAGTGAACAACTCGATTGACCATCGGGTTGCGAATCTATTTTTCCACCCTAAATTACACCCTTCGTTTCACCACAAGTTTAGATTTTTTTTTAAGTTGAAATATGTGGAAAGAATTGACTGAAAAGAGCAAAAAGATTAATGAGTGATTAAGAATGATTTAATTGTTGCCATAAGAGGAAATGTGATAAATTTATAAAATAATACAAAAATGAAAAGTATATAAATTTAAGAAAACAAAGGGAGTATTCTTATTAAAACCAGTATTTTGCACGTTAAGAATATATTTATACCACTTGATTTTCTCTAAATTTTAACAAAATTTTTTTATTTAATTGTTTTTCAAATTTTCTTTTATAATAATTAGTGGAGTACCATCACGCGTTGCGCGATATTATTAATTAAAATATTAAAATAAAATATTATTTAAATTTTTAAAGTTTAGTCATCTAAGGAAAACAATATGAGTTATGAAGTGAAATTATTAATTTAGCTAGAAACCAATAAATATTAAATGCAATAATAAAAATCAATTATTTTAATAAAATTTCATTCAAATTATTTAAAAGTAATTATTTATATTTTGAAATTCATTTTAAAAGTTTATCATAATTATATGTACTTCATTACAATATATAAAAGCAAATATCAAATAACCTTATTAGTCTTATAAAATGTCATCATTTAACAGTTAGTCGGTCTAAAATAAGATGTTGTTATAAATAAATAAATAAAATGTATACACGTTTCTATCAAAAGAACTCTATCATTGTATAAAAATATGTCAAAAAATTAATTTGTTATTTCGGATTATGTGTTTCTTTGGATTTTCTTCGGTGATATATAGATATAATACATTGAGATATTTATAGTTTTAAATATATCTTTAGAAGTTATGTATTTTAACAATTTATGATTGATTATATATATATTAAAGAATAAAAATTAATACTATATTATAATATTAGTGTGTTATTTTTAGACAACTTGGGTTTAGTTTAGTCAAAATGACTTTAATATCTCCAATTGACAGAAAACAAACAATTTCTATTTTATGGTGATTGGAAAAAGTAATTATCCTTATACTATACACTTAATTCAATTTAAAAAATATAAAATAACCTTGACTTAGATAGATTATGGGCTTCGATCAAATTTTCTAGATGATTCAACGGAGATATTCTACCATTTCAGAATTTTATGAATTATCAAAATTTAAAATTGACATTTTTACATTTCTGAATCTAACTTTACGTTGAAAGTGTCAATATGACATTGCAAATTCAGAAAGTGTCAAATCAAGCCCAACTTTGTCACTAATGTGCATATATAACTTTTTGGCCATTTTCTACCGTTGACTACAGATTTTGAGCGTTGACTGAATTTAAAATGACCTAAATACCCTTACCCAATAAGCTGAAAATTTCCTTTTTCAATTTCCCCTTTTCTTCTTCTTCAAACCTCCCCTTACCCCAGCCATCGGCCGCCACCTCCGGCCACCACAACATCACCTCCCACCACCACATCACCACGTCTGCCACCAACCACCATTTCCCCTCACCACCAGCCACCACATTTTCCACCACATCACCACCTCCTGCCGCTAACCACCATCTCCACCACCAGATCCGCAACCATATCACCACCTCCCGCTGTTAGCTTTCCCCCACCACTGTTAAGGTTTCTGTCCCTCGCCACCTCACCCCCTCCCCCGCCACCACCTCCGCCTCCACCACCTGATCCACCGCTAGGGTTTTCATCGTCCCCCGCCACCTCACCCCTTTCCCCGCTAGTATCTCCACGTCTACCACCTGATCTACCGTTAGGATTTCTGCCTTCCTCCCGTTGCCTCACCTCCTCAGCTTGCTGACCCAGCGTCACCTCCACCACCCGATCCTCCGAAAGGCTCTCAACCACCATCACATGCAGATCAGTGCGCTCAACGAGGTCGTGAGCTTGCGGCGGAGATTTCCAACAAGATTTCCAACGAGCGAACTTGCGGCGAAGATTTCCAATTTTGATGCGTAGAAAGAAGAAAAGTTAGAAGAAGAAATTCAGCCATAAGTTAAAGGCTTTTTAATCCTTTTGTTTTTTTTGTTTTTTATTTTTTTAAATCCAGGGGTAAAATGGTCATTTCTATAATTTTTTGCCAAAATTATTGTTGGCAATCAAAATAAACGACGTACATGGTTAGATTGACACATACTTAAAAAAAGTTAGCATTAGTTTGGCACTTATGGAGTTTGCAACGTTAGATTACCACTTTCATCATAAAGTTAGGATTAGAATTGCACTCACTCTTTAAAATTTATATATCCCGCATCTTGTACTTATTAAAGATCACTTAAATATAACCATTTTGGCCAAATACGATTAAAATAAATTATTTTATTTCAAATATATATCATTGACATTATTATTTTTATATGGTCTAGTTGTTTAACATTAACACATTTTTATGCAAAATTTTGTTTTAAATCTACTAACCGTTAGACGTGTTACTTTATATTTAGTATGGATGATTTAATATTTATTTTTATTTATTGCAGTAATTTACCTATAATTATAAAAATAAATTAAAATAATTTTCAAACTTTTAAAAGAATTATGAATGACTGAATGAAATTAAATTAATTTTTCTGAAAATAAAATGAAATTAAATTAATTTTTCTGAAAATAAAAAATATATCAATAGTATAAACAAATTAAAAGAAAAGTACGTCAAAAATTGAAATAGAGTACATCTATAATATATATTAAAAGATCAACTTTTTGAAAAGTAGCATCCCACACTTAATCACATCAACTTTCATAAAATTTTGACAAGTGGCACTTCGAAAGCTTGTCACATCCACTTTTAAAATATTTAATTATTAAATTAAATAAATTTAAAGTATTGGAATATTTAGTTTTCAACTAGATAATATTTGTGCCGATGCACGAATTTATGAATGAAAATCTATAATATAGCATAATTTATAATTTTAATAACTAATAATTTTTTATTATATCTATATTAGAGTACACAATGAAGTATATTAATTAATTAATTAATTAATTAAGAAATTAATGATGTAATTCCAATACATTCTCTTAATTTTACATTCTCTTAAACACCCTCTTCTTTCCAAATTCCTCTCTGTCTCTCTATATTCCAAAACGCTCCTTATTCCAGAACACTTTCTCCAAGGCTCTTCCTCAATCGATACCTAGCAATTCAAAAAGTAAATAAAATATAATTTTAAATAAATAATCATTTTAATAGTATTAATATTTAAATAGAAAATAAATAATTTTTGTATTCAATTTAAATTATATTTTTTATCTTACCACAAAATAAATTTCATTAGTAATAAATACAATTATTTTAATTCTACTTCTAACTAATAACACTTTTCTATTTCCTTCTAAAAAATTAACTCTACTACTAAATATTCATAATTTAATCAATATGTTATTTATAATTAAAATCGTGCATCGTGCATTTTACGTGTGTTTAAAATGAATAATAATGGACTAAAATTAATTATATAGTTATTGATTAATTATAATTATATACCATATACTTAATATTTGTATCAATACATTGTTTATATATTGGATTAATATTTTTATTAAAAAATTATATTTACAAAATATACATATATTATATTTATTATTATTTATTAATAAATAATATTATATTATATTTTATATTTATTTCAAATAAAATAAAATGTTTATAAACATAATAATATTAAATTGTGCATCGTATGCTGTTATGTACTCCCTTCGTACCATAGAAATTGCCACAATTGATTTTGTATCGGTATTTTATGCAAGATGCGGTGGAAGCGTTGATGAGAAATAAAAGAATGATATTTTGGTAATGGAAGAGTTGGCTAGTAGATTTAATCAATATATTTAGGGATAATATAGTAAATGCATAAACTCATTTTATATCATTTTAGGTAAGAATTGAATTGTGTCAATTTCTCTAGGATGAACAAAATTAGAAATTTGTACTCCCTTTGAGTTTTTATAATTGGCACCTTTAAGATGACACAAGTTTTTTTGAAAAGTAAAATTAGTGGTGGACATTGTATTGGAATGATAAAAAGTAAATTGAGTAGTACAAAATAATCTAGCTTTTACCATATAAGAAAAGTGCTAATTAAAAAAACCATGCATAAATAGTAAGTGTGTCAATATTAGAGAATCAGTGGGAGTACCCAATTTCTATAGGAGGGGGGTAGGCCCGTCAAATGGGTTAATTGGATAAACCCATTATCCAAACCCAATTAACCCATTATCCAATGGATCATTATCCATTTAACCCATTTATTAATGGGTCTTAATGGGTTGGATCATAATGGGTTGGGTCATTAAATGGATAACCCATGGATAACCCATTTAATACCTCATATGACTCAATGGGTTAAAACATATTATCCAATGGGTCATTATCCAATGGGTCATTATGTAATTAACCCAATAAGTTATGAGCTCGTACAGTATTCGAGCTCGTACAACATTCGATCTCGTACAGTATTCGAGCTTTGATTGAGCTCGTACAACATTCGAGCTCGAGCTCATACAACATTCGAGCTTGAGATCGAGCTCGTACAACATTCGAGCTTTGATCGAGCTCGTACAGTATTCGAGCTTTGATCGAGTTCGTACAACATTCGAGCTCGAGCTTGAGCTCGTTCAACATTTGAGCTGGAGATCGTGTTCGTACAGCATTCGAGCTCGTACAACATTCGAGCTATTCGAGCTCGTACAACATTCAAGCTCGTACATCATTTGAGCTCATACAACATTCGAGCTCAAGCTCGTACAGCATTCGAGCTCGTACATCATTCGAGCTCGTACAGTATTCAAGCTCGTACAACATTCGAGCTAGTACATCATTCGAGCTCGTACATCATTCGAGCTCGTACAACATTCGAGCTCGTACAACATTCGAACTCGTACAGTATTCTAACTCGTACAACATTCGAGCTCGTACAGTATTCGCCAAAAGCATACTCCAAATTTTTTATCTTATAATAAGAAATTATCCACGGGTCACCCGTTACCCAACCTAACTCAACCCACCCAAAATTATCCAACGGGTAACCCGTTATCCAACCCAACTCAACCCAATAATTACAACCCAATTGTATCCATTAACCCAATGGGTCATTATCCAATAAGTCTTATCCAATAAGTGAAAATTGTAGATGGATAACTGTTATTCATTGGGTGATCCGACCCATTTGACGGGCCTAGAAATGGGCCTTAGAGAGGTCTAAAACAAAGGGAAACCCTAGTAGCCATGAGAGTACATGCCGTGAAAAATCACGCGTCCGTGCAAAAACACACGGGCCGCGGACTGGAGGCAGTTCCCAGCAACTAAGCATGCGGCCCGTGTGATTTACTTGTGGGACACAAACTAGAAGCTTCATTTAGCAATTTGAGTTACGCGGCCCGTGCCGATGCACACGGGCCGCATAATAGAGTTGAAATACTCTGCTTCTGATGGCGCGACCGCGTATTTGGCTGCAGGGCGCTAACTGGAACTTCAAGTTTTGCACTTCAGGGCGCACGAGCCACGTAAACGGACACTGACCGCCCCAGTACTTAGCCGCTCAACCCATGTGGTTGGCACTGGCCGTGCAAAGGGGAACAGGTTGTGCCAGTCTTCTAAATCTTCCGAATTTCAACACTTTTTATTCCGTGCATCCTATCTACTATCACGATTAAGCATGTGGCCTTCGGCCTTCTGCCATTATTGCAAATGGACTTCACTAATCTACTCTGAAGTGCTTATGAGCGATCTACAATGAAGCTCACAAAATAGGATCTACATACTCATAAGGACATATAATCCATTAGATCTTAACAATCTATAAAACGAGGGATTTAGACAAGAAAAGCAACAAAGGATATCTAAACTTCTTGTAATGTAAACCTACTTAAACCTAGCAGTCTACCATACAAAAGTTATTAAAAGATGCGCTAAATGCATTAGGAAACACATGTTTTAGGTGCACATCAATTCCTCCATATTTAAACATTTACTCGTTCTCGAGTAAATAAGAACGAACAAAGATCCATACCAAACATAGCATGCAAATAATTCCCCAAGACATATAACATTTATACCTAGGCTACCCTAGTTCCCCAAAAACATAAGAATCTCACAACTCTCACACCCCAAAGAAACTAAGACAATCTATCCAACCAACATAGCAACTCAAAGGTGAAGTTCACAAAATATGAATGTGCGAAGTTAAGTTACTCCACCAAAATAACTTCCAAAAGACAACCAAAGAGAAGAATAGGATAATTTTCTGATTTCTCTCAATTTATCTCATTTTACCTAGGAGCCCTTTTGGGTTTTTATCCTAGCATCCCACAATTCTTTTCTTTCCAAAGCTCACTTCTTACCTTTTTCCACACCATTTGGTCTCTCACTTTTACATAGGTTTTTCAACCTATCTGATTCTTTCCCATTGTTTCCTAAATCTCCCTTTTGGGTTTTTAACTTAGCCAGGTTTTTTTATTTTTCAATTTTTTGTGTAGTACAAAATGCCCAAAGGTGGGCTTCATACTACAATGATAATAAAAAAACAAACTAAACACACACAAAGGAATTTCGCTAGAACTCCTAAGTTCCTAACTACTCCCTCCCACACACTTAAACTTTGCATTGTCCCCAATACATCATAAAAAGTATAAAATCACAAGTAAAGTATGGAGAATAGTAAAAATTTCTCTTGGGACCCCCAAAGGGCTCACTTTCATGTGCCTCACCTAGCGCATTCTTCTCCTCTCTTCTTACCTCAACTCTTGCATCTCATAGGGAATGAGGTCACGAAAACCTTCAAGCTTTTAGGCATGTATTCTCTCCATAAATTGCTCCATGGCCTCCTCTTGCACATCGGCTCTCCCATCAACAATGAAAAACTCCTTCTTCAGTTCTCGAACGATGGAATCTAGTCTAGCCTCCCAAGCTCTCACGGTTCCATCCATAGTGTCAAGCATATCCATGAATTCCTCCATTTCCAAATTCATCCCACCTACCGTGTGACCGACTTCTTGCATTATTTGGGTTGAACGCAAGAGTTGTTCTCCAAATGTGTGAAATTGGTCAAACAAATCTGCCGATAAGTTAGTTCGGGTTGGTAGCAGTATAGGTGGGTTCTCACCATCTTCTTCCTCGATGTCCACATTCGGGGGCAATAGGGTGTTGTGGAAGGCCTTCTCGAACCTTAAATTGGGAGCTATGAAAAGATCCTCCAATTCAGTGTCATGATTGATTGTGTTGTACTCGGGTTGCGGAAGTACCATAAAGTTACAAACTGTGGCAGAATCGTATAGACAAACAAAACAGTCCTTTGTGGTGGTGGTGACGACCATAGAAGCTCTTTCTAACTTATCCATTGTATATTTCGCTCCGAACAAGCCAAATTTTCCAAAGCAAAGCGAGGGGGTGCTATATGTCCCAAATATTGTGCCAAAAGTCCGATGTTTACTCCACGGCTGCCAAGAACTCTAAGGTCCACCTAATGCACATCTTGGAATGCATCTCGAGGAAGCCTTCTAGGTCTATCCGACCTAGCAAGTAGGTGATGGGTTCGAGTAAGCCTAGAGCCACCAAATTCTCTTTGCATGCAAACTTGGTCTCCAAGATTGTCCTCCTTGGCCTATTGAGATAATTCCACTTTTGGGCCGCACTCTTGATAATGTTAGCCAATCATATGAAATCATCAATGAAAATGGTGGGAGTAGGAGGTACAGGAAGATTCGTCTTATCTCCCAACATTAGTCGAACCCTTTCCTTTGTCACCTCCAGAATTTGTTCCTTTCCGTGGCCTACTCCTTTTAGGACTCATTCTATCACAACAAGAGAAAGATGGTAATGGAAAAATACACACAAATCTTATACATCAAAGATCACTTAGCAAGAAAATTTTTTTCCTAAACACCCAACACATAGCAAATCATGTCATCTCAACACAAGGATAATAATCTTTCCCCACACTTAGTCAATATAGCATCATACATATAACCAACATACTCCCATAAAATATCAAAAATTTGAATTTCAAGCTTCCCCACATACAACACAATCATGCCAACAAAAGCAAGTAAACGCAAAGTTCAAAAAAGTTACCCGAATTTGGTGGCTAGGAGATAAAGATCACACACAAGAAAAATCAAAGAGTGCTCTCCCTTGAAAGAAAATGCACAATTTCAAATTTCTCAAGTTGTGAAGTGAGAAAATGCATAATTTCAAATTTCTATAGTTGTGAAGTGAGGGTGGATGTTTTTGAAGTAATTAGAGTGGGTTAAATGATCTATATTGATGGGAGAAGGTACTCTGAATTCTAATTAAGAGAATCAATGATCTTCCAAAAGCGGGTTGTTTAGGAGAGAGGCAAAAAGGAAGTAGCAATGGTTTTTATTGTTGTCGTCATGACTTATTTTCATGCATTGTAAATAGAAAAAACCTACCATTGGGTCTCCAAAATCGCCATCCGCGACTCCACCCACGATGACGTATTTGTGGAGAGACCTCCATAAAGCGTCATCTTTACCTTTACGCTCTTTGTGAACAATTCGGAATTCATGTTCATCATTAGCTAGTGCCGACTCCTTAGCCTTTATCCACGGGTTTAGGAGGTGTTCTAGGAGGTTTTAATTCCTTGCCACTCTCCACTAACCACTCTCCACTCTCCACTAACCACTGCATGTTAGTGTCCAAAGAAAAGCAATCCACAATAGAAAGGTCATCACTAAATTAACGCATGGCATATGTGTCATCAACAAAATCAAAGCTCAAAACATGCTTTCTCTCAATCTCGTGAAGGCTCTCATTATCATCAATCATGCAAGATTCATCATATTGAACAAATTATTGAACAAATTCATCACATAAGCTCATGTCATTGCATGCAAGAGAAGAAGTAAATTATTCATGCTTAGACTCATAAATGTTAAAAATGTTCCCAAGTGAACATCTATTTTAGTCCTTGATGTTTTCAAATATGGTCGCCCCAATAAAATTGGGGAAACACCTTCATCGTGCATCACATCAAGGATATAAGCGTCCGCCAGAAACACAAGATTTCCCACTCTAACCATTACATCCTTAACTATCCCCCTAGGGATTTCTTGGGAATGATCGGCTAGTTGGACTATCACCCTAGTGTCCCTAAGTTCACCTATATCAAGGGTCTCAAATAGGCTATAAAGGATAACATTGATGGAAGCTCCTAAATCAATCATAGCACATTTAATCAACTTACCGCCTAGAGAAATATGGATTGAAAACATGTCGGGGTCATCACACTTTTTAGGAATATTCTTATGAGCTACAGTGAAGACTCCTCCTATTTTCAATTGTCCTACTTTTCTAATAGGCTTAGTCTTTCTCCTAATGCAAGCAATTTTCAAAAATTTGGCATACAATGGTATATGCTCAGTGACATCTAGAATTAAAATACTAACCTCAACCTTTTTGAAGACTTGGCGGATTTGATCTTCATTGGATGACACCTTTGGCATATCCCTCAAAGCACTTAGGAACGGTGGAGGAGGGTGACCTCCGCCTCGGTGGTAGGGAGCTCTTGTGTGGTCTTCTCCTTAACTACTACTTCCTCTTCTTCAAAATCGACCTTGTTGGTTTCCACAAATTTTCCATCTTCTTGCACAACCTCTTTCTCGTCTTCGCGTACCTCCTTCCTGCTTCTCAATTTAAGTGCACTGTGGATTCACCTTGTGTTTGGATGGTAGCTTATCGGAGTCTCTTGCCTTGATTCGGCTCACTGAAGTGGCAAGTTGACCAACTTTCACTTCAAGGTTTTTGATACTAGAAAGATCCCTTGTGCCTAGCTCTTCAATTTCTCTTTTCGTATTCTCTGCGAACTTATCACTTTTATTTTCCAACGGTGCAATCGCCTCAATAATTTCCTCCTGATCCGACCTATAAATTGGAGCATTGGTATTGGAAGGCCTGTCTCCCCTTGGGTAAGATTGAGGTAGAGCTCTTCAATTGTACCCTTAGTTGTCATCACGCCACCGAAAGTTCGGTGGTCACGTTATCGAGGATTGAACGAGTTGGCATAAGGGTCCTGACGATCTCTACTTTGGTTCCCTCGGAACCCTTGCTGCTGCCATCTAACAAACTATATATTCCCTCAATTAAAATATAAGGCCTTCACCTTCTCAAAGTCATCCAAAACTTGTGGACATGTGTCAGTCGGGTGGTCTAAGCTGTAAATCCCGCACACTTTCACTTGTTGCATCCTCCCCTTCATGAATTCCTTCATCATTAAAGCAAGATATTGGACTTGCTCTTCAAGCCTTAGGGAATGAGTGGGTTCTGCCAAAGTTTTCACTTGTGACTGGGTCCCAAACTTTCGTGTACCATTTGCCATCTCCTCGAAAAAAAAGCCATAGTGTCTATGGGGCTTTTATTTATATTGAACCATTACATGCCGCGTTCACCATGCACATGCCTTCATTTTACAAACCCTCAAAGAATTATCACAAAAGATCGCCCTCCTTGAATGGATGGTAAGGCTAGCTAGCTAATAGACGCTCGAACCTCTCCCAATGCTCATACAAAGACTCGTTTGGGAGTTGCAAAATATTAGAATACGGTTTCTTCAATCCCGCAGACTTTGAAGCTTCTTGAGAAATCTCCACTTCATCTCCATCTATGAGGTGATGCAGCCCAGCGGAAGGTAGTAGAACCAATCCTTAGTAGCGTCTCTTAACGAGAAAGGAAAAAAACCTCAAATTGTAGTTCCCTTCGACACCCCCGGTGTTTTCATGTGGTGCAAACCAAATGAAGCTTTGAGAGGTGTTTTTTGGGATCCTCTCCAGCCATCTCGTGAAAAATGGGCAAGCAATGTATCATTCTGCTCTTCATTTCGTAAGTGACATTGGGTGGCAAAGGCGGGAAGAAGATGCAAAGGGGTTGCTTCCCCAAATTTGTAACCATCAACTCTAAAAGCGTTATGTTATCTTCCTCCAATTTAACTCTTTCTTCCTCTCCAAAAACAGTTGGCCCCTACGAAACCTCTTCTCAAGTTCTCTTTCCCCTCCTTGTTCAACAACCGAGTTTTCTAGTAGATAGCACAGAGCTCCTAAGTTTGTGGCACGAGTATGTACCATAAACAAGAAGTCAAACACTACCAGTCCAAAGTGAACACTAGCAAACCAAATAGGAGTAACAAGAAAAACTATAAATAAGCTCAACAAAATAACCAACTAAAGCTACAAACGTAAAAAAAAACACTAACTACTACTACCAACTAATCATGCAAGATAACTATCAAATTTAAACCAGCATCCCCTGCAGGAGCACCAAAATTTAATCTGCACTATGCAGGGTCATTAACTTGTGGGAGAATTAACCTGTGGAGTGCTGGGAGATCAAAGATAGAATTTATATTTTTGCTCCCGTGCTCACTACCAACTACTAGAGAGTAGCTATTGGCAAGTTCGGGGTTGTCCACAGAGATGCTAGAATTCAAAAGTTAACTAAACACAACTCACAATCGGGCGTCACCCCAATTGTGTGTCAAGAATAGCTAGTGTTACAAACATATATTTAAGGTTTTGTCTACAAACTACTAATCATGCAAAACAAGAGAAAAAACTATATTAAGCTAGCCTTGGGGATATTTGCATAACATGACCGGTAAATGACTTTGATCCTAGATTCTATCACATATAAGACATATAAACCTATCTAATGTCTATGTCACATAGTATGGGTGATAGTCGACACTTCCCGATGTCTGTCACACAAAGGTACCTAAGTCCATTTTAATCCTATCAACACCGCCTACATATCAGGGAAGGCGCTTCGATCACACCTTTGGATACCGCAATTCCTTCCCATAAGAAAATATATCATGGGCACTCCACCATAGACGCTTCTCCCTAGCCTTATAAAGGCAAAGGAATCGGTGTCTCATGATGGCTTTGGGTTGAAACAATGATGGTCACTACACTACAACCCTAGTTTTTATAAACTATCATGCTGAATCTATCGGGGTCTGATCTAGTCAAGTTAGGATATTACAATTAGAACGGTGCTCACGGTCCTATATGCATATACTCACATAGCTGGGACTCACGAACCAACAATATGTCTTACCAGACACTCTCAAGAAGCAAACAAGTCTAGCACAATACATGTCACATATGAAACTAGGTGTATCATAGAATCTATATGACGTGCATCTCACAAGAATGTAAAGTTCAAATCAAACATGAATATTCATAAACATATAAGATAGAAGAATCTAGAATCTCACAATATCATTGCGTAGTCATGAATACAAATTAAATGCCCAAGTAATTACACTAATCCATGGACATTGAACCAAATTCAAGCATTGGATTCAATGCCATAGGCATACTAGGAAATAATAAAAGAAGAGAGAAAAGTTAGTCTCTTTGTCTCTCTACCTACTATTAGAACTATGAAAATAAAAACTACAACTAATGAAGGCTCCTTAAATCCTAATAGACTAGTGCTCCTTATATAGTAGGTGGGAAATGAGCCTTAGAGAGGTCCAAAACAAAAGAAAACCCTAGCAACCACGTGGATACGGGATGTGCAAAAGCACGTGGCCCATGTAAAAGTATACGAGTCGTGGACTGGAGGTAGTTCCCAGGAAAACTGAGCGTACAGCCCGTGCAATTCCTTGCAGGCCATGGACTGGAAGGTTTATTTGGCCGTCTAAGCGGCGCGGCCCGTGCAGATGCACACAGGCCACTGACTGGAGTTGAAATCATTGGCTTCTGATGGTGCGGTCGCGCATGTGGCTGCATGACGCAAACTAGAACTTGAATTCTTCATCTTCAGGGTGCACAGGCCGTGCAAAATGACACATCCCGCTCCAGTAGCCTCTCAAGGCATTTGGTTGGCACGGGCTGTGCAAAGGGGCACTTGTTGTGCTAGTTTTCTATATCTTTTGGACTTCAACTCTTTCTCTTCAGCACATCCCATCTACTACAAAAATTAAGCGCGTTGCTTTTGGTCTACTACTATCCTTGGGAACGGCTTTAAAATATCTTCTAGCATTTTTGCAAATGGCTTTCACTAATCTGCTCTGAAGTACTTACGAGAGATCTAAAATTAGGCTCACAAAATAGGATTTAGATGCTCATATGGACATAGAATTCATAAGATCTAAATAATCTACAAACCGAGGGTTTCAGACAAGAATGCCAACAAAGTCTATCTAAATCCCTTGTAAAGTGAACCTACTTAAACCTATCAATCAACCATGTAAAAACTAGTAAAAGGTGTGTTAAATGCATTAGGAAACATATGGTTCTAGGTGCACATCAGCTGTGGTGGAGCTTTAGTGGGGAAGGGCCAGATTGCGGAGAGCTCTCTCCGGCGGTGGCTCAAGGCGCCGGTTCTTGGCGATGGCTCGTGGCAGCGATCTCCCCAGTGACTCCCGGATCTGGTGGCTCTCAGGTAGAACCATTGATGTTACGTGGCTCTCCTTTAGTGTGGTTCTCCTGTGGCTCTCGGGTAGAACCAGGGTTCTCCATATGCTGTAGTTTATCAATTTTGAGTATAATTGTTATCAGTGGGGGGAACTAAAAGGATATTTGAGGAGGGGCGGAGTTGGGCAGGGCTGGATTGGGCGGGGGCTGGGCGGGGCTGGGGCGGGCCTGGGCTAGGAGGGGCGGGAGGGGTATATTACCCTCGTCA
>JAULKM010000006.1:10123510-10149692 GCA_032355605.1 Rubia tinctorum | reverse complement strand
GTAGGAATCAATGAATTGTTGAGAAGGTTAAGATTTCTAAGATACAAGATTAGATTGAGAACTCTGTGAGATTGCACATATCCCTTGTTTCTAATATTTTGCCAATGGTGTCAATTCAATAAGTCGAAATATAAAAGAAAATAATCACCAGAGTGCTTCAAACCAACAGAAATTACACATTTGTGTTCTCTTTTTCTTTTTTGTCTTCAAGGTTCATCCAGAATTTAAGGTGTTTTATACAGAGAATGATGTAGGAATCAATGAATTGTTGAGAAGGTTAAGATTTCTAAGATACAAGATTAGATTGAGAACTCTGTGAGATTGCACGGTAACTTACAATTGTGTGGCATATCTCAGACATGTCAGTAATTGGAGAAGTTTCTGTACCATAGCTGCAACAAAATGTATGCAAACAACTGAGGCTTGAAATTTTATTTTTCTATATTTTAAAGCAACATTTTGATTATGTATGAGTATTGTAAGTCAAGATACTAATAGTCACATACCAAACATCAAAAGGTGTGTCATAAGATGTTCCATATATGCTATAGAATAAAATCCCTTTTGGCAGTTGAGCACTGTTGAGAATTTGGCGGGTTTTCTCAGCCCATTCAAGAATCTTAAAGTTAAATGGCAGAGAAATTGATTTGCCATCAATTGTAAGCTGCAACACAGTAGCAAGTGTGTAAAACAAGTTTATTGAAATAGCTTGTAATGGAAACAAGCTAAATTTATTTTTTCCATGGGGAAACACTAGGCCATGGGGTGGGGGTGTTTGTGTTAATCAAAGTCAAATCAGATCACCTCGTTATTCTTCAATGCTTCACTGAAAAGATTCACACTGTCACTTGAACTATAGGTTTCTAAGACAACGGTAGTTTCCTCATCTTCTCCTTTGCTTCGCCATACATAAATTTTAGGCTGCTTTTTCCACTGAAATCCTGGATTTGGCAACATCTCATACATTGAAGGGCACTCCACTATCTGTTATGATGAAGGGTAAAGCAATGCAGGTGTTACGGTGCAGGAGCAAACCAATCCACTACTTCTTAGAACAAAAGAGTTACACCAAGGGATATAAACATGAAGAATAGCATGCACCACAAAATATATCTTTTCAATAAGATACTACTAGAACAGAAATGGTCTATTAACGTGGATAAGCAGCATGATAATCAGCGTACGATTATGTTGTAGGGAACATGTAAGTCGAGAGACAAATGCAACATATAGTTGGACTATGAGTCTATGACTCACTTAAAAACTGACCCAATTATTATCTTTGCTCAATTAGTAAATGAACTGCTTCATTTGAACTTTGAAAACCAACTTTTGTACATGTTTTTGCAGAGGTCTAGTGAATTCTTTCATTTAAGGAAATAAACAAAGCTGAGAGTGTCGCATGGCTCAACACTTACAGACAAAATGAATAACATATTTGAGAGCATATTCTAAATCTCTGAACTAAATATTGAGAAAATAACAGTGTATTAATAATTAAGAAAACTTTCAGCTATGCTTTTCCAGCTCACATGAGCAAGAAAATAACCAAGATTAGGAGACTGACATTTCTAGAGAACAGTTACTGTATTCTACGATAGCCACAACAAACTAAAAAGACAGAGGCAAAGTAATGACATTAAGAAGATATCATCTAGGCTCAACCAGAAACCAAAGGCTTTGCTCATAATTTCCTACTATGACTATCTCTCATTAGATGTTTCTTCAGGTGTTGTTCGGGCACGGAATATTTCAACATAAAAGGAAAATTACCAATTGATGCATTGTCCATCTTGACACAAAAAAGTAGCTTTCAAAGCCATCAACAAACTGCAACCCGGTTAACAGAGAATCATTGATGCATCCTGGTGCACCTATTAATCATGAATAGAGTAAGCATGAAATGATTCATATGAAAAAAAGTACAGTAGGTTTAGAAAATAGAATATTTAATTAATTGTGTTGCAATCTAATTCTTTAAATTTATTGTGCAAATGACCATGCTATACGGATGCCAAGCATTTCGGATATCTTACAACTTCATTGGCTCAAACACCTAAACTTAAAATGTAACAAACTCTTGGATAGAGTAAATGACTATAAGAAATTTTGGTTATCAAAGGAAGTGGGAGTAACTTATACATGATTGAAGCTTAGAGTCTAGCACTGGTTTCAGAAATTAATCTTGGTGATACTAATGAATTTCGGTGGTAAAGTAGAAGAAGCATAGAGAATAGAAAATAAACAAAGATCAGAAAGCTAAGGGAAGTCTTCCCAAGGTACCAAGACATTTCATGAAAGAGTCACTCCTCTGTATCAATTCTGAGAGCATATACAATCTTCATTCATGATAAATTTCCAATATAAACTTATAACCATGGAAAGTATCTTAAAAAGTAGTTGCCTGTAAACGGAAAGTAAAAAGGTACCTTGAAAAGGGGGAGCAATGGCAATCCACTTATTCACATACTTGGCGAAAACCTGTAGATAAATTTGTTCAGTGACCCTCCGTTAATCACATAGGCAGGAAACCTACATGCTTTTCAAGAAGATATGCTGAAATGATAAAAGACAGAGAAAGAGAGAGTAAACTCTAAACACCACTCATTTAACAATAAGAACAATAACTAAAAACATCGAGTTGATAAGCCAAGAATAGCACTTTTTTAGAGAAAACAATATTACTTCAGAGGGAACTCAGGGGAGTCAGGGAAAGTAAACCAGAATGAGAATAAAATACTCATCTCTCCCCATCATTTTTTATATGTACAGTCAAATATCACAGAGAATGATAATCTTGTGCTGCTTTCTCGGTAGAGATTATACTTGGATCCATCTTTTCAAAACATTTACTCATTGAACTATGGTTCAACATTCCATTAAGAATCTCAACTCACATTCTTATGAAGACTCATGAAACACGTGACCAGTAATCCACCCATCGAGTGCGAAATTATATTCACTTTCCTACCTCCCGAAGCTTTGTAAGCATCTTCCAGCTTAGCTTCGAGGCCTTCCATTGCCTTATCGATTCTGCAATAGTGTCAGAAAACAAGTTACATATCCACAACCACGTCCAATAATGGTCAAAGAATTCAGTTAAATAACTACCTATTGCTTTGGCGGAAGTCATAACCATATCCAAACAAAGTAGATCCTTTCTCATACCCACATCCAACAAGCATATCAATCATATCATGGAAATGGTATACCTCGGTCAAGCGAAAAAGTTTGACCCACTGCAACATCAAATAGGAATAGAAAAGCATAAGTTTTCCCTGTAATTGTTAAAGGATCTATACATGCTCCATCTTAAAACCAACCAATTGGTGTTAGATGGAGTTGGCCCTGCATCTTACACGCAAGTTAAATTTCATCCAACCAACTGGAGTTATATAGAGTTGGCCCAAAATCAGTAAGTTAAGGTTTCATTTAACGTGACCGTGTAGGACCTCCAACTTCAACATACCACAAATGATGCAGGTTGCACGTTCCACAAATATTACATGGAGCACCAAATAATGCAACGATCCATTCCACAAGCATAACATGGAATCCCGGATATTGTCACGACTCATATCATGCCATCTTAAAATCAATTGGTGAAAAAGAAGAGTTGGTCAACATCTGGTATCTAACTCTACTTTCATTTAAAGTGGCGAGACTGGACCATTTGAATGTCAACATTAATGTCTATGGCCGCAGTAAATAAAATATTACCAGTGAAGGATCCAAAATGTCAATAGCATAGAGGCCGTGATCGTCTTGCGGCACTACTATTTCGGAACTTGCATCCAGAGATTCTACATAGCCTAAAAAAAAGTTGAAAATGATCCCAGTCCATTTTTTGAAAACCAAAGCAAAAGAGAGAAGCATTAATAAGAGTGTTGTAGTATAGATACCATACCAGTTTTGGAATTGTAGAGGGACCAGAGCTTCTTCCTGAACTCCAAGTCAGCTAGGAGGAGTCGGACCCACACGCGGCTGTCGAGCTCGAAGCTCTTCTTCTTCTTCTTCTTCTTTGAGTTCAGTATGGAACCGCCCATCCCGGAGACTAAAACGACGGGGTCCCGGTCAGCGGCGGCGCCGACGTCGGAGCTCCGGCGGGGATCATTGAAGCAGCAGCAGCAGCAGTCTTTCAGCATTTTTCCAGTGGGGTGGGGTGGTGAAGTTTTTGGGGGCGGGGGGAAATATTAAAAAGCTGCGAGGCGGGTCGGGTCGGGTCGGTCCTCCGTTCTCGTTTGGTTGGACCCAACTCAGGGAAGTTGAAAATGGTGGGAAAACGGTTGTTGGGCAATTATGTTAAAATTGAAAAAAAATTAAAATGAATTATTTTATGTTTTCTCATATTTTGTTTTGAGAAAGTCTTAGCAAATGCAATATTTCCATAAATTTATGGGTAGTACAAGTAGTATTTATATTAAATGTTGTAATTTTTTATAAAATTTAAATATAAAATTTTAATAGTTAAAACAAGTAATAATATGTATTTGAATGTGAAAATAAAAAAATATATAACATAAAAAATATTTTCAAAATTTAGTACTCCCTCCAGTTTTCTGAGAATGGCTCACATTCTTTTTTGAGATGGTTTTTTTAACATTATCTCCTTCTTCTTTTGCAAAATGAGATGTTACAGTGGGTAATCCATAAATCTAGGAAATCTAAGATCAAAGTAAATATTGACGCTGCCTATAAACCACACTATAGAGCAACATATTGTTACATTTTTAGGAATCCGAAAAGTGATGCCGTCAAAATGACTCATGTGAAATAGATGCGGGAAACGCATCAATTTCACATGACGCGTGCGAAGCTAATGGAAAAAACCACAGCCATTAAGGTAGGCATTAAATTTAATTTGCAACCACTAATACTTGAGGTTGATTCCTTGTAGGTCACTAGGATATTAAGACAGAAGGCAAAACCACCTTGGAGATTGTTGGCCTTAACTTGACAGATCACAAACTTGATGGAAACGAACAATATATCAGTTACGCACACTTTCAGGGAGGAAAAAAAAGTTGCTCACTCCCTTGCATTTCTCTCAAGCCCTCAAACAATGGGCCAAGACCTTTCACAAATCGAAGAAGTCAAGAGAGCAATCCAAGGAGACAAGTTGAATCTACCAAATCTTAGGATTGATGGCATAACTTATTAGGTGAACAAATGACCGATAAAGCTTAATGTACACCTAGCCTGGAAAGAAAGTAACACTGGGTGTGGAGTTTGTTTTCACAGGAATCATGTCCATCCAAGCTCTTCTGTTTATCATTCTTTTGGAAGCAAATACATTTCTAAACTATTCTCTATGACTTACGATAGGTTTAGGAGTTTGTTTTGGCTTGTTCAACTTCTATATTGAACTTTTGTATTAAAGGGTAAGAACAAGTTAAAAATATTTACCTTGTTTCGTTTGGATTGCAAAAGCATCGACATATATTGAGTGTTATTTTCTAGAGGTGTCATTAGTGAAAGTATTATTTCAATATTTATTTATTTTATAAAAATATAGTGGTTGTATGTTCTGAATTGTCGTCCTCCATTGCGTAATCTAACATTGGTGTTAGTGGGGTGGCACGTAATGACGCTCGCTCCGGAAATGAGGTAATCATCGGGGGTGACAAAGTGTTAGGGGAAGGATTAGTCAAAATGTGGATGATAAAGATAGTGTAATGACTGAGAGCGCATTAGAGGCTCTGGAGAAACATCACTCGTCTTATAATGGGTGTGAAATTAGGGTACATGTTGATGACAAAAGGGTGTGGAGCCTCCCCGCTGGATATTTTGGTGTACACGAGCATTATTTCCTATATGGCTTGAGTACAACTGTCTCGGATTTTGTTGTGGGCATATTAGAGGCTTAAGGGGTTGCTCTTGCCCAACTTCATCCGAGAGTTTTGGCTATGATGAGTGGATATGTGAAGGTATGAAAACACGTCGATAGGCTAGTAAAGGTGGATGACTTCACCAGATTTTTTCACCTACTGGAGTGTTGGGAAGGAAGGATTGTTTATGTTGTATCCCAATGTTTTTGGGGTTCAACTTGTGAAGGATTTTCCAAGAAACTATGGGTCTTGGAAAGACAGGTATTTTTTTCAAGGATGTGAATTGTAAGTCCATGCCTTTGTGGAATTTGGGTGTCCCCGTAGATAGGTAATCAGACAGGTTGGGGAAATTGAGAATGGGAGAAAGATTGGGGTAGGGTTTTTCTAGTGCATTTCATGAAGATAAGCAAGACTAGGGTAATTGAGGTTGTTGCTTTTGACAATAATTTTTATAATCTTTTTGTGTGTTCAATTCGTATGGGTTTGTAAGATGCATTTGATGTCTTTTCTTAATGATTATGCATCTTCATATAGGAATGACTTTGTCGAAGATTAATATGACTGTGCTTGATAATGGTGGAAGGGAGGCTGAGGTTTGTTACACCGATGTTCAACTGAATTCTCAGTAGAAGAAGCAAAGGGTCGATGAGGGGTAGGGTGCAAGAGGCATCAAAGTTAACGTGGTCTTGAAGCTTATCATAAAGGTTTTCGGCACGGGGGGATCACAATGGGGTGGTGGGAAGCTAATTAGGGTGGCGTTGTTTCCTCTCTACTGCGCGCTGTGACAGTTTTGAAGGATAGAAAGGCTGCGAGGGCTAGGATAACACCCGCTCCTACTGTTTTTGCTCTTAAAGACTTAAAGAACCCTCTGCATTGTTTAATTCAGCAACCGAGGTATGGTAACTATTTATGGTTCAATGGTGTATAATAATTTTTTTTATGTAAGTTAATAATGAGTTTGGATGGTTTTTGTAGGGTGGTGGTTTGGTATCTATGGCCAGCGCATGGCTGGCTACGCTGACGAGGTGAAGGATTTTCCTGAGTTAGTGGTTGAGTTGGAAAAGCAGTTGGCGTGAACCAAGGGGGAACGTTCCAAGCTGGGAATAGAGGTGGCTGAGGAATAGATTTTGAGTGATCAAAAGGATAATGTAAGGTAACATCGGGTTTGGATGGTTTTAGTAGGGTGGTGGTATGGTATCTATTGCCTAGCACTTGGCTGGCTATGCTAAGGTGGTGAAAGGTTTGCCCGAGTTAGTGGCTGAGTTGGAAGAACAGTTGGCGTGAACCAAGGGGGAACGCGACAAGTTGGGAATAAAGGTGGCTGAGGAATGGAGTTTGAGTAATAAAAAAGGATAAGGTAAATGCTATATTGTGTGACCAACTGTCTGAGCTACGAAATGATGGCTCCGCTAATCTGAGGTACCCTCAGGTTTTGGTGAAAAAGTTGGTGAAAACAAGGGGTTTCTATAACATCTTCGCTGACATGATGCGAAAATTGTGAATGTGGGATGAGGCCATACACGGGAAGGAATATGTACCAAGATCCCCGATCTGGACATTGAAAGGTTGGAGGACACCAATACTATTTCCCAGACTGTAGAAAATGCTAAGATGGAGGTGGAAGAAGAATTTTCCCGGAAGTTTGTGAATGATGTACATACTTGATGCCTCGTGGAAGAGTTGGAAAAGATGAAATCAATATCCCTTGCTTCAAGAACTTCAAAAATGCGAGGTGGATAAGTACAAGGAGTAAGTCGCTAAGAAGAAGGATGGCAGGGAAGATATTGACGTTGATCATCCGCATCCTCCACTCCAACCAACTAGCACGTTCCGCTATACCAGCGAGCCGAAGAGAGATAATAGAGAATCAACCATTGGGTTGGGTAGTGGGCAAGAGGGTGGGTAGAATGAGCTTAGGTTATGTATTTTGTGTTTGACAATAGAAATTTTTATGGATTTTTAATGAATTAACTATGTTAAGATGTGTTTTTGATCTTTATTTGTTTATTTGCGTGTTGGTTCAATATTATGTTTTGTAAGACTATGATTGGGGTATAACCTTGGGCTTGTGTAGACTTGATGGGATATTGCTTGCTTGTGTTGTTGAGTTGCTAGTGGTTGTATGGGGTATTTGTGAATTTTTAGTCTTTAATCGGTTGTTTGATTTGAAGTTACCATTCATTAAGGGTGTTGGATTATCCTAAGGGTATGATTTTAGTAGCTGATTTCGTAGGGGTGTTGAGTGCTAGTTTTATGGGCATGATCACCAAACTATATTCGGTGTGGGGTAAGGTTATCTAATGTTTTTAAGTGTACTTGTTTGGTTGGTAATGCTTTTGGTTGGCTGTTTGGTTCCAGCAAGCTAGGGGGTCGAGGTTTGTAGCCTCGCGATTGGGGAGTAGGTGATTGTGCGCTTGTGTCGTTGACTGGTGGTTTTTGAGGTGTATGCAAAGCCGTGGTCAATCTTCTTACGACCGTGTAGAGGTGTTGTTTTCTATTTGGTGAAGTGGCTAAGGTTTCTATTGACCTAACATTGGGACTCTAAATTTTTATGGTGACTATCGTGTGTTTTTGTGAGTAGTTTTAGGGGTCTAGGATAGTTTGGTTGGTTGTTTTTAAAGTTTTAGGGTAGGGGCATGGTTTGTTAGGTTCGCGTTTAGAAGGACATAGGGTTTTCCAATTGTGTTGCTGGCTAGTTTATTTTCCAATCCCATGTGAAGCCGCGGGCTATCTTTCTGTATCTGCCACGGGATGTGTTGGTTTTGGTGTTTGTATGGTCTTAAACTTCTAATAGTTTGGTCTCATGGTTTTAGGTTTATATGAGTTTTATGACTTAGGGGCTCCGTGTTTAAGAAAGTAGATGATCCTCCACTTCTGTCACTGGCTTGTATGTTTCCAGGCATATGCGAAACCATAGGTAATCTTCATGTATCTGCCACGGGATGTGTTTGATTTTGTTGCTGATATATAGTCTTAAGTTTCTAATGGTAAAGTCTCAGGGTCCTAAGTTTCCATGAGGTTGGTGTTTAGTGGCTTTGGTTTGAGAAAACAGGTGATATTCTACTTGTTTCACTGGCTGGTGTGTTTCCAGTTATATGCAAAGCCGTGGGTAATAATATCGTGATCACCAAGAGGCGGGGGTATCTTCATTGCCAATAGAGTATGTAGGTGATTTCCCTACTTTTGTTTTGACAAGCGGGGATTGTTGGTGTGTAACTTTCCTGCATAGAGGTTAGGCTAGACGTATATGGTTACGCCAGTATCAGATTCCGACGATTTCCTAGTGTTTTTCATGTGGAAATGGCATCGTGAGAAGAACTCATGAGCGTCGTCAGTTTTTTCCAAATTTCTTCATGCATGTAGAGGGTCAAAATTGTGTTTTATTGTTTTTCAACACTTCTTTTTGAAGTTTTGATAATTTCGAGAAACTTTTGTTATTTTTTAGAATTTGTGGTACTTAGGATTTATTATTTAAACCGCTGTTAGGGATTTTTCAAGGACAAATTATTTTTTATATTAATTAAATCCTAAGATTTTCCTCTTCGGTTTTCAATTTTCATTATTTCTTTGAAATCAAAGAATATTGAACTATAATTCTAGGTCTTCTGTGGAATCAACGAGAATTTTGGTTTCATAATTATTGGGCTACCATATACGCTGCATCACATATAGAGTATTGAGCTCATTGTGAATGATTGAATTAATAAAACCATCAAAGTCTGTTATGAGTAGGAGAACTAGGCCCTTTATATTAGAAAAATCCATATCTTTAGTTAATGCCTATGACCATCCCTGTGTTGGATATTCAGATTATACCTATCCCTGTGTTGGATATTCAGATTAGGTTCTATATTAGAAGTAGTTTTAATTTTTCATTTAACACATAATTATTCATTGCTAACAAAGATGTGGATTTTCCTCTAGTTTTCCATATCATGAAGTTATCTATCATTCAAACGTTTTTAAATGGTTAACCTGGTCATGACTTGGTTAGCTTCCTGCAATTCTTCATCAATGTCCAGTTCATCCTCCAAGCATTTTTTGTCCTTGTCATCATTTGTTAGCTTTGGAGTTTCCTGATATTTCGAGGCAATGAAATATAGTAAAACACTTAAAAAAAATGTAAATTTGACTTATCATTGTTTTTTGTTTTCAGAGATTGTTTTTATAATAGTTAAAAAATAATGATGTAATGTTGTGATTATATTCATGCTTTGGGACACATTATATAGTGTACAAGAGTCCTAAGTAAATAAGGAAAAGGATACTAATCCAAGTACAATTAATGTTCATAAAATATTCTATTTCCTCAATACTCCTCCTCAAGTTGGAGCATGGAGATCAAGAACGCCTAACTTGCCAAGCAGTAGATGAAACTGGTTACGTTCAAGAGATTTCGTGAACATGTCCGTAGGCTGATCAGAAGTGCAAATATGATGAGTACCAATAGTACTAGACTGTACCAAATCTCTGACAAAATGACAATCAACCTCAATGTGCTTTGTACGCTCATGAAAGACTAGATTAGCAGCAATATGATTGACAATCACAAAATAGTCTCATGGGGGTAGAATGCACAACTCCTATGTCCTGAAGTAATGACTTAAGCCATAATAACTCACAACTAGTAACTGTCATAGCACGATACTCCGCTTCAACAGAAAAACGAGAAACCGTAGGTTTCTTCTTGGTCTTCCATGAAACAGGAGAATCACCCATCATCACAAAATAACCATACAGGGAACGTCCTGTGATGGGACAAGATGCCCAATCAGAATTGCAGTAAGCTGCTAACTGTAAAGAACTACTTGAAGAGAGAAATAAAACCTGACCAGAATGACTCTTCAAGTAGTCGAGAACCCTCAGTGCAGCTTGCCACTGAGGAACACAAGGTGGCGTCATAAACTGAGCAAGTGTGTGCACTTAATAACTAAGCTCCGGACATGTAATGGTAAGGTAAATGAGATGGCCACTAGACGCTAATAGTGCGCCAGATCCTCATAAAGTGGCCCCTCAATACGCGCAAGATCATGTTGTTGCTCCATCGAAAAATCTATCAGTTTTGCAGCCAACAACCCAGTATCTAATAAAATGTCAAGGGCATATTTCCTTTGTGGAAGAAACATCCCATCCGATCTTCAAAAATCTCTATACTTAAGAAATACTTAAGTGCACCAAGATCCTTCATGTGAAAACAAGAGTTCAAGTATTTCTTGAATTCAGAGATGAGCGATGAAGAACTGCCAGCAATCACCAAATCATCCACATAAACCAGCACATGCAAAGAAAACGAACCACGTGAAAAAGAGAGTAACCAACCTTTCTATGAACAAAGCCAAAGAAGCGTAGAGCCTGAGCCAACTTGGCAAACCAGTTGTGGGGAGCTTACCGCAAACTATAAAGAGATTTCTTAAGATGAAAAACTATGTCGTGGGGCGCAGCGTAACCAGGAGGAGGACGCATAAACACCTCTTCGTGAAGATCACCATGTAGAAAGGCATTTTGAACATCTATCTGATGAAGTTTCTAACCACGAATGACTACAACAGATAAAAACAAATGAATAGAACTCATCTTTGCAACAGGAGCAAATTCCTCAGTAAAGTCTGTGCCCTCAATCTGAAGATTACCCAGAACCACCAGACTAGCTTTGTGTCGATCAATAGTACCATTATCTTTGAACTTGGTACGATAAACCCATTTGCATCCAATTGTATATTTATCCGAAGGAACATTATCCAGAGTCCAAGTTCCATTGCGCTCAAGAGGAATAATCTCATCAGCCATAGCATCACGCCAATGAGCATGTTTTGACGCCTCCAAAGAAGTGGTGGGATCTGAGGATAGTGATATCGCAGGAGTGGCGTTAGCAGTGGGTGCGGGAGGTTTAATAGCATAGCAGACAAAATCATTCAGGTATGCAGGAGGTCGACGATCTCAGTCACTTTTCCAAGAAGATGATGGCCCAACCACAGGAGGAGGCGGTGGAGGAACCCGAGCTGTCGGCGATGTCGGAGTCACAAAATCTGTCTGTATAGCGGTGATGGGCGACCCAGTAGGTGCCGCTGGAAGAGAAGACGACTGAGTCACCGGTATCGGGTCTTGCTGCGATAGTCCTCGCGTTAGATCTGGCGGAGGAATCAACATTGGGTTGGGCCATGCCTGAGGAGCTGGTCAGGCCAGGGTGGTGGTCTTGTCCTTGGAAGCGGGTCATGCTAGGGTAGCAGGTCGGGCCTGGAAAAGTGGCCCGAACTGGGGTAGCGGGTCGAGCTTGGGACAACAGTGGAGGTGCCTCGGTGGAAAGTGGCAGTGGCTGAGGTAAAGCTGCGGAAGGGGTGATGACCAACTGTGGGTCGGCAACGCTGGTGGTTGTCACTGACAGATCCAACATTTGGTCAAACCAGACATCTGTTTGAGACTGTGAAGGCTGAGTAGGTATAGATGGCACTACAAACGAAAACTGGTCTTCATAAAAATCAGCACAATGGCTATTGAGAAGGTAGATGATTCCAAATCATAAAAGTGACAGCCCTTCTTTCCAGAATGATACCTAAAAAAATACATCATTTACTTCTTGGAGCAAACTTGTCACGATATCTGGGAATATAGGAGGTATAATACAAGCAACCAAAAACTTTCAGAAGCTTGTAGTTTGGAGTACGTCCATAGAGTAACTCAAATGGTGTGCAACCATTGAGTTGCTTCGTCGGTGTCCCGTTAATCAGATAAGCAGCAGTGAGAATACATTCTCTCCAAAAATCAATAGACAGATTAGATTGAAAACGCAAAGCAATAGACACATTTAACAAATGACGATGCTTGCGTTCCACCCGACTATTCTACTATGGTGTATCAACCATAGATGTCTCAAAAATGATCCCAGATTCAGCAAAGTAAGATCTTAAAGGCAGAAATTTTGTACCATTATCAGCACGGACACGACAGACATGGCGCCCAAACTGTGACTTGATTAAAGCACAAAAATTCTATGAATCTAAAGGCTACATCAGACCTAGCCACTAATAAATAAATCCAAACAGCTCGGGAATAATCATCAACTATAGTTAAAAAATACAATGCACCACAATAAGATGGTGAACTATAAGGCCTCCAAACATCATAGTGTATTAGTTCAAATAAAGAAGTAGCAGATGAAGAACTCAAAGGAAAACCATGTCTAGTATTTTTTGCTTTATGACATACAGAGCATGGAACATAAGTATTATTTGTGCTAAAATCAAGAGTAGAAACAGAAGACAACATCATAGAGGATGAATGCCTAGGACATTAATGACATAAATGAAAGGAGATGGAGAAACTGAAGCAACTGTTGGAACAGACTGCGAGATAAGAGACCAACACATGTATCAAGCAGACGAAGCCAGTAAACACCCCCCCTTTGCTGTTCCCCCACACCAATCACAATCCTCGTACTGATTTTCTGTAAAGTGCAATAATTTTCAGTAAACAAAGCTAAACATTTTAAAGGCGAATAACAATCTAGAGCAAGATAATAAATGACATTGCAAGGTAGCGATGTATAACACATGTGCAAGAATAACATCTCCAAAATTTATAGAACCATAATGTGTTCCAGACGATACAGATCCATCAGGTAATATCACATTAATAAAATCATCGGCAACATTATAAGAGAACCCTTGTCATCGGTCATGTGATATGAGGCTCCCGAATCAAGAATCCAAAGAAAAGAAAGCTTACCTGACCCAAGGTCAAAGATAGAATTAAACTGGTTAAATAGTTTAAGGGTCGTACTCCATTGATCGTCAGACAGAGCACGATCGAACTCGGATCGAGAAGAGATTCCGGAGGGAGCAGCCACCGCATAATCGGGCGGAGTCACTACGGTGCTGAAAGACGCGGCTGAGGAGTGCGGACTAGGGCGGCGTCGGCGGCTGGAACACCAGGGCCAACGACGGGAGGCTGAGCTGGCGTTGTTTTCTTTGAGGCGTTAGCTCTGTCCCTCAACTCCGTGAACTAGTCTAGATAACCTATGAGCTTGAAACAGGTAGCTTTGTCGTGAACTTTGCGATGACAACACGTACATATGAGATTCTTGCGATCAGCTAAAGCGAGAGCAACTGCCGAAGAACCCTAAGGTGGTGGGCATTGTGCATCATATGCCATAGACTCATTAGAAGGCTCGCAAGACCGGACGACGACTTTGTGATTCTCCTCCTGAGCAACAAGCGCATATACACGCATGAGAGGTGGTAGTGAGTCAATATTCATGATGTTGGATCGCAAGGTGTGATAACCTTCATCGAGACCGAGGAGAAATTGATGAATCAAATCTTTCTCACATTCCAAGAAGGAATTGGCAACATGATTGCATGTGCACAGTGCTTTACAAGTTTCACAGGTGCAAACTAAAGGAGGCCGAAGAGATTTGTAATCATAAAACAATTTCTTCACTTTTCCAAAATAAATGGCAATCATCTGGCCATTATGACGATTGTTCTATATATCATTCATCTGTAGAATTTTCAAACCATTTCCAAGAGTAAATCATACTTTAAGATCATCCCACAATTCCTTAACTGTGACAAAGTAGCTAGTGGAAGAATGTAATGGTGGATTTGCTGTCTGTAAAATCCAACAAACAAGAGTAGCATTAACTCTAGGATAATCATCAGCATCAGAATGACCATCCGAGGGTTTGATAATGGTTCCCATCAATGAAACTCAACTTCTTCTTAGCGAGCATAGCATTGCAAATTGCAGTATACCATTCCAGATAATTTTCTTCACTTTCAGTATGAAGGGATAGATTGACAATCCGGGACAGTCAGAAGGACCAAGGTAGTGTGGAGAATTCACAGATCGAACAAGAGATATAGATGGTCCAACGCCAGATT
Organism: Rubia tinctorum; assembly: GCA_032355605.1. Taxonomy (NCBI): domain Eukaryota; kingdom Viridiplantae; phylum Streptophyta; class Magnoliopsida; order Gentianales; family Rubiaceae; genus Rubia; species Rubia tinctorum. The sequence goes on along the minus strand of JAULKM010000006.1, from coordinate 10,134,985 downwards.
GCAATTGCAATAACAACTGTTTGAGTGAAGGTAAAATTACGTCGGTGACATTGATATTTTGTAACTTCTTGGCCTCAGCTTCGGCGGCGATGCGAGCAAGCTCTCCGGCATCGGGATTGGAACCAGAGGCGAGATCTGAAATGGAGGCAAATCAAGAAGATCGCTGGCAGGGAAAAGAAATTGAAGCGGTGGCGTGTGTGAGTCGATGGCGGCGTGTAGAGGACGACTCGCTGGCAGATCGAAGAACGTACAACGTTCGAAGATCGCGGCAACATGGTGGAGAGCTGTGGCATTTGGCGAGCGGCGGCAAGTGGACGGTGGGGGGCGTGTGGTCGAAACGCGCAGCTGTCGTTTGCGGCTGCGGTGGCTCGAAGAAGGCAGCGAAAAATTTTCTTTAGGGTTTCAGGATTTTAGACTCTGATACCATGTGAAAATAATGATGTAATGTTGTGATTGCATTCATGCTTTTGGGGTACATTATATTGTGCATAAGAGTTCTAAGTAAATAAGGAAAATGATACTAATCCAACTATAATTAATATTCCCAAAATTTTCTATTTTCTCAATAGGCAAAGTCTTGGGAAAGACGGTCTTTCCATAAACTTATGGAAAGGCCGGGTTTAATTATAATAATAAAAGGTAAAAGGTCTTTGTTGCAATATTAAAGTTTTATTATGCAACGTGTAGTAGTTATAAATTTTATAACCCGATTCATACAACCCGAAAAATTTATCTTAATTTATTCTAATTTACACTTTAAACTTTGGTCTTTCCATGATTTATGGAAAGACCGTCTTTCAAGAGACGGACTCTTCTCAATAAATAGGCAGTATTTTCATAAATTATGGAACGGATATGGTAAATTTTTTGAAATTTAAACACTGTATTTTTATAGTATTAATAAATGATTGAAAAGTGATTTTTTCGTAGGATAAAGAGATTTTAAAGGAGAGACCAAATTTGGAGTTTTAAACTACTCTTAAGAAATTTTACATCTCGAAATGAGACGATACACGAATGATTTATTGGTCCAATGATGTTTTCCTTGTTACTAGTATTTAGTGACATGGATGTTTTGTGTTACATTGGCACATTTTTTATAGTACTAAAAAATGGTGCTTTTCTGACATGAAGGGGACTTAGTTGTTCTAAGACAAACCTAGAAAAGTATTTTCTTCTCCATACTTCTAAATCAAGGTCCACTTTGAATGTGACTTTTGGTCGAGACAAATTAGGTTAAACAAATTTTAAGAAAACACGTAATTCAAAACATAGGATATGCTTCAGGATCTTCTTGGTGCTGATCTGCTGTATTTATTACGTGCAAGAATTGTAATGCACAGCCACTGACCACATGGCCAATTGTGACCCATGAATTCTTCAGCTTCAATGCAAAATTGCAAATCTATATCTATCTATCTATATATATATATATATAATGAGGCCATTTTGTCCATTAAACATTATTTTTTCCACGTGTCACTCACACAAATTTCCACGTCAGGTTTAAAAATTAATTCAAAATGTAATTAAAAAAAAAGTTAATTCCCAATTTCCAATGCAAGTCTCTTTCCCCAAAATTTTCAATACAACTTTTTAAATACTTCAATGCTTTCAATTGATGATTAATTATATTACCTTTTTATGAGAATGCACATTCTTTCATAATACTTTTTTTACAATATTTATTTTAAAATTTGATACATTTTCCATTTTAATTTCTCTCTTTAATATTATCAAATTCCATTTCAAGATAATAAGTGAATCATTTTAATTATTTTTTTCTCTCTGTATTCAATTCTCTTCACGCAATTTAATTTGCCTAGAAAACTATTTAAAATTACTATGTTAAACATGTAAAATAATAGATGGAGTAATTTTTTTTGTTTATGTAAAATTTTCTAATAAATTTTAATTTTGAGAAAACAAACCAATATAGAATGATTTATTATAAATAATAGATATTGTACTGAAAATTTTTATATATAAATCCTTTCAATTATTTATTTAATACTCTATAAATTTTATTTGCAATTTTTCTTGTACGACTTTATTTCATTTTTGTTAATTAACCATTAGAAATGATTTATTTTAATACATATCAATATGTGATAACTGACAACATTAAAAAAATTAATTTATTAAGATATATTATATTATATTTTTATTTTAATATTAAATTTCAATTAATTTGTATAATTAATAATTCAAAAATATTGACATTTTAATACTGTGTAGCTTTTATTTATTTCTCTAAGATGGTGAATTTATATTTTTTGGATCAATTATAAAACTTCATATTTTGTAATTTTCTACTTTAAAACACACAATAAAAAACAATTGAACTACATAATAAAAAAAAGTACCACAAAATAAGCACAATAGTACTCAATATAACCCATACAAACCCTAGAAAATCACATGAACCAAAAAAATAAACAAAATTTTAAAAACAACAAAATATGCATAAACAATCATAGCGAAAACATTACTTTCGAAGATAAACACAAAACGAAGGTCGGATTATGTTAGATTCACCAAAAATCGAAGCTAAAACTGAAAACATTGCAGGAAATGAAGCGCAACTTCCCCGTGTTCATCGTAAATAACTGCGCACAAGAAATTTGGAAGAAAATTTGAGAAAAGGAGCAGTAAAATGGAAGGAAGCTGGTTGTGTGCGGTTGAAATGAAGGTCGAAGAAAAATGGAGATGAGAGAGAAGAGGAGGAGTTGCTCAGAATAAGGGATAGGAGAGAGAAGACGTCAGAAAAATGTGGGAGAAGAAGATGAAAGATTGATATTTATACTTTGACTTAAATGTAAACTAACAAAATTTCACATCAAGCCCCTGAACTTTTAAAACTTCAGTTTGAAACCCCATGCTGAATTTTTTGCAATTTAATCTCTTGTCTCACTGTGAGACTGCCTTATACATGACTTTGTCAGGGATAAAAGGAGGGATTTAGGATGGAAGTTTTTGACATAAACAAGAAATAATGTCTTATTAAAGGAGATTTAGCATTAATTTTTTTAATATTAATTTTCAAATGTTTCTTCTCTCTTTACCAATATAGAGAATGAAATTTTCTCTTTTCTCTAATTCTCTATTTTAGAGATAAGGATGCATAATCTGTTGGAATTTAAAAATGAGTCAAATCTATAAATATAACTAGAATCTTCATTATGCAGATTATTCTTATTTTTTAATTAATTTTATGGATATCAAATAAAACACTTTGATATTGACACTTTAATGGTGTAATCTGGTTAAAGTAACTAATAAAATTGTTACAACAAAATGTTGAAAATGGCAGCTAAAATATTAATTATTTTAAATGAGTTAAAACAGTCATTTAAATTAGTGTATAGTAAATATTATTTTCAGATACATAATACACATAATAAATAAATAAATCATTTTATTTAAGAAAATGTAATTTATAAAAAACATCATTGACATTAAATTATATTTAAGCTATATATGTTGATATTTTAATACATTAGGTAATAAAATTGAAATAAATTCCCAATCTTAAATTTTAAATTTTTCAAAAGTTAATCTGGTCTAAGATGAAGAGATTTTAAATTTTAATACCTATAAATTCAAAAACTAGATATATATTTCCTTAAACGAACTTTAACATGTTTAAAATAGATTTAATGCCTTGATTCCTTTTGCAGGTTGAACTTCTGAAATTTTCCTTCATGATCTACTTAAAAAGAATATTTTTATTATAATTTAATCCCAAAAATGATCATTATCAGGACAAAATATCAACATCTTATGTCTTTATTTTGAATGGATAAAATGAAAGAAAATTATTTAGAATGGTAGAGATATAGCTAATAATTTTAACCAACACATTGTTATATCCATGAAGAAAATAGTATATAGGATCAATAGTTTGTACCTATTAAAATGTGGGTAGACATATCCAAAATTATTGATATTAGGCTGTAGTACTTATGTATTTGGTCAAAGAGGTGAAATATAACTTTTTTGGATGACCAACAGAATCCCGTCGACCAACAGCCACCGCAGAATCCTGACAAGCAGCTGGAAGAGAAGCCCATCATCTCAAAGAAGTTCAAGGCTTTCCATGAAATCGACCGTCAGCTCTTGAAAAATTTAGAAATCACCCTGAAGCAGAATGTGAAGAGCTTCGTGCATTTCTTAGCCTTTTGGATGTGGTTAGAGCATGTGTGGTGGTTGACTTGAATCTCAAAAACCGGATTCTAGACTCCACACTGAAGTTAATCGCAACATGTTTATGTGCCCAGAGTCGGGCCACAGGAGCTCTACTACGTAAGGGTGTTCTCGAACAGGGATATCACATTTCGATACCTCTTCGACAATCGGGTGGAGACGACTGGGGGCATTTCAAAGATGGTGGAGGAAGTGTGCTTTCAGGCATTTGATGATATCATCAAAGCAATTTTGAGCACACTACCAGTGGAGCCCTCGCCGCCATTTCAAGTTGCTAATAAACTGGTAGCTACCACCCTGATTGAACCCCACATGAGAAAGGTCAAATCAAAGAATCCCAAGGCTCTGCCCTATATAGCGCCGCCATCAGTTCCAGCTGCGTGAGCTGCTCATATGCCGGTGGTGTAGAATTCCAGCAATTTCAGTGCCGGATCGCTGGAGGTGTACAATGCCTACATCAACCATAGTAGGATGCCATTTCTAAGGGCTTATGCAGGGATGGTTTTTCCACCACAACAACCGCGAGTGTTGATGTCGCCTCCGGTGGTAAACCCTAGCTCTCCGCCGGGTATGCATTTGGTGCCTGTTATTAAGATGCGGCTGCCTGTTGAAGAGCACAGAGCCACGGTGCAACAAAATAATAGAGACAATTGGGAGCTCTTTAGCTACTTCAACCACATGATGGAGTATTTGCTCATAGATGAGCAAAATAATTCCTACAATGTGGATGATCGCATAATTTTCATCACTTTCTCCAAGTGTTATCCCGTCTCTGAGGTTGAAGTTTGGGACTTTTTCACCAGGTACATACACCTTAATTTCTAACTTTGTTCCATTAATTTCTTCAATTTTTCTAATCATTCATGTACTAGAAACTTTGTACCATTATTATTTTTCTTTGTTTATAATTTAGTATTTCAATTTAAGATAACACATCTTGGGCTAGCTATCAAGTTATTTTTATTAGAAAAATCCTAACCCAAAGTTTAGGACCATTGTTTACTTCTGAAGAGATGGGAGGTCCTCAAAAATACAATTTATAAGCCCTAAATGCTTCCTAACTACAACTAAGTAGATAATGGCAAATCAGAGTCATCCATGAAGAAGAGGAATTTTCTTAGGGGTTTAGACATATAAGGGTGGATACTAAGCCATATATATATATATATATATAAGAAAGAATGTAAAGAGGGGGTTTTTTTTGTTGATTTTTCTAAGTTACGAATTGAAAGACAAAATAACTATCAAAGTAAACTAATTATGCTATCATGCAACAAGCTACTAAAAAGATGGTAAAATCACAATCAACAAAGCATTGGGGGCAATTGATTCCCACTTCCAAACCTCTTATACGTCATAGACTCGTTCAATCATTCATTTACATTAATTGCCTATGGGGAATATTATCACTTCCCTTTTGAAGATCAAAATTCATTTCTTCTTAATAGTAATTTGCAAAGACGTTCAACGACCATTTGCAAATTTCATTGCTAAGAACTTTAGACAAACAACGTCTAAGGGTATTTCATCAATGACATTGTATACAAAGAACCATAGATTTGATAACAACTACAAGCATTTTACTAAATGTCTAGTCATTTAACCAAACAAGCATTCATTAGACTAAACCTAGAACGAACAACATTCAAGATTCAACCTTTCATTGCTATCTCAGGACAAATATGATAACAAACCACATTAACATACTCATCTAAAAATATTAACATCATTTACCTAACAAGAAGTTCTAATTCCATGTTCTTGGATTTTCATGCCAAAAGTGAGAACAAATTGTAGACTTCCCTAACACTCTAATACTTAGTCATGCAAATATTTCATATTCTCAAACAACCCATAACATAAATGATGTAAGCATCAACATTAATAGCACGATAAATTCTTCACAATAAATGATCATGAAAGGGTAAAATAGAGTCTCACTACATGGGTTTGGAAGCTTCAATCAATTGCTCCCAAGTGATGAGTTTAGCTACTATAAATCGTACTAAACATTCAAAGCAAATTAAATATAAATCCGAGATTGAACTAGATTAAAAATAAGAGAAAACTAGGGTTTTCAAAGTCTGAAATCGGGAAGAAGAAGAGAGGAAAGAGAGAGGATAAAGTGTCTAATTTATAGTACAAGAAAAAGGACAAGAGATTCTGGCTACTCCTATGTCGCGACTCACGACAGGTGATTAAAAACAACATTTGATTTTTTTTCTTTCTTCTTGTTTTCTAGCTTCTTCTCTACATTACATCTCTTCAAATCTTCAAGTCTTCCAGTCTTCAAATCTTCAAGTCTTCAAAAGATGAAATTCATGGTTTTCAACAGTCTTCGGTGTTCAAGTATTGATGTTATTGCCCCGTCTCACAAAATCCACTAGAAAAATCATAAGAGCGTAAAAGTCGCTCTTATCTCTCCTAAGATAATTTCAAGGTAAAATACAAGCTCTAGATGACAAAAGAGCACAAAAGAGAATCCAAAAAGCCCTAAAATATGCACATAAAATGGACACACATCAAGCAACATAACCACTGAGTCAATTTCCTGGTAGCACATTTGGGGACATCATTGAGAGCATCTATATACAGGAAGTCATGGAAAACAACCAGTTATTGTTTGCTACGTTGGTTGCTCGATTAGTTTGAGCGTTATACGCAGTGGTGGGTGGCAGAAAAACCAAGTACCTCATCAATGGAAAGCACTGCAAGGCCTCGAGGTTCATGTGAAAGGTCCATGCTTTAAACACTGATGGCGTTGGTCCTTCCTACACAAATAATGACGACTGGTGATTCTGCAAACTATTGTTTGTTTGGAACATTTATTTCTATTTACATTAGTATTTGTGTTGATGTTTATCTGCTATGTTGTTTTGAACATTTTGGTGTAGAAGTGTTTCTTTAGTTGTTGCATTATCAGTTGGACAAGTAATTTGATGTACAACACAACGTATTTTTTATTAGATTGTTTTTTGTTGTATTAAAAATCAGTTTCTGTATTTTAATTATAATTTGGTTTGCAAACTAAATTATAACCAAGCCTCTCTTATTATTGTTTCCCCAAAATTTTCAATTTTTTTCCAAAAAAAAATAGCAAAAGGCATTCTAAATGCCAAAACTACTAAAAAGCATCCCAAAAACACAAAAACATCCAAAAACATCTCAAAGCAAAACCATCCAAAGAGAATAAGTCTAAAGCTAAATCCCCTCCCCACACTTAATATGCTACATTACCCTCAATGTAGACAAAACAGGGCAAAATAGTTGAAATCACAATGGAAGGAAATAGCTCACAAAAGTGCGACTGAGCACAATCACTATTGTGACGAGGAACCGCCATCTCCATAGCGCTGTGAATACTGGGTCATCCACTCCTCATTCCTTTGATACAGCTCCATTCGCCTCGCTGGCCCTGGATCAGGGCCCGGAGTACCACCAATGTGCGTCTGAATATCATGTACCCTGGATGAGAGTAGATCAATCTCCTCATCCATCTCAATGAAGCTCCGCGAGACGAACATGGTGGTGTCAAAGATCATGCCCTGCATTCTAGCGTAGAAATATGGGGCGGCTACTGGAACTGGATATGCCTGCTGTCCTCATGTGTTGGCCCTGTGTCAAGGGCGGGGACTGTGGTGCACCATGTGGCGAGTGTTGAGTGAATGGTAGTGCACCTCCTCAACTTGGACTGGCTGTGGTGGGATCTTCAGAAGCTATCGATGGACGTTTGGCTGGCATTTCACATCCGCATCTACCGCTAAATCCTCTACCAGTGTGTCAGGCTCCAAATTGGTCTGGTGGACGTGAGATAGCCTCATAGAGGTGACACCACCTTTCTAGTACAATCAGTGGTACACCCCAGGAACAACTCTATATTTGATAAGGTGATAGTTCTTCATTTTCGCAAAGGAGATGAGGTATAAAGAACCCTTGCCCACCCACTAGAAACCATCTGGGATAACTAGGTGTTGGAGCTTTGCTAGGAGGGTGATCATCCCTCCCTTTGGCTTCTTAGCCACATTGACGACCCTCACCATCCACATATCAACCCTCTTCCCTTAGCCCATCCCCTTTCTCGTCAACCACAAGTAGTGAATGTCCTCATTAGGCACATTTACCAGATCAGCCTGATAAAGTATCGTTCACACTAAAAATCCGTGCACAAATATAAGAGCGGGGTGGATAATGATGTTGTTCTTGTCTATAGTATCTCTCACCCTCTTGGTGATGGTGTACCAAAATTGGATATCCTCCTGGATATTGCTCTCCGGGGCCTGTGGGTCCAATCTTTCCTTAATATCCGTAGTCTTCCACCCAAAAGTGGACTCAATTTGTGAAATTATAATCTCTCGAGAGACGTTAACCAGGTGGAAATGGATGTATCTCTCGCATGGCTCTCCATCTCTGATACTGCACATCCTCACCGTGGAAATAAACTCCAAAGTGTACCGATTGTAGGTGAGGGTACTCTTGCCGATAAACCCCTCCAGTTCTCCTTTGGCGAGGAGGTATCATACCGGCTCCCTTAGACTGAGAGCATCTAATGTTGTCTCGTCCACAAAACTAGTCTCTTGAATCTTGAGGCTGGCCAAAATATCCCACCTCTCCGTATAAGCTCCGGTAATCCACGTCAAACCATGAACCTCTCTGGTGCTGGTGGCAGAGTGGGTTCCCAAGGTGGAGGTGGAGGTGGGGTAGAGGGACCTGCATTCCGAGGGTCTCTCGGTCTCTTCGGAACTATGTCTACCAAAACAACAAATAATGTCAATTGCACCTGGATATAAGAGATAAGACATGCAACTTTTTCACTAGAAATTATCACAGAAAAATATTCAACATATAGGGACAAACATTCAAACATAATTATAGAATTTAGTAATCACAGTTACAATGATGTAGTTAACACACTACGATAAAAAATAGTAACTAGAAGGATGTTAGAATATATGTATGCCCCTATATGTAAGCTCCAATGATATCCATTTCTAGATAAATCAAGAATGCCCTCATGTCCTATTCCATAAATTTGGATGAAATATGCGACTCTTCCACACATTCTTGAATCTGCTCAACTCAAGAATACACTCACTTAACCATATGCACATTCATAAATACATTCACTCAACCATATGCACATTCATGAATTCATTCACTCAACCCTTACACAATTTGAGATCATCACAAGCCCAACATCAAATGAAATTCACCATAATATTAGTCATAGACATGTATTATCATTTATAATCAATGTCAGAATATTTAACAATTCAAACCTAGGCTAACAAGCATAATACATTTCCACTATTTTCACATCCAAAACATGCTATGAACATGGCATTAATCAATCCCAAATGAGGTCCTAATCACAAAGAGTATTGCACAATATTCCTAAATTTTCCAAATAAAGCATACTACAATTCCTCAATCTACACATAAATCACAAATCAAGCACAAGAAAAATGAGGAATCGTTCCAAATAGAGTGTAGGAGAATGAGAAGAACAAGCCCACACAAGTTCCTAGCTTCAATTAAGGGAATTCGACAATCCCCAAAACCTAGGGTTTATGGATTTTTTTTGAAATCGGGCTGTTTTGGGTGTTTTTGAATTGGAAAATGATTGGGAATTGTTGGGGAAGTGATTTTTTGCCAAAGAATGATGGTATTTGCTGGCTGGATGTTGTTTGGGGGCGGTCTAGGGTTGAGAGTGGCGGAGATGAGTGAAGGAATGTGGGGGGGGGGGGGCGATGGAAACTGCCCATTTTAAAAGATGTTCGGAACTGGCTTCGCGATGTTTTGGTCGTAAGTCACAACCAAGAAGTCAAAGGGGCACTCAAAGTCAACCCTCAGGTCGCGACTCGCAAAAGGGAGTCGCGCCTCGCGAAAAGTGGGACTGTAAGTTTAAAATATCAGAACTTTTTCTAATTTTGTCACGACGTGCGACGAATACGTCGCGAATCGTGATGGTTGTCACGACGTGTGAGGAGATTTTCGTGAGTCTTCAATTTTGGGAACTGGAAGCTCAAAATTTCACAAGTGATTCTGATCTGGTCGCGACGTGTGACAAAAGTGTTGGGACTCACAAAAAGTTTGGACCGGAAGCTCCAATTCTCAAAATTTCTTATGAATCCATCACGACGTGCGACAAGAAGGTCACGACTCGCGACCACTGTCGCGACTCACCCCGGATCTTTCGCGAGTCATGAAAAGTTGGGCTGGGAGTTGACAATTTTCACAAACTTCTTCTGATTTGGTCTCTACTCGCAAAGCCTGTATCACGAGTCGCGAATAAGATGGACTGGGAAGGGTAAAAAATCCCCCTGTTCATCGCGACGAGCAGGCCTTCCCAGTACTTAGAAAAATTCTCGGATTTACCAAATCTTCATACTTTTCTCCCTTTCTTTATTCTTTTCTTCATCCATCCATTTAGTGCCATGCTCTTCAATTTGCTACAAAATCATGGAAAAATACACCCGTGAAAAGAACAAGGCAAAATAATGAAAATAACGATAAAAACTCAAATTGAAAGAATATTTATGGAAAGTCACAAATGACGATATGGATGATCAAAACCAAGTTCATTTAACGTTGTCGGCATGACTTACCTCCCTTATTGAGATTACTGACAAACTGGATCAAGGAGATCAACATCTTCTCCTTTTTCCGGCACAAAACTCTCGTGGTAAGGTTTCAAACGTTGTCCGTTGACCTTGAAGGAATTTGTGTTAGCTCAATCCAAGATTTCCACCGAAGAAAATTTTTACCACTTCAAAAGGGCCAATCCACCGAGACCTTAATTTTCCATGAAATAGGTGAAGGCGGGATTGAAAAAGGAGGACCTTTTGATCCACGTCAAACTCCTTACTATTAACCATCTTATCATGCAAAGCCTTCATCTTTTCCTTGTATATTTCGGAATTCTCATAGGATTCTTTTCATATTTCCTCAAGTTCTTGCAATTGTAACTTTCTATGAAAATAAGTCTCATCTATATCAAGGTTAAAGTTCTTGACTGCCTTATATGCCTTATGCTCCATGTCCACCGGCAAATGACATAGATTTCCAAAGATTAACCGGCATGGTAATATACCAATTGGTGTCTTGTAAGCCATCCTATATGCCCACAAGGCATCATTCAATCGAGAACTCCAATCCTTCCGGTTGGGGATAGCCATTTTTTTAAGAATGGACTTGATTTCCCTATTGGAAACTTCGGTTTGGCCATTGGTTTGTGGGTGATAGGCAGTTGATGTCGTGTGTGTAGTGTCA
>JAULKM010000006.1:10064592-10091991 GCA_032355605.1 Rubia tinctorum | reverse complement strand
GCGTAACCAAGTCGTGTGTCTTGCGTGATTTATTTATTTTACGTACTTGGTTAGGACTACGTTGGAACATAGGTTTTGCTAGTTAACGCCTAAAACGGTAAAACCAGTTTTTCAACATTTATTATGTCTTTTATTTGCATATATTTTTAGAAAAAATAGGAATGAATCTCTTGTCTTGTATCATGAGCTTGTTAAATCACATTCAGAAGTTAATTGTTCTAGATCATATTAAGGAGATTGTTTAGAAATTGGTGCTCCTTTTACTGATAGAAGGGCAGTTGTGGAAATTATGTCCAGAATTCTGAAAACTGGAATTTAAATTTATGATTGGCTTCTGACAGTAACAATGTATAGGCTGGTTGCAGCCCAGCTCAAGTGACTATTTGGATTTGGAGTTATAGGCATTTCTTCACCTCAAATTCTGTTTGTGTTTGATATGTTTTATACTCTTAACCCTACGTTTCTGATTTGGGGAGCTGTTGATGATGGATTCTAACTCACGTTTTCCTTGGTGATAGAAAATTTGTCCCATCGAATTCATTATAGATCAAGATTCTGATGCAGCACCAACGGAGCGTAGGTTTAGAACGGATCTTAGGTTTAGAACTTGGCTTTAGGATAGGAAAATTACAGGTTTATGGCTGTAGGCTAAAGGAAAAATCTGTGGAAACTTAAGACAACAAAGATTAACTTAGGAATCACTCCTAAACCCTCGGCGTCACACCTCGGGGTCTTCTAGGCGTCGCACCTAAAAGTTAAACTGTATCACACAACTCAATTCCCGATGTAAATCGCAAGAAAATTTGTTAATCTCAATCTCTCTAATCTCCTCTCTAAGAAGTACATTATTCATAGCTAAGAGTAATCCTACTGGAAAAAGAATTTCGTTCTATTTTTCCTAAAATAACAATGGCCTAATTGGACTCTAAAAACTAAAAGGAAACAAGATCAAACCAGTCTGGAAATGACTAGCTTATTCTGAAAAAAAACAACTAAGAAATAAAAACCTTCTAAACCCATGAAATACTATTCCCGGTTACTGTTCACGTGAATAGTATTATGGAAAATAAACTACTGAAATTCAATTCTCATTCCTCATGAGATTCATTACTAACCTATTTTTAGGTCAATAGTAGTTTAAAGAGAATACTTCTGAACAATGTACATCCCAAGTAGTTTAGGAAATTATTAAAGAAACCTATGCAGTGCAAACTTAACTTTTTGTAATTAGAATCGTAGATATAAGTGGGGTGTCTGATGAGCTGATTCACTTTGACAGGATTGCACTTTAATGGAATTTATGGGACATGTTCAGAATATTTCATAACATGTGCAATTCTCAAAAATAAGTATAGAGGCTTTATTCGTGATGATGTGCATCGTGCATGACTTAGTGACCACTATTTTAGTTTGGTCGGTAAATCAGCATACTGGTCTGCACTTATTTGCCGGTACACTTTAACAATAATACCAGGATCATTATTTGCATTCCTAACACGATCTTAATTGTGAACCTTATCTTATCTTTTTGTTTTTATTATTCTTGTCATTGTTCTTTTTTCAAAGTGATGTTTATCTCTTCTTTTTGTGTCATCTTGGGAAAACATTTCCTTGCCTGATTTATGTCTCTCTTTTTTTTAGCTTTATACAAAAGGAATCAAGGTGACCGTTGTTTGTCCAGGGCCTATAAAAACTACTAGCACTCCCGAAATGAGCGCCCCAGAGGGGAGGATGTCTGCTGAGGTAAGTGTTTCTACTAGAAGATCGCATAAACTTAAATTACCATCCTCTAAAACCAATAATCTCCTATTTAGATACATTAAAAAAATACTGTTTTGAATCCTTTTTGTTTGCCCCCATTTTTCCTGTATCAATGAAGAGAAATGTGGAGGTGGTTCCACATTGTGTTCAATTTGAAATATCATAGTATCTATATTGTGCCAGCTACCAGATTTTCTCATTTTTTAATTTCATTATGAGCTGTAGTTGACTTCGTGTGTTGGGAAAAATTGCCCACAGCTTCAGTTCGCAAGTTCACTTCATTTGCTCCCTTTGAGCCTTTTAGGTTTTGCTTAAGTTGAACCTTTTAATCATGGAATCTCAGATGTGAGCATCCTTTTTTTGGGGTCAATAAACATTTGGAATATTTACGCTCCCTTCGTTTATTCTAAACTCTTTTTCATTCTTGTATACAGAGACGAGTGTCATCAGAGAGGTGTGCTGAGCTGACTATCATTGCTGCAAGCCATGGTTTGAAGGAAGCTTGGATATCATCTCAGGTTATCCAACAGTTAATTCACATTTATAGGAATTTTCATTGTGTTTTGAGGAGTATTCTTGAATATGATTTTTCATACTGTGGTAGTGGTGTTCATATGAAATTGATGATATGTTTGGTACAGTTGTATAGGTAGATGTTATCTTCTTGACTATAGTTAAATGCTTTTGCATTAATCATTTTTAGGTTTTCTTGATATAATTAAGTAAGAATTTTGTTATCTTTAAAAAAGAGAGGAGTTATGTCATCTAACTTGATTAATCGCCAGTAATGTAAAACCTTCCTCCATCTTTACAAGTCACGTGATTCCTCTCTCTCCTCCTGTTCTTATTTTGTGGCTCTATAGCCCTACTTATATATATATCTCTTACACCCCCAATCTCTACCTCTTGATGGTCTATTTGTTGGCTGAGAAAACGTTAAATTAATCCTTGATTTCACCAACTGTTGCATTCACTTGTCTCGTGTTTATAAACCTTCATGTTGTGACTGCATGTGATAACTCCTCAAAGGGATGTGATGCAAAAAATTCAATGCCAAGTCATTTTCCTTCTAGCAATCTCTTATCTCCATCACATTTGTTGCGAGTCACCTGTGAGGAAGATTCTGTAGTGAAGAACCAACACACAGGAATTTCTCTTGACGTTTTGTTGGAGCATGAAATGCATTCAAATTATTATTTGTGCAAGTGTTTGGTGTCTGAATTATAATTTTCATTTGGTCTTGCAGCCTGTGCTTGCTGTCAGGTATCTTGTGCAGTATATGCCAAGTGTTGGGTTTTGGCTTATGGATAAGGTATAGTCTTACTAACTCCACATCCTTCAGTGGATTTGACGCTTGACATTTTGAACATTTTTGTGGATACCTCTATTCAGTCCACTTCTTTACATAAGAAAAACATCGTGTGTGCATGTTGTGTCGTGGTCTTCTCTGCTGCAGGTTGGGGCAAGACGCGTAGAAGTTGCCGCTAAGCATGGGAATCCATATTCACTGGGTTTACTTTTTGGAAAGAGGAAGGAGAATTGAGTTGATGAATCAAGGATGACACTCACCTTGTTACTCCTGGTGGGTATCATGTAACTTTGTGCCAGTCTCTTTCACTCTGAAATATTGGTCAAACATGAGTGGACCTGCACTGTTTCCTCTCTGCAAAATTTATGTAGATCTGCAAAAGATGTGTGTACGATTGTTTTTGTAGATTTTGTTCTTAACGCAAATTTTGCTTGAGGTGATGAATATGGATTATAGATAAAGCTTGTAGTAGTGGACTTATTGTCGATGAATTATTGAAATGATATTTCCAGAAATTAAGGAATAAATGGATGATATTATGGCAGAACATTTGATTTTGAATATAGGTAAATTTTGGATCTTTGCCTTTTATCTTGCAGGAATTTTTTTTGAGTAAATCTTGCAGGAAATTTTGTACGTGGGGGAAATAGTGTATGTGAGGGTGATGGTCTAATCATATTATGACAAGTGTTGCATAAAATGAGATGGAGTCAAATTTCAGGAGGAAATTAATTTAAAATTCATTTCCACCTAATTTCATGTAACACTTGTCATAATATGTTCCTTCACCCCCACATACATTATTCCCCCCACTATGTTAGTTATTTCCTCATGACCAAGTGCATGGAGCATCCTCTTGAAGAACATGGCTGAGACCAATGTTTATATCGATGTCACCAACTTCATGGATTGGAATTCATATAATGGGCATGCGAATGGACCAAATGTCCCATTTCACATTTATGTACAATGTTGCTATGTTCTCATTTCATACTCAGTAAATACGATGTCATGTACGATGTCGTCAATTAGGGTATCCTTAGGTTTTCCATAATAAGTTTTATTATAGAAATTAAATGCTATACATCGTCGCTCGTTGCTGATGTTATTCGACGAGAAAGATATATGCTTCACAAATTAAATTGGGTTTTGTTAATTTTTAGCCCATAAGTTATGTCAACCCTGTTACAATCGTTATGGTATATATGCTGATGGTCAGTTATAGTTGATTCTCTGTTACAACATCAATCCTATTACACTAGTAATGGGATGAACATTAATAGTTCAATATTATTGGTTGTTTTAGGGCATGTTAGCCAATATTGTTCGACAGAAGTAGATATCAATTATACCAATTACAAGGGTTATTCCCGTTAAACCTCAGAACAGTCAATCCTCTTACACGAGTAATGTTTTGAACTGTACTGGTTCAATTATCAAGATTGTGGAGGGCCTTGTATAGTCAATATTATTAGAAACTATTTGATATCAATTACATCAGTTAGTGGATAATTATGTATCCACTATGTATCCACTATGTATATACCTCAAAGCATGTAAAGGTTAATTTCTTACCGATTATTCGTCCGCAGGTTTTCTTGCAACAAAACCCTTTCAGCTCAATTCACTTATGAACAGATGCTCAATTCTTGGGTTGCAATTTATGTTCTTACCTAAAACGTATTCCCTAGCCAATTTGGCTTTGAAATCTCTCCATATCTCACCAAAGCGCCTTCTTGTTCAACTCTTCAAATTTGTCATGTCTTCACACTCAATTTCTAAGGCCAACTCAAGGGCCTTCCACAGATTTTCCTGCATCATCGACCCAAGGCCCCCTACAAGAAAATGTCTACCTTTATCTTAGCAATCAACCCCAAGTAACTAGACCACCTATTTCTTTTCTCGCCCACCACATTTCCTATGTCGTCAAATTGCATTAGAAATTTCATACCTTTGTCCACCACGTCTATTAATTTCTTGAAAATATCCCTTCCTCAACCTTACTTATGTCTTTTTGATACATTACCATCTCTTCCTCTTCGGGCCATTTCCTCTTATCGTGGATCACCACTCCACGACCTAAAAATAAAGCTAATTAATCCCACAACACTATATCATTCAAAACACTAAGTTAATTAATCACAAAAAACAAAGCTAGAAATATGCTACTAATGAAGGAATTTGGCACAACAACACTATGTCATCCATTAGGTGACACACTAGAGACATCTCTGTTGAAGATGATCTTTATATGAAGAAAACAAATGATGAAATTAAACATTTCATGTTATTTCCGTATCAAATAACCACCATTTGAAAACTTAAACAAGTGGTACACAGAATACACATTTAAAAAGGAAAATTTTAAAGTAACCACACAAACCTACAAGTATTGGCCACAAAACAAAATAGATGAAAACCAAGACACATAAAAACATCAAACCCTCATTCAATAATCAATCCCAAGTAATGTAACATTGAAAATATGATCATGTATGTGTTGTTTGAAAGATGGAACCTTACCACAATTTAAACCTCTATGGTGACCTCTTGATTTTCCCTTTGTTTCTCCATTGAGCATCTATGGGGGAGATGGATTTGATGGTTTTTTGTGCTTGATAGGTTGGGGGATAAAAGAAGTGGGGATGATGAAATTTGGGTCCTAGAGGATGGAGGGTGCCATATTTGAAAATAAATGCTCTTTCAAAGTTTTGTGGGCTTTTGTTTTCTCTAAGTATGGCGCAAAAAACTATTCTCCCTCCAGTGATGCGACGTCGCAAGGTTCGTGCGACATGTTTGTCACATTTATTTTAGGTCTTCACGTGTGTAAAAATCTACTCAATATGTCCATTTCATAAGAACGTACGACATCGCATTATGGTCGGTCAAGTATCAGGATACACAAAGTTTAAGTCGATGTCACCAACTTCATGGATTGGAATTCATATAATGGGCATGCGTATGGACCACATGGCCCATTTCACATTTATATACAATGTTTCTATGTTCTAATTTCCTACTCAGTAAATACGATGTTATGTGCGATGTCGTCAATTAGGGTATCCTTAGGTTTTCCATAATAAGTTTTATTATAGAAATTAAATGCTATTCATCGTCGCTCGTAGCTGATGTTATTCGAAGAGTTAAGATATATGCTTCACGAATTAAATTGGGTTTCGTTAATTTTGAGCCCACAAGTTATGTCAACCCTATTACAATCGTTATGGTATAAATGCTGGTTGTCTATTATAGTTGATTCTCAGTTACAATATCAATCCTATTACACTAGTAATGGAATGAACATTACTAGTTCAATATTATCGGTTGTTTAGGGCATGTTATAGCCAATGTTATTCGACAGAAGTAGATATCAATTATACCAATTATAGGGGTTATTCCCGTTAAACCTTAGAACAGTCAATCCTCTTACACGAGTAATGTTTTGAGCTGTACTGGTTCAATTATCAAGATTGTGGAGGTCCTGGTATAGTTAATGTTATTAGAAACTATTTGATATCAGTTACATCAATTACGAAGGGTTCTCCTGTTATCTCCAAGAATAGTTAATCCTATTACACGAGTAACGTTATGAACAATACATGTTAAATTATCATGATTGTTGAGGGCTTGTTATAGCCAATGTTATTCAAAACTATTTGATATCAGTTATAACAATTACGAAGTGTTCTCCTCTCATCCCCAAGAACAATCAGTCATATTACACGAGTAATGTTTTGAACATGTCTACATCCAATGATTACGATTGTTTAGAGCCTGTTATAGCCGATGTTATTCTAAAAAAGTACATATCAGTTATAAAAATTACAGAGGGTATTCCCGTTACGCATGAGGAAAGGATCTACCGTATTACTAAAGTAATATTTTGAAAAATTAATATTACCCATTCAATGGTTAAGATTGTTGTGGGAAAGTAAAATCCAATCCTATTCGAGTGAAAATTATATCAGTTCTTCAAATTACGTTTGGTTTTTATTTTAATTCCACAAACATCAACCATGCTACATGAGGAACAGTTTGAGAAAGATGCGTTCGACGGTTAACATTACAGCTAGGTTGTCATAGACGATCACATTCGAGACTAAAAGTAATTAATTATACAACTTCCAAATTGTTTTTTCTACGAGCTACGATAATGGACTCCCACAATAAGGAGTTCGGGGTTTAATGATGAACCTTTTAAGATTAATTTCATGATTCCCTTTATTTTATCATTTAATATGCTATGTAAAAAGATTCGAAACTAATTACTCGGGGCATGGCATTTGGGTTAGTGTGTTAATGAAATTGGGACAAAAATTTATTAGGCCCACTGTCATACACGACGTTGCTGAATTATAAGCATCTCGTCATAAGGTTGATGATGAAGAGCGACATAATTTAATATATTTTTAGCCCACTATTGACCAAGCCCAAATTGTTTTTTTATAATTGGGCCTGCTATCCTATTTGGCCCAGTACCCCATCACTGCGACCACAATCATTAATTGGTCAGTGATCAACAATATCGTTTATGTGTGCGACTTCAGCTAGTGGCATTTTATGTCACTTGGGTTAAAAACCGAATATAATATTATTGGGCTCAATTCAAGTGGAGGTCCCAAGATGGATGATAAGCAATGCCGCAATCCAAAAGTACTTTGTTATCGATTGATGCGACATTAAATGCGACGACGCATTAATGGGTTAAACCATACTGTATGGGTCTGAGTATTTAAACGGTCAAACTCCACCCAATCACATTCCTAAACTTGACATCGCACATTTAAACCTCCACATTGCCAAAATATTGCCACAAAACCTCCCAATCCAACTGCCAAACCACCACCTTATCAACAATTAATCTCCATTCATTAAACCTTCATCAGTATCCGTCAAAACCGATGGACACAATTATATTATTGGCAAACCCTAGATAAGGTAAGATTTTGAATTCGGTCTCTTCTTTTACTTGTTTAGGTTAATTTTATTTCTTGCTTATCGAAATGTGTACCTTTAGTTCTATTTGCTATAATTTTTTTAGGTCCAGGGGATTGATTAGGTTTTAGGTATCTTTTTATTAGTGTTTCACAATGTTCTTTACCGATTGGATGAAATAGGGTGGATGTGATGGGTGAAATATGTGTCATAACCGTTAATGGTCTTGGGTATATTTGATAGATTGAATGCATTGTTTGACCATTTGACTGAATGTCTCAAACAATTTAGCAAATTTGACTTGCTTTGCGATGTCACACATTCATAATGACTTGATTTTGCGACCTCATAAAGGCTACTCTATTCAGCCAAAATGTTAGCGATACTCCTGCAAATTTGGTCATATCATTAACTTTATATAATTATTTGAAAATATTACTGATCACTATATAGAAACTTGTCCCATAGATGCCAATGAAGCAGACTGCCAAAAGGTCTAGGGGCAAGGGCAACAGAAGGGGTTCCTCTCGGGCGAAGAAGGCGAATGCCAATGACACCCCTCCACCGCCAACTTTTGATGAGAGACAGTTTTTCCTAGAGGAAAATGATAAGCATTTCCAAATAGTCAGCATAAGGTGGGTTAAGTAGGTGAGGGCCATGAAGGCCGAGGATGTGCAGCGACTCCACCTTGACATATTCCTCAAGCCCTTCTAAGTGGCTGGAATGAAGGGGGTTATTTTCCTGGACAAGCCCACATATGAGAATGAGGTGAAAGAGTTCTACTCAAATGTTACTTGTTGTAGTACCGGGAACTACAAAACATGAGTGAACAGAGTGAATATGGTTTTGAAAGGTGATTTGGTCAACGAGGAAATCAGGTGCACAATTGGTCGAGATAGGGAGAACTGGTTTGAAAGACTCCGCCTCTACTGCCGAGACTCGTGGACTAATAGGGTTGCCAAAGATGATAAGTTTGGGGCGCTTGACCCCAATCGCGTGGTGGAAAAATACTTTAATATTAAAGTGGGAACAATGCCTTCAAGCTGAGGAACATCAAGATTAATGTTCTGGAGCTCGATGAGAGGATGATGTACAACATCATTGTCCAATTTATCATCCCGGCTGGCCATCCTTCAGAGCCTATGATCAATGGCTCCATCATCTACTACCACATTGCGTAAAAAAAGTTGTTTACCCTGGTTACACTATCATACAGGAGATGCACACTGTGACTATCACCCCGAAGAGTCAAACCCTCTCATGTGGCAATATAATCACTGCCCTGATGGAGAAGCAGAATGTTCCCATCCAATCTACACAGAAGATCGTGCTAAGGTACTAAGATGGGAACTACTTTGGCCAAAAGCATTGGCACTGGGAGGAGAGTGTGTTGATTGAGTGCAACATTTCCAAGGCTAATCTTGATCCGACATCCACCCTCAGGTATGAGGAAACTCCATCGACCTCCATAGCTGGGCATCCCGCCCCTTCCCCTCCTGTCCCACATTATGGTATGAGAATTGTTGTTACTTTTGTTCATTATTAATTATAATTTATTACATCAATCTAATTAGAATGAATTGGACATAATTTTTATTGCCCTAGGACCAAGTGCCTGGAGCATCCTCTTGAAGAACTTGGTCGAGACCAATGAATTTGTGCAGTGTCTGGACTGAAACTAACAAAGGATCTTGGTAGAGTTGGCAGGGCTGGGGGCCCTTCTTAGCGGTGGAACATATGTGTATCGTGTGGCCCCCCATGTGGCTTCACCGGGGCAAGTGCAAAATGAAGATGGAGAGGAGTCTAGGAGAAAAAATAGATGCACTAGCCACTGATGAAGAAGAAAAGGATTCCAGTAAGGAGTCGGGGTCTACCGATGATGGTTACGAGCGTGAGGGAGATAGACTATTCATGTAGTTCGACGGAGGATGGGGAACCTAAGATGCCCAATGATGAGCCATGATCACTTTTATGTAATTTTTTATGAACTCTTGAATGTTTTAGATGTTACTATTTTTTTTGGAATTATTGTGTTAGTGAGCGTACGCTAAAATTTGATTATTTTATCCTTTTTTCTGACGGTAGAATACAATGTTTGATGTCTAATTTTTTTTATATGTGCTCGGCTGTTGTGAACTCGGAATGAGAACTTGTAGTTTTCATTCAGAGTTCTGGTTTAAATTTGTTAGTTGCCAATTGAATTACAGTTTATAGCTAGCAACGTAATAATTTGGGATGCCCTTCAATCCACACGCCTTCCTCATGGTCTCTCCTTAGCACTAGCACCACCCCAAGTATCTCTTCCTGGCTGAAATTACTGGAGCTAGGTAGTGTATGTGGAATAATATCAGACATTGAAGATGGACTAACCTCCCCCACAAATTGGTTTTTCCCTTGAATGACCACTGATTTACTAGAATCGCGAGGATATTCAACATAAAACACTTGTGTAGCCTGTGAATCAAGGATGTAAGGATCGCCAGTAGAGCGTGTCTTGCTCAAATCGATGATTGTAAAACCTAGCTTATCGATCGAGCATTTTTATCCACCCATTTGCATTTGAAAATTTGGACCCTTAAACTTGTGTAAATGAGTTCCCAAATTTCCTTAATCACCCCATAGTAGGACATATTCTTGGACATTGGATTTCAATCCTTTGCGTTGCTGACATGTAATGTTTTGCAACTATGATAACACCACTATTTTTGGGTTGCGGTGTGTGTGTACCATTCAAGGGTTGAGAAGGTAAACCCATTCATGTCATAGACAGTGAAGAAGTTGCAGTAGTAGAAGGCATGAAGGCTAACCAGTTCAAGGTTTCAACATAACTTTCTCCCACTACTGTTTGCGGTAACCAATCAATGAAAGTGTGATTGTGGTTTGCAAGTACTTACTTCTCTGACCAACCGGTGTGCCGCTCTTTGATAGAGACCATGTGCATATTCACGTTGGGGTGAACCACATCTGAATTACGCAAGATATATAAGTGTGCTTTCATTAATTCGTCAAGGGTTAGTACTCAATTTGTTCTTTTTCGCAAACCTTTGCCACCCACTCTGTCTCCATGGCGTGATTTTGGTACACCAATAGACTCTTCATTTTTCAAGAATTCCATGCGGTCCGGGTGAAATTGATTTTTCAAATAACCCTTAAATATCTTCATATACCTCTCGAAGGGATACATCCAACGAAGATAAACAGGACCATAAATCAATATTTCCCATACAATGTGAACCAACAAGTGCACCATGATGTTAAAGAATGAAGGGGGGAAATACATCTCCAACTCGCACCACACGATAACTATTTCCTCCTGCAATTCCTCCAATTTTTTACGCCTAATTTTTTTTACAAAAAATTCCCTTGAAGAAGAGACATAACCAGGTAATGCACTTCTTGAAGTGAGTTGACAAGTTAGATCTAATCGAAACTGGGAGAAATTCATAATTCAAACAATGTGAAACGTGCAATTTCATACTCCCCAATCTTAATCCCTCATCGGACACTAGATTGCTTACCCGAGTTGAGTAGCTTATCGAGACATCCATACCTATCAGGCTGGAACATATCAAATCTTACTCTACTTTTGATAGTGTGTAACAAGCTACTGGCAAGTACGTCTTCGTCTCCCGCACCTCTAGGGCCAAATAAGGTCTAATGCCCATCTCGACCATATATTTCTTGGACTTCACACCATCTTTTGTCTTACCCGGGATATTCATCAAAGTACCAACCAAACATTCACATACATTCTTTTCAATATGTATCACGTCCAAACAGTGTCGGGCGTCAAGTATCTCCCAATACAGTAGTTTGGAAAATATGGAAAGTTTCATCCAACTACCGGCAACCTTAGGTTTCCTCTTCCTCTTGCCAAATTCATTAGGTAAATCTTGCAACATGTATAAAATTGATGCACCTGTTAATGCGGGAGGAGAGGCAACAACTCTACCTTTCCATTTAATTCATCGCGTCGATTCCTCCACTGATGAGTTTTTGGAAGCCATCTTCGGTGCCCAAGGTACACAATCTTACTTCCATACCTCAACTGACAATAATCTGTTCCATCTAAATATATAGGGCATTCCTTTTGACCTCTCACGGAATAATCAAACAAGTTTCCATATGCGGGAAAGTCATTAACGGTGTAAAAAATTTGGCTCTAAAATCAAACAACTCTTTCCAAAACCCATCATACATCCTCATTCCAGGATCCCATAGATTTTTCAGGTCACCCACAAAGGGGCTAGGTAAGCATCGATATCGTTTCCCGGTTGTTTCGGACTAGAGATCATTAGATATAACATTATGTACTTCCTTTTCATGCACAACTTTGGGGGAAGTTGTAAATCAATACCATCCCTAGCTACGAACAATGATTGCTACTCATATTACCAAACAGTTTTATTCCATCGGTGCACAAACCAAGCCTCAAGTTACTTGGCTCATTCCCAAAGACAGGAAATGCCATATCTATCTTCGTCCATTGATCACCATCGGCCGGATGGCTTTTAACATCGGGATCAACCACTGTCCGACTTGCATGCCAACTCAATTTTTTTGCATCTTCAGGATTGTCAAACAATCTTCTCAATTAAGGAATAATAGGTAGATATAATAGGTAGATACCAAACAACCTTGACATAAAAAAAATTCGTCTGCCTATTTTCAATTTCCCCATCAACATCCACCACCTTCAATTTGAACCTTGGAGCATTGCATTTAGGGCAATCCTCCACATTTAAGTGATCCCCCTTATACAAGACACAATCATTCCGACAAGCATGCATATTTTCATAATCCATGCCCATCCGACATAGTACCTTTTTTTACCTCATATAGAGTTTCGAGCAGTCTATTTCCAACCGAAAGCATTTCTTTCAACACTTTCAACAAACTAGAGAAACCTACATCACTATTGGAATACTTAGGTTTCGTATTCATCAATTGTAACATAGCCTTCAATACCATCATTCCTTCTGAGCATCCATCGTATAAAAGCGTCTCATTATGTCCGTGGAGGTCTGAAAATATTTTAGGATTTCCATTGTAGTTTTTGACAATCTCCTCAACCAACTCATCCATCCTATCTTCTTTCTCAACCTCTACTTAATTTATAGTATGCTCATCTACATTCTCCCTATGCCAAAACCAAATTTTGTATGTTGGATAAAAGGCTTATATAAATAAGTCTTCTTTCAAAATAGTTTCTTCTTCTTGAATAGCGTTATTCCGGCACTTCTTGCAAGGACAATATACATAAGATAAATTATCCTTCACGGCATTGGCAAATGCATATAGATACAAAATATTGAAACCCATAGCTTGTTCGATCTTCATAAAATAATGGGTTTTTTCCATAGACATTCCTACAATATAATAATAAGTACACACTCTTTAGGGACCTATCTTAGCAACAAATACATCCACTTACATTCATTCAATTCATGGCTTCCATATATATATATATATATATATATATATATATATATATATATCGGGGAGGGTTCAGGTGAGAACACCCCCTTTATGTGAGAACACTCTTGCATGTGAGAACAAATCTGAGCCATTGAAATAGATGATCTAACAACTACAATTTTTTGTGCTTCTTTAATCCTCTCGTTAAGGATATCATATGCTAGAACATTACTATTACTTCCCCACATATATTCCCAGGTTAGAGAACATCTAATCTAGTTCAAACGTTTTCCTTTTCTTTTGGGCAGTTATTTTTTCAATATTACCCTTTTAAAAAAATTTCTTTATTGTCACATAGATTAATGATTAGAATTTCATCCATAATGCCTTTTTTGATTTCATATCTAATTTTATTTATTGTAGTAGTTTATTTTTTTGTATATTTAAAGCACTTACAAGTGATGGTTGAAAGACTTATGAGTTGTACTCTAAGCACCAAGTTGTTTTCGTAGCACGTGTAAGTTATAAAAGAAACACCTACTAGTTACATCTGAATCACTTACAAACAATGATTGAAGCACCTATGAGGTATTCTATAAGCACCAAGTTATTTTCATAGGACAAGTAACTTTAGCACTTCTAAGAATTAAAAGAAGCACCTATAAGTTGCATTTCAAGCACTTACAAGAGACGATTGAAACACCTTTAGGTTATACTCTAAGCACCAAGTTGTTTTCATAGCACATGTAAGTTATAAAAAAATACCTACTATTTACACCTGAAGCACTTACAAGCAACGATTGAAGCATCTATGAGGTATAATATAAGCACCAAGTTATTTTCGTAGCACAAGTAACTTAAGTACTTATAAGAATTAAAAGAAGCACCTATAAGTTACATTAGAAACACTTACAAGCAACGACTGAAGCACCTTTAAGTTATACTCTAAGCACCAAGTTGTTTTTGTAACGCTTGTAAGAATTAAAAGAAGCACTTATAATTTACATTCGAAGAACTTACAAGTAATAATTGAAGCACTTTTGAGTTATACTCTAAGCACCAAATTATTTTTGTAACGCACGTAAGAATTAAAAGAAGCATATGTAAGTTACATTAAAGCACTTACACATAATGACTGAAGCATCTTTTTGTTTTTGTTTTTTTGAATGAAAAAAAGTTATCCATTTAACTTGGATTGGGAGGGTAAATATGGCTATACATCTATTTTCACCTGATCTTACCCCAGAAAGCATCAAACTAATGTAGAACAACATCCTAAACAAGAAACCCCAACCAATAGTAATCCAAAATCACTCCCATTTCTTAACTTCGTTCGCCCTTACTGTCTTCAGCAAGTCTTCTGTGGTACTCATGTAAGTCGATGCTACAACATCGCGGCCTTAAAGATACCCGAATCCCTAGAGCATCTTATCTTTCACTTCATAACTAAATCCACCAATGATCGTGTTATCAAAACTCTACACTGCTATTTCAAAGCATCTTGTCAGATCCACGAATTCACTGCAAAAAAATTGTGAATATATGTACTTCATGGGAGACAAGTAGTGCAACCAAATCCAATAAGAAGGAAATTTTCCTTGCCAATAAATGCACCCGTGAGAAGGGATATCAAAAAAGCACTCTTTTATAAATTAAACACAACTAATACTTTTCCCTATTCAAATTTCCTAAAAACACAGGCCGCATCAATCCATTATCTCAAAAATAAAAGCCACTACAAACACAAAAGAGCATCAAATTAAACAAATAAGAAAAGGAAGAGACGAAGATCCTGAAGATACTCATAAAGGTTCCTTATCATTTGCTTCACTGCAATGTTGTAGTCATCATTCTTCAAATCTTTGTGCTAGATATTTGCTAATGTCTTTTGCCTAGTATTTCCTCGAAAAGGTGTGTCTCAATAGAGAATTTCATATAGAAGAGTCCCTATTGTATAAAACACCAAACAATTAGTAAATTTCTTAAATAAATTATTCACTATTTATGGTTTGGTGATGATAATTAGCAAGAGCCCACCAATCAACTGCACTAGTATGGCCTGCTCCTGAAATTATTTCCTATACATTGTATAAATAAATGGTTTCATTAGCTTACTCATTTTGAACTCAGAATCTTTAAGAAACTAAGTGTTCGATACCAACTGGAGCAATGTATTCTTCATTTTCGAAAACGGAGTTTGATGATTGCATTAGATCACCCCAGAATATAAGTTCTTGTTGACCTTTGTGACTCCTTTTCTTTTCATTTAACTCTGAAACTAAGAGCTTATAAAAGCAATGGTAGAAATGGAAAATCTATTTATGTTTGAAAAATTCAGATCACTCTGCATTTTTGAAAACTAAGAGTTGAGCTGAGCAAGTGATGCTGCCAGACCACTCTGCATCATTATAACCATTCATCCCCAAAACCATAACACAAAAGGGTACCATTATTATCAGTTGTCATTGTAACATCCAAATACCTTGAGTATGTAAGTTCATGATTCGATTGACTATCAACTTGTAACAATTAGGCAATCAGAACAAAAATAGCAAACAATACATTGCTGTTTTTTTAGCAACGTATTGTTTGAATCAGCAAAAATAAACAGCAAACAATGTTTTTCCCCTAAATTTCCAGAATCTTTAATTGGCTCTGAGATTGAAATAGTGTCAATAGCATTGCAAAACTATAAAGATATCAAATTCAACAACAAAATCTTCATTCATAAAATTATGTCGCAAAAAACAATAGGTTCTTTAGTTCAGTTTTGTTATTTTACTCATGTTACTTCATATGTCAAGGAAATTAATAAAAGAATCATGAGATTGAGAAATTTCGACTTAAAATTGACATGCTAAATATTTATTGGATGATATATTACACAGCTGCAAGAAGTTCTATTGCACAGTATATATAAAGCGTACACGGAGTATTATGAACTTTCAACTTAGTTAGGCATTCTTCATGTCAAAATCATGTCAACCTCTTCAATTTTATTCACAAGAAAACAGAAAGCATACTGCAGAATTATGAGTAAACATACTAAAATGATGGTGTAGGACCATTATTCCATAGATATGAATGAAAAAATATGGTGTTGGGAGGTAAATAATTGTTCATTCATACGAGAAATAAGAACTATATAATACAATTAGCATGAATGGTAACAAAGATTACGGAATATGAAGTTAAAAACACTATGTATTACCAAGGGATGTATCTGATGCTATCAGAACTTGTTCCATAGCCTACTGCGGATGTGCTTGTTGCGCCCGAAATTCTTACATTTAAACGTCTCCAACCGTACACAGAGTACTCCCTGCATGTCAGGAAAAAACGATAGCTCCTCAGAAAAATCAGAGATATTTCACCTGTAAATATTGCTCAACATCAAATCAATTCATCAAAATTCTATGTAATTTTTGTTATCAGAGTCAATTGTTTGCTTCTTACTTTAGTAGAATTTGAGCACAGTCAGAGCGGCTTTCATCCCCAAATCTAACTCTTCTTCTATTTCACCTAAAATATTGATTGTTTTAAATATTAAGGTAAGCCTATCAAAAATTGCAAGAGGAGGAAAAATTAAACCGAATGAACTTTCCTGTTGAGCGTTCCTCGGGAGATTTGTCCGGATTTTGGGAGAATAGCTTTCAGTGTAATCGTTTCTGAACGGAGAAGCATAAGCCGTTGTTAGGTTTATACATGCAAGAAGAGTTGAATGAGTGTGGATTTTTGGTTTATTACCATGCTTGTGAGAGGAGAAGGTCAGATTCTTGTGCTCTGGCGATCGGAGGCTCCAAGGAATAACTTAAGGGTTTAGTAGCTGCGGGAGAGTAGAGAGAACCGTCTAGAGGAAATAAAGATATAAAATCTGACGGGCCTTTTTTAATGATTTAATTAGAGCCATAGGATTAAATCATTGGATGCTCCAGAACTGTTCTAACATAAGTAGGTGTTCTCACCTAAGATAGGTGTTCTCACCTGATCCCAATTCTACATATACACATACACACACACACACACACACATATATATATATGTGTGTGTGTGTGTGTGTATATGTGTTATCAAAAACCTTAATTTTATTAACATACACATATAACATCAACCATATACAATAATGCAATGCCTAATTTCAATCAACCCATAGTTAAACACATTCTCTCATATGAAATGAACTAACCTTGAAATCTAAATTGAAGATAAAAATACAAATTTTAGTTATTGGAAAACTTACTTGGTAATTGAGTAAGCACAATCAACAACCTTATTGGTCACCTTCAATAACGTGGATTTGGTTTTTGAAGAGAAATCTTGGAATGGGGAGAATGTTTCTGGGTATTATGATTGAATTTTGTCAATGGAACCAAACTTACAAACTAAATCCCGAGTGATGCGATGTAGGTCCATGTTATCATCTAACAATCTGTCAAACAGATCAAGAGAGCAAGGTGGTCATGTCACTAAAAACTACTATTGCTTGATCTGACCCACACTACCGACGTCCACATACATCGGTCATACTTTGTACTTCATTTTTCAAAATTATTTACCTCGGTATCAATATAACCGAGGTAAAAAACCAATTATTTTACCTCAGTTATTTGATGTTAGCCAAAAAACTAAGGTAAAATGGGCAAAGTAATAAGTCATTTTTCTTATAGAATCGATACAACATGCCTATGATTGAGATGGTTGGCATGTCTCTGTGTAACATGAATTTCCTGGTGGACCATGCCATTGTTGTCGAAGAAATGACAGATACTTATGAGTTGATTTTACGGGAACTGAGAGGATTGCTTGTCGAAGGACTGGTCTCCGAGGTTGTAATCACGGATCGTGAGCTCAGACTGATTAGGTTGATTTGGGTAGTGTTTCTATACTCGAAGCATTTACTATGTACTTGGCATATTAACAAGGATGTGGAGGCACATGTTACTATGTTAACTGGGAGTAAGAGGAATGGGGCATCCCTCAAAAATGGTAATTGGTCCCGTGTTTGCAAAGCCCCTACCGTTGTTGAATACGAAGCTGCATTGAGGGATTTGAGGGCTACTTGGTCTTCGAGCGAAGAAGTTATTTATTATGTTGAGACTACGTGGCTCCACCCCCATAAGGAGAAATTCGTTCGGGCATGGACAAATTGATATCTTCATTTTGGGAACACAACTACATGCCGTGTAGAAAGAGCTCACTCGTCATTGAAAGGGTGGTTGCAAACATCCACCGGTTCCCTCGATACGGTATGGAGGCGTGTGGATATGATGATAGCCGGCCATATTACTAAGATTAAGGACATCCTTGAAAGATCAAGAACGCACACCGGTAGATTGCACCGCACCGTCATTTTCCATAATTTGTTTAACAATGTGTCTAAATATTGCCTGGATAAGTTGAAGGATGAGCGGAGAAGGGTGGAAACACTTAGACCACATGTTTATGCATATTGCGGTTGTGTACTGCGTTCAACGCATAGAATTCTATGTGCTTGTATCATGCATGCGGCAACTGAACAAGGAATCCCCCTATACCTGGACGACATTCATCCACTATTTATTTCAGTTAATTACCTAAACAAATACTAATTAAATGGGACCGTCATCAAATTTTATTTTCACATTTTTCTATGCAAATGTTATTTTCCGAATATTATTTTATATATGAAATTTACTTTCATAATATAATGTTTGCGCATTTTATAATAAAATATTATATATTTCAATATTCTTTTAGTTTTTCAATTAAATTCGAACAACATTTTCATATTCTTGTATTTAATTAAAATTTCATTCCTGTTATTTACGTAAATATATACTAATAAAATGGGACTATCATCAAATTTTATTTGAACATTTTTCCATTCAAATTTTATTTGCATAATATTATTATATATTTAATATTTACTTTTATAATATTATGTTTTCTAATTCCTTCTTAAAAAATAATATATTTCAATATTCTTTTATTTCTTTCAATTAAATCCAAACAACATTTTCATATTTTTCTATTTAATTAAAATTTCATTTCAAAATTTACATTATATTTTATTCATATTCAGCAATTTTATTCATTTTATTTTCAAATAAAAAACTCAAATTCCCTAAACCCTCTATTTAAATAACCTTAACCCTTTCATTTGATTTAATGGTATTTAATGATAAAACCTTATCACTTCCCCCTACAATTAATGTCAAAAACTAAAAACCCTAATATCACTAACCTCACCCACAGGGCGCCTCCCCCCTTGTCGGCCTCCTTGCTCAGCCCACCGCCGCTCCCTACCGGTCGCCATGCTCGCCCTCGCCCCCAGATCCCGTCTTCCCGCTGCCCTCACACCATCCCCAGCGCGGAGCCACCCCTGCCACCACCTTGCTCAGCCCCCTACATCGCATCCCGTCGCCCCGCCACCCTCACACCCCCAAGTTCCGTCGACCTCACAGCCCCAAATGTCTTTGCCCTCACACCCCCAAATTCAGTCGCCCTCGCCCACCCAAATCTCGTAAACAGACCTATCCCCCCATAACGATCCTCATCCCATCATTTTGACCCCCTGAAATACACAATTTTCGGCGATACAAATCCAAAAACAAACTAAACTCAAAATTACAAGTATAACCGGAGATGATTTCATTTTCCATTGTCACAAAAAAAAAGAATACTAACATTTTTTGGGAACTTGTCGATGGCGGTGGTCGGCGGCGGGTGGTGGTGGTCAGCGGCAGCCGGCATGAGGCTGTCGGCGACGAATGCTAGTGGAGAAGGGTTTAGTGTTGAGAGTGGGGAGAAAATGAATTTCATGGGAGTGAGGGAAAACAACAAAACAAAGATAATCGATGAATTCATCCAACAAACACAAAAATAAAAAATAAAAATACAAGTATTTATACGGATTTGGGCATAACTAGTAAAATTCAGGGTGTGATATAGCAACACCCTTTTTATTAAGAGAAAAGTGTTTATAGCATAACATAATTTACATAATTGATCAATATTGTCTTCTGATAATTGAAAGTGTCAATATAACGTTAGAAAGTTGATGAAAGTGCAAATGTATCCATTCCGATAGATTTAGGTAAGAATTTGGAAAAAAGACAATTTTACCCTTCAAATTTTTTTTAAAATAAAATTACTATTATACCCTATGAACCCTAATCTTGTTCATCCTTTTTTCTTTTTCTTCTCTAACTTTGCTTCTTTTTTTCTTCTTCACAACCTAACCCAAAACTTTCGTCGACCTTCTTCATCTTCTTCACAAAACCCCCAACTGCTGCCCGCGAACCTCCTTATTCTTCTCCAACGTCGGCGAAAGCTTTGGGAGCAGCAATCAGTGGAAGCAATGGGCGTCGAATAGGGTTCAATGGGCATCTATTGGGGAATCAATGAGGGAGAATGGTGGCGGGTGTCGATTGTGGCGCTACGGGGTATGGGTGGAGGGCTGTGGGATAGGTGGTGGCGGGGTAGAAGATTGGTGGTGACGCTGCGGGCTGGGGGGTTGAAGGGTAGTGGTGGGCTGGGGATGGGTGGTGGTGGGCTGGAAGATAAATGAAGACGTTGGGGGCTGGGGGTGGAAGGGTGGTGGCGGGCTGGGTGGAGAGAGAGTGTGTGGGTTGATTGGTTCGGTTGTGGCACAACAATGGTCGATAGCGCACGTGATGGTGGTCGACAGTGGGTGGTTGTGAAGCAGCGAGTTGCTGGCATGGCGACGTGGTGCTGGTGGTGGTGCGTTGGTGGCAGAGCAACAATAGTGCAAATATGGTTAAAATATTTCTTAGAAATTAAGATTTTAGTCGAGTGGCATTCTGGTCATGTCGGGTTGGATTAATGGCCGGAAGCCCTTGGTCATCGTCGGAATGTCCACAAGAGGGTTATATTGGCACTTTCATCAATTACTTAGTTTTTTTAAATTTCCGATTGTCTAAATGTTGTATTGACATTTATCCAAGTATAAGGGGTTATATTTATATATAACCATTTTATTAATTAATTAAACTAGATTACCTAACCTAACCATTTCATTAAATTTAAATGTTAAAAAAACTCATTTAAGACGGTAAAATTAATCCCTCCGTTCCACATAAGCTTTTTTTCTTCCTCTTTCTATTGATCGGAAGCATCCAGCCGGAATTATAACCTATTTATTTTTTCACAAATTTCAATAATTATTTTAAACCCTTAATATCTCTAACTGCATATAACAATTCCTTATAAAAAATTGATATTTAGAAAATAAATGTTAAGATGAATCTAACAATATCTCACATGATATTTTTATTATAAATACATTAATTTATATTTAAGGTCAAAATTTACAAAGTTTAACTTGAAAAAATAAATAAGTTAAAATTGGTGGGATAGACGAAGTATAAAAAATAATGATTTATAGGTAATTACCAAAATCTAAATTTACTACACCCCCTCCTCATCTCAAACTTCACACTTTACTATTTTACATTAGTCACTAGTCCATTTTGACCACACATTTGAATAGAAATATAAGCAATAACATTATCATATGTGATATTATTGGATTCTTGTAACAAGTAGTTTCTAAATATCAATCTTTTATTTTCCGTTACTATACAATTAAATATATTAACGGTCAAACATGTCTCTTGATAACGTAAAAAGATTTTGTGACATTTGGGTTGGAACGGTGTATAAAAAACTTTTGGAACGAATGTGAACCAGTGTGTAGAAAGTAAGGGAATAATGTTGTAATTGTATTCATGATCTTAGTTACAATATATAGAGGTACAAGATACCTATATAGAATCATGAAAGGAAAATGAAACTAGCCTATACATAAGTAACATTCACATAATATTGCTATTCTTTAATACTCCTCCTCAAGTTGAAACATGTAGATCAAGAATGTCCAACTTGCCAAGTAGTAGATGAAACTGAGAACATCTGAGAGCCAGCTTTCGTGAATAAATCCACAAGCTGATGAAAAGTGCGGATATGATGAGTAACTATAGTACCAGACTGCACCGTATCACGAAGAAAATAACAATCAACCTCAATATGCTTCGTACGTTCATAAAAGACAGGATTAAGTGCAATATGAAGAGGAGACGGACTGTCGTAAAACAAATGCATGGGGGTGAAATACACAATACCTAACTCTCGAATCAAATACTCAAGCCATAATAACTCACAACAAGTGACTTTGATTGCAAAACACTCCACTGCTGCCAAAGAAAGAGAAATTGTAGGTTGCTTCTTGATCTATCACGAAATAGGATAATCCACAATCACCACAAAATACCTAGAAAGAGAATATCGTGTAATTGGCCATGCAACCCAGTGAGAATCACATAAAGCAGTAAAGTGCAAAGAACTATGTGAATAGAGGAATAAATCTTGACCAGGATGACTCTTGAAGTAGTGTAGAACCCGAAGAGTAGCTTGTCAGTTAGGGACACATGGTGACTACATAAACTGAGCAAGCGTATGAACCAAATAACTAAGATCAGGATGTGTAATGGTGAGGTAAATGAGGTGACCAACAAGGAACTGATACTGCTCAGGATCATCATAAAGGGGTTCCTCTACGTGCGCTAGATCATGATGTTTCTCAATTAGAAAATAAATCAGTTTAGCGGGCAATAAACCAGTGTCAGAAAAATGGTCAAGGGCATATTTCCTTTGTGAAAGAAACATCCCATCTAGTCTTCTAGAAATCTCTATACTCAAGAAATACTTGAGAGCACCAAGTTCCTTCATATGAAAACAAGAGCTCAAGTATTTCTTGAATTCATAGATTAGCGACGAAGAACTACCAGTAATTACCAAGTCATCGACAAGCACATGCAATGAAATCAAACCAGGGGAGTGAAAGAAAGAGAGTAATCAGCCTTACTCTAAACAAATCCAAAGGTTCATTGAGCAATTTTCAACTTGGTAAACCAATTGCGAGCAGTTTATCGCAAACCGTAAAGAGATTTATGAAGTCGAGAGACAAGTCTGGGAGGGATAGTGGAGAAGGGCACATGAAGATCTCGTTGTGAAGATCAGCATGTAGAAAAGCATTATGGACGTCTATCTAATGAAGTTCCCAATCACAAATGACTGCAGCAGAGAGAAATAGGTGAACTGAACTCATCTTCGTAATAGGAGAAATTGTATAAGTATAGTAAGTTCCCTCAATTTGACAATTACCCAGAACCACCAGACGAGCTTTGTGACGTTCAATGGTAACATCAGATCTGAACTACCCATTTACACCGAATTTTAGTCTTATTCGAAGGAAGAGAAACCATAGTCCAAGTCCCATTACACTCAAGAGCATTGATCTCATCAGCCATAGCATCATACCAATGAGCATGCTTCGACGCCTCAGAATAAGTGGTAAGATTTTCACTGGAAGTTACTGCATCCAAAAATCTATAATACAAACCAGAACATTTATTGCAATTTACATAATCAGTTAAAGGATAGAGAACACCTGAGGATAATGATGGCGAGTGAGTGAGTAGAGCATTGTAGGGGGATGGAAGTTTAGCAGAAGTAATAGAACAGATGTAGTCCTTCAAGTTACCAGGAGGTCAACGATTTCGAGCACTCTGGCGAGAGGTAGGTGATCAGTCGAGGGAGGCGGCGACTGTGTGGAATCCGGCGATGGGGCCTAGGCGTTGGGCTGGGGCGATGCAACAGTAAAAATTGTGTTCGGATGGAAAGGATGGTGGTGGCAGAAAAGGAGTTGCGGTAGTGGCAAGTAGAAGGTGATCTGCGGTTGACGGCGGTAGCTGGGAGAACGCTGCAGCCGGAGGAGCAAGGCCAGTGGACGTCAACAGCAGCAAAGAAAGAGCCACGATTAAAGAAGAGATGACAGGGTCGTTGACCGGTGACAATGTGGCTGTGTTACTAGTCGATCCTATAAACAAATAGGAGAAAAATCCAGTGTTGGGATTTCATAGAACCAAGTGTCAGTTTGCGAGTGTGCAAGCTGTGCAGAGACAGGTGGCACATCAAACACAAACTAGTCTTCATAAAAATATGCATCAAGACTTTTGAAGAAGGTTCTTGATTCTAAATCATAAAGGAAATAGCCTTTCTTGCTAATTGGATAACCAAGAAATATGCATGTCGACTACTTGGAGAAAATTTGTCACGAAATATGTGAATGTGAGAGGCAAAGCACAAGCAGCCAAAGGCATGCAAAAGCTTGTAATTTAGAGTGCGTCCATGGAGTAGCACAAATGGTGTGCGGCCATTAAATTTCTTCGTCGATGTCAAACTAATAAAAAATGCAGCATTAGGAACACATTCTCCTTAAAAATCAAGTGGCTGATTATCTTGAAAACACAAAGCACGGGCAACATTTAACAAATGACTATGCATGTGATCTACACGACCATTCTGCGGTGGTGTGTCAACCATAGAAGTCTCAAACAGGATGCTAGATTTAGCAAAGTATGATCGCAAAGGAAGAAACTTTGTTCCATTATCAGCTCGGACATGAAGAAAAGTGCGACTGAACTGATTCTTGATCAAAGGACAAAATTCAATAAATCTAGAAGCTACATTTAACTTAGCCACTAATAAGTAAACTGAGACAGCTCGGGAATAATCATCA
Organism: Rubia tinctorum; assembly: GCA_032355605.1. Taxonomy (NCBI): domain Eukaryota; kingdom Viridiplantae; phylum Streptophyta; class Magnoliopsida; order Gentianales; family Rubiaceae; genus Rubia; species Rubia tinctorum. The sequence continues at coordinate 10,066,987 of JAULKM010000006.1, read as the reverse complement.
ACAATAGTTAAAAAATAAAATGCACTACTAGAAGAAGGTGAGCTATAAGTCCCCCAAACATCACAATGTATCCATTCAAACAAAGAACTAGCATTTAAAGAACTCAAAGGGATCCTATGTCTAGTCTGCTTTGCTCTATGACACACATAGTAAGGAACATAAACATTATTTGTGCTAAAATCAAGAGTAGGAACAGAAGTATTATTTGGACTAAAATTAAGATTAGGAATAAAAGACAACATCGTAGAAGATGGATGCCCAAGATGTTTATACTTTAAATCAAATGAAGATGCAGAAACTGAAGCAAATGTAGGAACTGACTGCTAGATATGAGACTGAACGCCCTTATCCAGCGGAGGAAACCAATAAATCCCCCCTGTTGTTCACCCACGCCAATCGCAGTTCTAGTACTGATTTTCTGTAATATGAACTAATTTTCAGTAAGCAAAACTATCCATTTTAAAGCCGACAACAATTTAGAGCATGATAATAAATTGCATTGTAGTGTAGGTATATAAAGTACATGAGTAAGAGTGATATTTCCAAAACATAAAGAACCTTATTGTGTAGGAGATAACATAGATCCATCAGATAGTAGAGCATCAATAGAATCGGTAGTAGAAGTAATATCAATAAGAGAACCTTTGTCCCCAGTTATGTGATAGGAGGCTCCGGAATCAAGAACCCAAAGTAAAGTAGGCTTACCTGAGCCATTGTCAAAAGGAGAATTTAACTAGTTGACTAAATTAAAGGTTGTACTACATTGGTCACTAGACAGAGCAAGACCAAAATCAGATCAGGCAGGGGAACCAGAAGTCACGACCGCCGTAAATCCTGACAGCGATGTCACGATGCTGGCAAAAGGCAACAGGGTGCGGAGGTGTCGGCGGTTTGAGCGCCGAGTGCAACGGCGACTGGCAGAGCTGGCGCTGTGTTCTTCGTGGCGTTGGTTCTATCCCTTATCTTCATGAACCATTATGGATAGGCTGTGAGCTTGAAACAAGTAGCTTTTTTGTGACCCTTATCATTACAATGCGTACAGATGAGATTCTTGCGTTCAGCTGGAGTGAGAGCTCCTGGTAAAGATCCTGAAGGTGGCAGGCGACGAGCGACATATGTCATGGAATCAGTTGAAGGTTCACGAGACCGCATGATGACTTTGTGATTCTCCTCCTAAGATGCAAGAGCATAAAAGTGCATGATGGATGGCAGTGGTTCTTGAGTCATAATATTGGATCGCAAGGTGTGATAGCCACCATCCAAACAGAGAATATTTTGATAAATCATTTCTTACGGTCATCAAAGGTAGCAGCAACAACATTACACGTGCACAATGGTTTGCAAGCTTCACAAGAACAAACCCGAGGAGGTTAATGAGAGTTTTAGTCATCATACAACTTCTTGAGTTTGTCGAAGTGGATGGAAATAATATGACCATTCAGGTAGCAATTGATGATATCACCGCGCATCTGCCAAATTTTTGAAACATTAACGAGAGAAAAACGTCCAGCAAGATCATCCCATAATTCCTTAGCAGTAGAAAAATAGTTCGCTGAAGATCATATAGATGGATTAACAATTTGCAGGATCCAGCAAACAAGGGTAGCATTCACTCCGGGTCAATCTTCATAATCAGGATCGTCAGCCAAGGATTTAGTAATGGTTTCATCAATGAAACCAAGTTTCTTCTTAGCAAGAAAAACACTACAAATTGCAGTGGTCCACTTTTCTCCACCTTTCAGAATGACGGGACATATGATAAGACTGGAATCATCAAAAGGATGGATGTAGTAGGGAGAGTTTTTTGATCGGCAGCCAAGTATGGTTTTCCCAATGCCAGATTGCAATAGCAACTGCTTGTGTAAAATTGCAATAGCATCGGTGATATTGAAATTCTATACTTTATTGGTCTCGGTTTTGGCAGCAATACAAGCAACTTCTGCGGCAGTGTGAGCGGATTCAGATTTAGATTCAAAGGTAGATATTAGATCAGAGCAGATCAGCAGCAACTAAACATCAGTAGATCAGGCAACGAAATTGATAGCAGCGGCGACGACGCATGAGATGAGCGGCGGCGGCGGCTGCGGCTGCAGGAGATTGGAGTTACGGCGGTGTCAATCGATTTTAAGGCGGAAAGACAGCGGCGGACGGCGGCGCGTGACGCACACGCGTGGACGACAACAACGGTGATTGCGAGAAAAATTGAGTCGAAAATTTTATTGTTTAGGTTTTAGGATTTTAGTCTTTGATACTATGCAAAAAGTAAGGGAATAATGTTGTGATTGTATTCATTATCTGAGTTACAATATATAGAGGTACATGGGAGGTCGTCGCCGTACCTCTCAAAGATACTATTTTTAAGCCCAATATGCTCACTAAATACAACTAAGTAGAT
>JAULKM010000006.1:10038860-10062129 GCA_032355605.1 Rubia tinctorum | reverse complement strand
TTTTAGTTTCCACCATCCGCTTGTTCAGCGAAATCACCAACCGTGTCAATGAAATCATCATTGAAATCAGATGCTCCAAGATGAGTGGATTAATTGAAGTTGACCTCCTTCCCTTTTTCTTTATGGACTCCTGGTAGAGTTTGCATAAGTGCTTCGGGAATCTGTAGACTCTTGACCAGTGCCCTTTATCGCCACATTTGTAACAAGAGGTTCTAGAACCCTTTGATGAACTGTCATCTTTTCTCCCTTTATGGGTACTTTCATGGTTCCTCTCGTATTGTTGTTTCTTGTGATGGTAATTACCAGACTTATAGGATAAGTTGTAACCACCTCGACCGCTTCTGTAACTACGACCACGACCTCTTCCACGACCCCGACCCCGACCCCTTTCTCGACCCTGAAAATAATTCTTGCGTTCAGGTTCGTCGGAGTTAACAACATTTGCTTCAGGAAATGCTTTTGAGCCAGTCGGGCGAGGTTGAGGATTCTTCATCAGCAACTTATTATTCTTCTTCGCAATGAGGAGACAAGCATTTAGTTCAGAATGTCTTTTAAAACTCCGCACATGATATTGTTGTTGCAAGGTCACATTTGATGCGTGGAAAGTAGAAATAGTATTTTCCAACATTTCATTATCGGTTACTGTAACCCCACAAAAATTCAAGTTGATTACTATTCCGAACATTGCAGAATTATAGTCACTGACTTTCTTATAGTTTTGGAACCGTAGATTGTTCCACTTATTGCGGTAAATAGGGAGCATTACATCCTTTTGGTGCCGAATCTTTCTTTCAAATTTCTCCACAACTCAGTTGGTTCCCTCACAGTGAGATATTCATATTTTAGGCTTCCATCAAGGTGTCGGCGAAAGAAAATTAAATATCTTGTTTTGTCTGTCCTTGATGAGTTATTCCCTTCTTGGATTGTTTCAAAGAGGTCCATTGACTCCAAGTGCATCTCAATGTCTAGAGTCCAAGGCATGTAATTGTTTCCACTGATTTCAAATGGACCGAATTCAAGCTTTACGAAGTTTGACATGATAAATAATTGATGAAGGCGGAGAGTGATCGTGCTGATAACGTGTTGTGAATATCACTAACTTTGCACTAATTAAGAAAGTGGTGAGGAACTTGATAGAAAAATAAGAGGAAGAGAAGGGAGAATAAGATAAGGATGAGATAAAGTAAGAAAGTGGAATGAGAGGTATGTTTTCATCATCCTCTTAGGTGTCGTTTGATTTATGTGGGAATTTAATTCCTGCAATAATTTATATTTTATAGGAAGTTATTTCTGTGATCAAATTCCTAGGATATACATAAAATGTGTTTGGTTGCACATGAAGGAATTTGTATTTCCTGAGATTTATTTACTTACAAGTTGTTTGGTAACGGAGGGAAGTGGAAAAAGTTACGCGTAATGGAGGGAAATGAAAATTTTTACGTGCTTTTTTTGGGATGAAAAGGTAATTACACGTTAAAAGCATGGAGGAATTTCATTCTACCGAGGGGGTTCTCGGTAAGATATTTCCCACGTTACGTGAGAAGTTTAATTTCCTCTGAATTACAAATTCCCACACTTTCAATATTTTACGTGGACCAAACTACTACACTTATTCTAAAATCCTAGGATTTTATAATTACCACATCTTACTGCATACCAAACAACCCCTTAGAGGATATTTATAGAAGAATTTAGGGGGGTATTTACATAATGTTCTCCTAGAATAAATGAATAGTGAAATAATTAATTATCACAAATCTAGTTTATTGCTAATGAGCATTTCATTATTCATAATAACCTTGACCTAACTAACAAATACAAAGTGTACTAACCTTTTCGGCCCAACAAAAAAGGCCAGCCCAATAACCTATTCCTATTTTTTTGAGACTGAGGAATCATCATGATCGTTACCTTCAACTTCATCAGCCCGCACATCAAAATTTTCTCTGGCTGCTTTGTTGAGGAAACACCGGTCAATCCTCCCTTCCAGCTCTTTCAATCTCCTTTCAAACTTCAATACACCTAAGTGTAGGATCCGGAGATCAATTTGAGCTACGCTAGCGCAGGCGCGAAGCAAGATATAGTAGTCTGCATGGCAAGCGTAAACATAGCTTCCTCGTATCCTTTTCCTCGAGTAAAAGAAGTACCCCCTTTTTACCTGTTTCCGTGGCGGAATGTACAGAAATCTGTTCTCTTCCATGTTCAATTTTAGTTGTCTTATTGCTTCGTCCCTAAGCTTCTCCATTGACGATTGAGCAGTGTCAGACATAGCCTGATCTTTGTGCTGTGGGTGCATTTCTTGATCTTCCGGTTGTTTGACCAGCTGAAATTAACAGGAAAACCAATCATTAGATCCATATCAGCATAATTTCCAAGTAAGGTGGGTGTAGTGGAGATACCTTAGTTTCATAAAAATCCCATAGACTTTCTATCAACTTTTCCTCCTTATGATCCAGATTGGATGCACGCGAATCAGCAAAGACCACATCATTCAAATATTTAAGATATAATGAATAGTTCTTGCAATAATCTGTCAAACAAGGAAAAATTGTTTGTGAGTATTTAAGTTCGAAATAAGGGTATATTAACAAAAAAAATGTCTTGAATCTAGATTTTTCTATTTACCGTGTGTATCTTTGATTTCAGAGAACTTGGCTTCAAGGATCCTTAGAAGGGCTATAGCATCCAACTCAAGGTCATCGTCATCTGATGTGTTCTCATAGAGTGAAGAAAAGTTCTCCTTGGCATCATCAGATGCAAAAGTGCTGTTCAAAGGTCTGTCCACATTTTCTTCAGCAGAAGATGAGCTCACAGAAGTTAACAAACTCATTTCCCATGTTCCCCAACCATTCAAATCGTAAAGAATCCTTATTGTCACAATCAGTATAGCCATCACACATACACATGTAGGTAGTCTTGCTTCATTCTCCAGCAGAAATAAATCAGTAGCCATAGACCACTCATAAATTCGGCATGCCTGTCGTAGAATGTTGTTGTGAGGAATAGATAGCTGAACTAAAAAGCGGGCAGCTAGACCATGGAAATTCACTGGAGGCAGTTCCAAACCTATCTCCTGAGCAATTAAAGCTGCAAATGCCCCCAACTTTTGCAATGATATCATTCTAATTGGTCTGAACATTAGACTAGAACTAATAGGACATGCTCTGGAAGGAGTTCCGAGCTGTTTCTCAATTTCAACAATAGCATTAAAGTATGGTAACTTTCCTTCAAGGGCCCACTTTATTATATCAGCAGGCAATACTGACTCTCTTGCTACATGGCAAACAAGAAAACTTATAGCCAAAGAATATGATAATGGAATCGTGCTGCGCAAGGATCTAAGCCATATCATAACAGCCCGCTGCCCAAACATGGTATGCGGTTCCATCCGATGCTTAGCTAGAGGATGGAAAGTAGCTGCTTCACCTGCAGTAGATAAGGAAACGAAGTCATTATCCAGCAGCATACCATGGTATAATTCTAAAGGACACCTTCTGTATACTAGAAAGCTCTCAGGTGAGCTTCAGCAATTGCTAGTTATGAAAGTCCCTAAGATTATCTAGCAAAGCCTGTTACGTACTATTCGAAACATTTACAAAATCTGGTTTCCTGATCCAAAAACTTCATATAAAAAACAGCATCTTCATATTTTCTGAGACAGCTAACCATACCAACAGTGGAGATAGAATAAAAACGCTCGCTTTCACAGCCTAATCATACCAAACCCAGACCTTTCCAAAATCACTGTAACACTCCCTGATTTAAAGAGGTGAGTAATGACTACGTAGCAATAGTAATAAACACGAAAACTCACATCACACTGCCTAATGAACAGCATTAAAACTGATTCAGCACAGATATAACAGCAGCAACAAGTGAGGATTTTTCAACAAAGGGGTGAGTTAGAGTTACCTTGTATTTGAGACTCGGATTCATGAATAGCCTCATCCGCCCACTCATCAGCCATGACTCTCTGAACAGCAAGAAACCTGAGCCAGAGAGGCCCCGCGAGGCCGACAACGAGGGGGGAGACTCCGCACTTCTCCACCAGAGCCTTGACCTGTGACTGGAGCATAATCTGAAACCCCAACGCGTACCTGCATCTTATCTCAGAATAATAGTCATCGTAGCTCAACCCCGAGGACGCAGGGTCGGAGCCGAAGTCAGAAGGGCCAGTAGGGCCTTCAGCATCCTCCTCCATGGCAGCGGGGTGCGATAGGGATAGGGGGGTGGGTGCAGCCTTGTGGGCATATTTGGAAGAGTAGATAGGCTGGCCGTCGGCGCCGTAGAGGCCGTCGGCTTCGTCCAGGCCGGTCTCGATGTACTCGGCGGCCTGTGAGTTGCAGCGGGTGCAGTACATGAAGCCATCTTCGCCGTCGTCGAAGCTATCGTTGCCACACACATCACAACCCGCTGCGTTCATACTATTAACAATAACAATAATAATGTTAGAATTACAGAATCGGTATCAACACTTCCTAAATCCTGAATCTGAAATCTTAAACCCTAGACCATAAACCCGGTCTTGTTTGCTCCAACGAAACGACGTTGTTGCTCTCCCCTGTTTCTATTTTCGGTTTGGGTTTGGGTTTTCCTTGGCCTGTGTGGACTCAATTCCTGTAAGGGAAGAAGTAAAAATAATTCTTTGGGATATATACCAATATAACCCTACCTATTTGACATAAGTGTCAATATAACCCTCAGATTATTTTTAGTGCAAAAATAACCCTACCTAGTTGATGTAAGTGTCAATATAACACTCAGACCCCATTTCCGCGGGACCGCCGTCGGACCGTCAGATTTTCACCTGATTTTCGTCGGATTTTCGTCGGACCACTTACAGGGTTATATTGGCACTTACATCAACTAGGTATGGTTATTTTTGCACTAAAAATTATCTGAGGGTTATATTGGCACTTATGTCAAGTAGGTATGGTTATAAAAGCACTTTTCTCTAATTCTTTTGATAATAATTTCCCTTGGATTGATCGCCCTGTTCATCAAGTACCTCACCGCCGACAGTACCCTCTGCTTGGTATTTGGTGGGCCATCCCGATCATACGCTTAACCTCCCGATCGATGGTGCTGACTTCTTATTTTCAATCTATTTTTCTAATCTCTATGCAGGTATCCAACAGTTATTTACGTATGTATATGTTGTACTTACTTGAAATCATAAATAAAAGGATGAATAGGTGCTGCTGATGAATTTATTGCGTAGAGAAGGAGAGAGGCATTGCAGAGAGGCTTTGCATAGAGGATGGAGGAAGGCTTTACAGAGAGGATTCGGTGAAAGAGGAAATATTTGGAGCATATTGGGACTGAACATACATGGGACCAGAAACAAAACTCTTAGGATAATAAAAAAACAACAGTTTGAAAGGGACTATGGAGGCCAGAGATACCTGCACATTCCAAACCGAAGGAGACCAGATTTGGAATCTCAGAACTCTTCTATAATTTTATAATTATTGTATATTTGGGCTTCTTACAGGGAGTCATTATTTAGGAAAAATTGGGAGTCTGGACGAATGTTTTAACATCAACACAGGGGGTGGAGGTGTTACATTCAGAAACACTACCAATTGTTTACCTAAATTGAAATTCCGGCTTGCAATAGGCAACTATTTTGCCCTTTTCAACGTTTTTGTACAAACTTTCACTAATTGTGATTCTTTTGGAGTAACGAAAGTTACTAACAAGTTTGGAGAACCTAATAAATTTCTCCCCCATTAACATGGGTTTAAAAAAGTACATGTTGTACTTACCGGTATTTGTATTCTGAATGAGGTTGTATAAGGAGGTGTTTTTGCCCAAACTAAAGGTTGTGACATCAAACATGTATAGGTAACTATCTTAGGTACTTCAATAGAGGTGTCTACCACATAGGGTATGACAGTGGGCGTCCCATTGATTAGCCACAGCCAACCACTGGGGAATTTGTTGTATTGGATGAATTCCCCCAAGGATCAAATCGGCATGTACAAACATTGCTGGTATTACGTCAACATAGTATTTGGGGAAAACCCCACACCAACGGATGTGTGCGGTGGATGCTGTTGTGGTACACACCGTTCATGACGGCGCCAGGGCTTGTTGATGCATCTGCATTGGAACGTATGATTGTGTGTCATATGACCCTCGTCCATAAGTAACATAATTGTGGGGTTGGATCCCTGTTGAGATAAAGGCGCGGGGCCAAACGGTTGATGATACTTTCGTCAGGATTCTACAATGGACGAACAACAACTCTCCTGGTCTGACTGTCCGATGTTCCTGTGCAGGATTGGGATGGCATTGGGCCCATAAAAAATACTAAAATCTGCTGATCTAAATTGGAGATACTCCAGTTTGGCTCAACTTCTTCAGAATCGGTTAATAGGCCTACTACAACTTGGGGTATAGACCGATTGGTTCCTTTGACCATCGCAACATGAACAGGTAGCCGTAATTGCTACTGGAATGACTGTCGACAAATCGTCTGCAAGTGGCAAGTTAGGTGTTGCCCGCGGCGGACCCTTGTGTGTAGTTATTTTATGAGGCACCATTGAACAAAGTGTGCGACTGTTGATAATCTCCCACTGAGCACGACAAATGATACGTATCAAACACCAATCTGATGGATAAACCTTGTTCTCGAGTGTCGAACTTGCAAAACAAACTTCCTGGGGTTTGTCCAGGGGAAAAATCCATGAAGCCAAAGTCATACAAAATGTGTTTGCTCTGAATATTGAGAATTGATTGAAGACATAACGCTGTATTTTTAAGGGGGTTGATCCTTGGACAGAAATATTTATATGTGGGGATTTGGTATGTGAGGAGGTGATTATCCGATCAGATATTCACAAGTGTTGATTAAAAATTACAATTAAACACATCCTTATTTTTCTCCACTTGACTTTAACACTTGTTAAAATATTATTGGGCCCTCAATTCCCCCACATACAAAACTTTCACATGTAAAAACTTTTGCTCCTGGAAGTTCTTTCAATCACGTAGGAATATATATGCACATTCCATATATGAATAGGTGTCTTACTATAAGGCCTATTTTGGCACAGAGACAAACGTTCGGGGAATGACGTTACAGAAGGCCTTACAAGTATGCCAAAATGTGGGATAATAACGTGTCAGCTTGAGCTGGGATTCAAGTGACGGTTAGCTTGGACCAGAGCCAAGTGTTGAGCAAATTAGACATGTTGGGAGCATCCAAATGGGAGGATTGATGCGGTTTGAAGGCTGCGACTAAGTGCTGGACATTTAGCAAAATTCGGTTGTTGGAAAAACGGACAAGGTTGGAAACAGTGATGCATGGTGAGGGAAGAGACACATCCGTTCGGTGCAAGCATATGGTTATGGGGCCATGCTGATCAAATGGTTGTGACCATTCGGTGAAAGATAGCCGTGAAAGACTGTACTGTTGGTGCCAAGCGATGCGAAGCTTCAGAAGGCTGGTTCCACGAAAATAGGAACTGAAGCCTTAAGCGTGTAGATGAAAGGTTGTGACCTTGTAAACATTGTGAAGGGTTGTAACCCTTGTAGCCGTAGCCTATAAATAAACTGTGTAAGCTCTTAACTCCAGGATAGAATTTGGTGCATGTAAGAGATACACTAGAGAATTTCCTTTGTACTTTGTCATCAATAAATAAAGAGCAAAGGTTGGAGCTTGGCTCCGTAAACGTTTGAGTACTTAGTCTTATTATTCTTGAGTTCAAGTTCCATTCTAGGAACGGTTGACTCGAAAGTTTTGGTGTGTTTGCTTGGTTTGAAAATAACCTCGTAACAAGTTGGTATAAAACCCAACGCTGACGTGATTACAGTTTTGTTGCGTAGCTTTGTGGCAAAAATATGGCAAGATCCATATCTGAACGCGTGGGATTGATGCAACGGGAGTATGAAGGACTCTGTGCGCTCAAGGACAGTCAGGAGAAGGAATTATAAAACCTGAAGTCCACGGTGCAAGCATTAGTGCGCGACGACTCAGGGATGGACACGGCTGGTTCATCCATTTATACGGCTGATGCGCCAAATATGAAATTAGCCATCACATCTGTTCGCCAAGACATCACAATCTTGAAACGTGATGTTGAGGGACGGGTGACAAAAGAAGAAGTTACCTCAGACCTGGAGACTTTGTCCAGGGAAATCGAAGATTTGAAGGTGGTCATAGATTCAATTGCACTAAGTAGTGATGGAGCACAGAGTGCGAAGGGCTTGGAGAATTTATTGTGGGATTTAGAGCAGTATTTGAAGACTACAAAACTCTCCACTGGGCAGCAGGTGAATGTTGTCGCAATGTATCTGACAAACGAAGCAAAATTATGGTGGTGAACAAGGTGTTTTGATGCCTCTACCACGCCCATTACATCATGGGACGGATTCACACAGGCCTTAAAGGCACAATTTATGGCCGCAAACTCCTCATGGATGGCGAGAGATACATTGAGGAAGTTAAAACAAACAGGATCAGTTCGGGCGTATGTCAAGAAGTTCACATAGATAATGCTTGACATTACATGTATGTCCGAAGAGGATAAATTGTTCAATTTCATTGGCGGTTTGAAAAATTGGGCGCAAACCAAAATGAGGAGGCAGGTAGTCCAGACTCTGCCCGATGCTGTTGGTGCTGCGGAAAAGCTTTTAGATTACAAAGCTTGTTATCTGGGGGAACGGGTGATCAAAGGTATAAAGAAAATAAAGGGAAGGATTCAAAGTTTAAAAAGAAGGACTCTAAGAAGGAGAAAGAGCCGAGTCGGGACGGAAAAGATAAAAAGACCTATGGTTGTTTCAAGTGCGGAGGGCAACATTTTGTTCGTGACTGTCCAAAGAGAGAAGGCCGCGTGAATGTCATGATTTCTACCACTAACGGGGATGAGAAGGAGGCCCCAACCCGAGTGAGTCATACGATGTTCCTGAATAGAATCGGTATGTTTAATTCGATTGCTACTAGGAATTCTTTGATGTTTCTGGCTGGTTTGGTGAATGGAGTGCGCACATCGGCCCGGGTGAACTTGGGCGCAACACACAATTTTATCATGGAAAACGAGGCTCGTCGTTTAAAGTTTCAAGTCATGAGACATGAAGGGAACATGGTGTCAGTAAATGCGGAACAAAAATCCACAGGAAGGACTGAATTGACACAAGTTTTGGGTCCTTGGACTGGTGTTGTAAGCGCAATTATTGTTAAAATTTTGGGATCACTTGAATTTATTTTTAGGAAAGGAATTCATGGTGCAGCATCGGGCGTATCTGATCCCTCACTTATATGGAATGATATTCACGGATGAGCCCAACCAGATGTTCATCAACTGCTCATTGAGGGCGCCTGAGATTGTGTTCAAAAGTGAGAAGTCGAAGGGAATGCTCTCAGCCCCTCAGTTGGAGGCCGGTTTAAATAAAGGAGAAGTCACTTTTGTCTCATTTCTGATTGAGACAAAGCCGGATGTATTCCAGAAGGTACCAAAATCCGTTGCACGTTTACTTGATGAATACGCAGACTTAATGTCGGCGGAACTGCCTAAGGAGTTTCCGCCTCGAAGGAAAATGGACCACAAGATTGAATTAGTGCCAGGTGCCAAGCCACTAGCCCAGGCTCCTTATCGGATGAGCCCTGCAGAATTGATGGAGTTAAGGAAATAACTAGATGAGTTGTTGGAGACCGGATTGATTCAACCATCCAAAGCACCCTATGGTGCTTCCGCCTTGTGTCAGAAAAAGGCAGATGGTTCAATGTGATTTTTCGTGGATTATCATTCTCTGAAAAAGATTAACATGAAGAAAAAATACCCTGTGCCAAACACATACTACTTGTTCGATCGATTGGTGGTTGGTCGATACTTCACAAAAATTTACCTTCGGTCAGGTTATTGGCAAGTAGGGATTGCAAGTGGAGACGAGGAAAAGACGGCGGTCGTCACTTGTTATGGTTCATTGGAATTCCTCGTTATGCCGTTTGGTTTAAAAAAATGCTCCTACCACATTTTACAATTTGATGAATGATGTGTTGTATGAATTTTTGGATAAATTCATAGTTTATCTGAATAACATTGTGATATATTTTGAAAATCTGGAGGATCACTTGAAGCGTTTGAAATGTGTCTTTGATAAATTATGGGAGCACAAGCTCTACGTCAAAAAGGAGAAGTGTGAATTTTGTACGGAGGAGATAACTTTCCTTGGGCATGTTCTAAGCCAAGGATGGATCCAGATCTAGGAAAGTTGAGGCAGTGTTGAATTTGGAAGTGCAAACTCGGGTGACTGATTTGCGGTCCTTTCTGGGCTTAGCAAACTATTACCAAAGATCCATAAAGGACTATTCCAAGATGGCTGCACCACTGACCGATTTATTGAAGAAAATGTTCCTTGGGAGCTTTGAAGAGAGTTGTGGCTTCGGAGCCAGTTCTAAAGTTGCCTGATTTCAGTTTGCCCTTTGAGGTACATACAGATGCTTCTGACCGAGCTATTGGGGGTGTATTGCTTCAGGGAAAACACCTTTACATCCTTTGAGAGTAGGAAACTAAAAGAGCATGAGATGCGATATAGCGCACGCGGGAAAGAAATAACGACAGTATTGCATTGTCTATAATTTTGGAAGCACTACTTGATGGGATATTCGTTTGTGATAATCACGGACAATGTAGCCAACACTTACTTCAAGGCTTAGAAGAAGATTTCCCCCAAAACAAGCCAGGTGGCAGGAATTTCTAGCCGAATTCGACTTTGATTGGATTTATAGACCAGGAAGGGAGAATCAGGTTGCCGATGCGCTGAGTCGAAAACCAGTGGGGAAATTTATGGCTCTAATCACAAGATTAATATCCAACTTCCTGGATAGGATCGAGGAAGAAAGGACAACGGACCCAGCCTATAAAAAATTGGAGAAACAAGTAAAGAAAGGTACTTTGTTGTGCTATTGGTTAGAAGATGGGCTGTTGTTTTCCCGAGGACATAGGGTCTACATGCCATCACAGGTCGGTTGAGACGGACGTTGCTGACGGAGATACACGATCTTGAATGGGTTGGTCACATAGGAGAAAAACTGACGTTGGCTTTGTTGTCTCACAATTTTATTTGGCCTAAAATGAAACAAGACGTAGAAGCCAATGTGAGATCATACTTAGTATTCCAGCTTCATAAGCATGAGAGGAATAAAGTTGTTGGTTTGATGCAACCGTTTCCTATCCCAGATTGACCTTGGTAGTCGGTTTCAATGGATTTTGATAATGTATGGGTCGGATCGTCCCAATAGGTATTAATAAGTGTAAACAAATGACCTAATATCTAGGGACGTTCTAGCAGGACAACACGTGGGTAATGATGGGACAGCTCCAGTCCCATCATCCACCTAACTGCATATAAAGAGGAAGAGTACCAGACGCAGGGTAAGATTTCCCAAATAAGTCTACTATTCACTTGGATACTCCTCTACATGACTCCCATAGCTAATGGGATCGTCGGAGCAGGCGCGCCCCTGGGATTCAAGTGACGGGTTAGCTTGACCCGGAGCCAAGTGTTGAGAAAATTGGGCATGCTGGGAGCGTCCAAACGGGAGGCTTGATGCGGGTTGAAGGCTGCGACTAAGTGCTGGGCACTTAGCAAATTCGGTTGTTGGAAAAACGGACAAGGTTGGAAACGGTAATGCATGATGCGGGAAGATACACATCGGTTTGGTGCAAGCGTACGGTTATGGGGTCGTGCTGATCAAACGGCTGTGACCGTTCGGTGAAGATAGCTGTGAAAGACGCGACCGTTAGTGTCAAACGATGCAAAGCTTCATAAGGCTGGTTCCACAAAAATAGGAACTGAAGCCGTAGGCGTGTAGATGAAAGGTTGTGACCCCGTAAACATTGTGAAGGGTTGTAACTCTTGTAGTCGTAGTCTATAAATAAACCATGTAAGCTCCTGACTCCAGGGTAGAATCTGGTGCATGTAAGAGATACACTAGAGAGTTTCCTTTGTACTTTGTAATCAATAAATAAAGAGCAAAGGTTGGAGCCGGGCTCCGTAAACGTTTGAGTACTTAGTTTTATTATTCTTGAGTTCAAGTTCCATTCTAGGAACGGTTGACTCGAAAGTTTCCGTGTGTTTGAAAATAACCTTGTAACACTTTCCATGGTAAAATTGTCATATATTATTATACTAAAATTGTCATATATTATTATCCAATAAACATACCTGGAAAAGGAGCATGTTTTCTTTTAGTTTTAATTTTTTTTATTTAGCATTTCAGAATAGTATTTAAAGATTGTAACCCAAAAATTTTTTTACTTTACATTTATTATCATTCCTGAGATTTTTTCTTCTTTCCTAATGGATTCTAAAACTTGTTCTTAAGGATCGATGATTGCGAGCCCTATTTATTTCTTGAATTTGTGTTTGCAAATCCTATATTTTTTACTGCATCAGTTTCATAGCTGTAATCCAAAATTTAATTGGAAAAAATTAGTTTTTATAATTAAATTTTCGTACATAAAGGGCCTATTGGTCGCCCTGAGTCAATTTTTTAGTCAGGAACGACCCTGCATTCAAGATGGAATTTTTATATCACGTACATCCAGATTTTACTGATATCCAACTATGATTAAAAAATAGCTTGATTTCTTTTCAGTTTCAGCAAAAAAACACTTCTTAGGTTCTCTTCCCAATGAAAAAGAAGATGGGAGATGGGGGATATACATCATGTGAAAATGATTCATCAGGGAATTACTCTACTTGACTACTAGAGATGGATGTACTGTACTTGAACTTGAGGTAAGATTTGATGAAAGGATCCAGTTCTCCATCCATTACAGAAGTGATGTCGGATGTTTCACATCCTGTCCGAAGATCTTTAACCAGCTTGTAAGGATGAAACACATAGTTGCGAATTTGTTGTCCCCATTCAGCTTTCACTACATCCCCTCTAATTTGCTTGATCTCGGATGCCCTTTGTTCCACAGCTATGACTAGCAATTTCGCTTTCAGCCGGCTCAGTGCCTTGATCTTGTTAGCTAACTGGGATCTCTCTTCTGCAATAAGATAAAGATTGACCATTGCTTCATAAGAATGCCAAAGCCAGTGGATATAAAGGCAAAATACAACTACAGTAGATTCTGTCGGTTGGAAACTGAAGCTATGATTAATTAGCTCGCACGAAGAAACTTAATCCCACTACTAGGAAATGGCAAACAAGAATTGAAGCCTAGTTCTGCAGCTGAAATTCAAACACTCAATCCTAGATTGGGTGTATGGGACATAATCATCAAGTGACAAACTGACAATTAGGCCTCTATAGTCAGCAGTACTTGAGATTTAAATTCAGCACATTTTAGAAATTAGTCTGGTCTGCACCAATGATGATCACTATGATTATTATAAAATGATGTTCAAGTCATGCCCTGAAATTAGAGCTAAGAGGAAGTTGATTGCAGTAATGTCAATCGAAACTCAAAAGGTCCAATTTAAGATCAAGCATCATGAAGCAATAAATGAATCTCTAATAATGCAACTTCATGGCCATCGAAACATGCTTACATGAGCTGTACTTGCTCTTCAACAGCAGGAAGACATACCTGTGCAGCGAACTGTCACCCCAGTTGGGATATGGGTAATGCGAACTGCAGTTTCAACCTTGTTCACATTTTGGCCTCCTTTGCCTCCAGCCCTGGAAGTAGTGATCTCCAAGTCTTCTTCCGGTATTTCTACATCCAGTGACTCCTCAGGAATAAGAGGCATTACCTCAACACCTGAGAAGCTTGTCTAAACAACCAATCATTTTGTGAAATGGTTGGAAAGGGATAGACCAATATGGGGAAAATATTACTCAAGTTACCTGCCGGAGGCCTTTGGAATTGAAAGGAGACTGTCGAACAATGCGATGTGTCCCTTTTTCACCAGACAAATACCCATAAGCATATCGTCCTTCAACTTCAATTGAAGCTGACTTGATTCCAGCTTCCTCTCCCAATGATTTCTCAACCACTTTGGCTTTGTACTTTTGCTTCTCCCCCCATCTAAGGTACATCCTTAGAAGCATGTCAGCCCAATCCTGCACTGGCATTTATCAAAAGAATTTTATCCAAAAGAAATGCTGAAGGAAATTCAGCCAGTAAAAAGATAGCAGGAAGCTAAACTTCACGTTTGGTTTTGCGGGACAGATTTTGCTGTTTTGACCCATGCAAGTGAAGAGTTATAAAAAGGAGCCATTTGAAACCAGGGGTTAAGTTTGGTTTTTACAGCCAAATACAGTTCAATAGAATGATCAGTGAGGGCCTGAGGGGTTAAGAATGATACAGAGTTTCGTTTGGATATTTATATGGCTGTAGCTTTACACATTGAGGAGTCATCACACTTCTAATTTTCATTGTACGTAAATTATCTTATATGAAGAAGTTTTATGGGCAAAGATATGTAGATGCCATTTTCCCTGCTTTCTTTCTTTCTTTGATGACTGTATCATTATTGGTTAGTTTAACCAATACCTTAATGGTGTTTCTTTCACCATTAGCTTCAAATGAGTTTTGGTCCAATCTTAAAGTGGTTGGTTTATCCAAATGCAATGTTGGCTTATTTTTGTGAAAAAAAAAACTCTCAAAACATCTCTAAATCAATGTGTCAAAGATTTATTTCACCAATCCATACAGAACCCAACTTTTAGAAAATAAATAAATGGAACTTCATTAAAAAGTCATTGTGGAATTTACCTGTGCATCAGTGCCACCAGCACCAGCAGATATGTTAATCACAGCACTTTCTTTGTCATAAGGGCCAGAAAGGAGTTGTGTCAACTCAAAACGGTCCAATGCCTTGTTCAATTCCCGAATTATACTAGCAGCCTCCTTAAGAAGGCCAGTATCAATTGAGTCCATCTCCTCTGTGAGCTTCACAATCATGTCTGCATCTTCAATCTGGACAACACTATAAAAAATGAGTAGTTACTTTTACTTATAGTCCAAGTTCCATTTGTCCACATTCGCTTTAAAAAGATGTTAAAGAAAGGTAGTCAATTTTCATTTACCTCAATATACATCCAAATGATCCAAAGGATACTAGAACTAAACATAGCTGAGTAACATAGGAAGTTTAAGTATCGTTTCTACCCTCTGGTGCTACAAATATGTTATCTTACACATGTTCAGATAGACCAAGAAGAAAGATAGAACATCAATTTGAAAAGGAAAGAACCCATAGGAAGTTTACCACTCCTCTCTGAGAAGTAGCATTACAGTGTAACATACTCTTTCATCTTATAATGCACATTTAATTCTCCACTATTATTCTTTTGTCCATGAAGAATTCCTTCTTTGTTAGTTTTGGAGGTTCCACTTTCCTGGAATATAACTCCTCGAAGAGTTCTTAATTTTGATATTCTCTATTCCAACGGAACCAGGCCCTAAGGGTCTAAGACTACAGATGGCTTATTGACAAGTGAAAGCAATTCACTAGCAGCAGTAGAAACATGCTTACAAGGGGAAAAGTATACGACTCAGTTTATAGACATAAATGATGCTAGAGAGAATTCCAACCTGTGATTTAAAAGCATCAAGGAGCTTTATCTTTTCTCTGACATCAGTTAATGACTGCAGAGTCTGTTGAGCTTTAGCGCGGTCATCCCAGAGAGAGTTATCTGCAGCAGCCTTCTCCAATTTGCCGAGCTCTTCTTCTAGTTGCTGTAGACCAGCAGCAGCTCTAATTTCCTCCACACGCTCGGTGGAAACCTCAACATCCTTCCTCAGAGTATAGAAATCTGATAACAGTACTGAAGCAATCAAAATAATGCCCCTCTTGAACGATCAAATAACGTTTAGAACATAGCATTCAATTGGTAACAGATGCAATGAACTCATCAATCAGTGCAAGCTCTGAGATGTCGAAAAGCACATATTGGCATGGATTTAAAATTGGTCCCTTGGCAAACATAAGGTGCTTGATGTGACCTAATTTTACTGAAAATTGTCAACTAGGGATCATACACATTTCTAAACAATCTGCACTACTTTTTCCTCAGTTTGACGAAACCCATTCACGTATTAAATTTTACTAACAGCAAAAATATTGAAAATTGAGATTTAACAACTTTTCATACCTTCCATGTAAAAGCATAACTGATTACAGCAACTTTCGATGATCAAGAACACCCAAAACAAGGTTCAATACAAAAGATTTCCATCTCAAACAAACGAATTTTGACACCAAAGACAACATTTTGTACCTTGGGAGGCCCATTCAGTAGTGTCAGCAGCAGTGAGTCCCGCCTCGGATGCAGCACATAAGATCTTCGCACCTTCCATTCAAACAGGAAAAACAGCCAAAAAGTGACCACCCAAATAAAGCAAACAAAGGAACAGAAAAAGACTGAAGCTTGGTGCACCAACAACAGAAATATGTGACGTAGAGGTCACCTGAGAGAAAAGGAGGAGGGCGAGAGGAAGGCAGGGAAAGATTGGAGCAGAAAATGGGATTGTTGTTGAAATGGTAAAACAATGGGTGTAATCTTGTGCCCAGTTGGGGGGATGCAAGTGAAAAGCTGATGGAGTGAGAAGCTACAGCACCACCACCCATGGCCATTGCACATCAAGACTCCAAAATGGTTGATAAAAAGAACAGCCCCGGAGGATGCTATCTCCATCTCTAATTCGATATTCAACTTTCTATGGGGCAAACTTATATATTCACCGAATCGAAGGGGGAAAACCTAAATTCTTTTGAGCAACTTTATACTCCATCCGATCCTCTAATATTGACGCACTTACTATTTATGGATGATATTTTTTTAATTGAGACTTTTCTTATATGGTAAATGTTAGATTATTTCTACAACTCAATTCACTTTATTTTTATCATGTCAATACAATATCTACCACTAATTTTACTTTTCAAAAAAAATTGTGTCATCTCACAATAGGTCAATTAAAAAAAACCTAGAGGGAGTACTGAATTTTGCCTGTTTGATTTTTCTTTATAAATTTATACTCGTGCTATAATTTCTTGTGTGTTTTGAAACTGTTGTGTGACCAGATAAAAAGGACGAAATTTTACTTTGAGAAAAGTGATTATACAACTCTTAATTTCGTGAAAAATATATTTTTGCCCTTCTGAATAACAATAAAAAAAAATAGAAAATGACGTTATTACCTTTAGCGTCATTAATACCCAAAATAAGTTGTCTACTGTTTTCTCCTCCCCACTTTTCTTTAGAAGTTTGAAGGAATCTATTTGAAAGTTTTCCTAGTAAGCAATGTGTGACTTTTAGTTGGTTGATGTTCCATGCTGATTAAGAAAGATTGAAGGAGGGAGTAAACATGTAATGCTAAGTTGAATTAGAACTGTGCGACTTATAAAGCGTGTTATTAATCATATGCTTAATGAAATGGTTTTCTTTATTTTTATTAATGAGTTATCATATCTATTCCTATACTACAAGAGTGAGTTATTTTTTGGGAACAAGTTCAAGTACAGTAGTCCTCAACCTTCAACCTCCTACCTGCTTCATGCTTCTTCCCTTGTAATTGACGATTTTCCAACCAACTACTGCAAGTACGTAGTAGGTCGCTGGTATTCGGTCATATTCTGAATTTCATACTTCTTCACTTGTCCGCCTCCACCATCGTGGGCCCCCACATGTTCAACTCCTACATCGGTCGGTTTCAGTCTATCGTTTATTGTTTACTTTCTGGGTGACTCATCGATACGTGTCCTCTTCCCGTTCCTCCTTCCTCCCCACGGCCCTATATTAGCACAAATTTGCCGCTTTGTTTAAGGTGACTGCATTCCCTTTTCGTTTCTCCTTTCTAAATTCATGTTGTTTTATACACAGTGATTGTCAATTCATAAAGATGTTATAATTTTTGTTTCCCGTTGACGTCTGCATCATTTTTTTAATGTGTTATCCTCTAACTCATCAGCGGCATGTTACCTGTTTGATATTTGTTCCCAACCATGAATTTTTGTGGTTTTTTGCACCCCTGATGTTCTTGATTTTAGCTTCTTTGTTACTTTCGTATACCTCGTGTAACCACCTTAGAATAGCTAATAAGCAACCAATTATTTTGGCCTTGCATGCTTGAATATGCTTCTAATAAATGTACTTAAAAATTTTGCTTAAATATTTTTGCTACTGTGAACTGATTGTGAGGTTAACCATTTTTAGGAATGTGGCTACTGTGAACTAATTGTGAGATTTACCATTTTTTGGAATGTAAGATTATAGGGTTAGATAGTGGGGTTAAGCTTTGTAGATGGACCAAGACTCAACTTAGAGGCCATGGAGGTTGCGACAAGCATTCATTTTATGGTATTGAGAGTCACAAGTATGTCCATTAGTTTCTTTCTTTCATGTTGCTTTACTACAAGAAAAATGACCTATTACTTCACCCATATTATCTCAGTTTTTGGCTAAGATCAAATAATCAAGGTAAAACGTTCTTTTACCTCGATTTTTTTGAAATAAAAGATATTATTTAACTCGGTTATAAAAATGATGTAAATAATTGGTTTCTTACTACGATTATTATATGAATCGAAGTAAAGGTGAAGTAAATAATGTTGCTGAATAGCGTGCGACGTTGCATATGTTGTTTTAGAAGTTGGCCCTATTTTGCATTACACGTCGTTTTCACCAACATGTGTTGCGATTAACTACCGAAGTCACAGATATGTAAAAGATAAGTTAAAATAAAGAATTTGATGGTGATAGAAAAGAAAAAAAAGAAATTGGGGGTCGTGCCCTTTTCCTTGTTTTGGTGTCTCTCTCCTCCCAATATCCAGTCATCACAATTAATTTAGGGGAATGTAAAAGGACAATTAGGCACTACATTAGCTAGCAATCATTGTGCTGCAAACACCTTAGAAATTCTCCCCTCTTTCAAACACGTCCAGTACCCCCTTTGTTCAATGGTTTTTAATCGAAGTGGAAGTTTGGTTTTACCGTTTTACCCTAACTATTAGACCTATGTTCCAACATATCCTATCTAACCAAGTATGCAAAGAAAAATAACACACAAGCACACACAACTTGGTTACGCAGTTCGGTGAAATCCACCTACGTCTGCGGGGCCTGATCCAGTTCAGAATGAATCCACTAATTAGAAAGATACAGTACAATGTACATCATACAACTATGCTTATCTTTTCTAATTACAACGTGTGGATTTTGCAAGCTCCCCCTGCAACCGATCTGCCTTTATCGGACTCCCTCTGACCTCGAAACTCATCGACGCTGGATCTCCTCCTCCCGAGAAATTAAGGTATACGATTTTGAACTTGATCAACAAGTCACGGTATGTTGGAACATATGTCTGATGGCTCTCGTAATACTCATAGAAAGATAGAAAATCTGAGTGCATATTTTGGCAAATAAAATAATGAGTAATGCAGCCGATGATGTCCTCTATTTATAGTACATGAGCAGATCAGAACTCTCCATAATTATCTCCACAATATTCCAATTCCATATCTGCTTCTGAAGATATCCAAATCCCATAAATAAAGAGATTTTCCTTATCTTAACATATCCCATAATATTCCATAAATCCAATTCCATAATTATAAGGATTTTCCATGAATCCATTATGCTTCATACATGTTTGAATCAATATTGCATAATCTCTATATTTCTATAAGAGTCCGTCTCTTGAGAGACAGTCTTTCCATAAGTTATGGAAAGACCAAAGTTTAAACTTCAAATTTGAACAAATCAAAATAAAATTTTCAGGTTGTATTAATCGGGTTATAAACTTATCACTCATATATGTTACATAATAAATTTTTAATATTACAACTAAAACCTTTTACCTTTCTATAATTTCAATTCAACCCCGTTTTTCCATATGCCTATGGAAAGATGGTTTTTCCCAAGACTTTGCCTTTCTATAAACCAATGTCACACAATATTCCATCATCAATCAAAACCTCAGCTTTCCGTATGTTTCAACATAGAAATTATGAAGTCTTGTGCGTGTATACTTCCTTCTCCATTTCAAATTTTGATTTTAATCAAATCCCTTGGAGATATGAATTACCAAATATAATCCCTTGAAGTAAGGAATTAAGATATATCGTCCATATCTTTTTCCATAGTCGAATATTTCAATTCTATAAATCTAATCCAATCTCATAAATATAAGAATTGATATATTCTCCAATCAAAAACCATTTGGACGAAATATTACTTCTCTCATTCCTTATTCCACCCAAATTTTCTTCTATGATGTTTCAACATAAACTATTCCATATTTTCATAATTTCTACAAATTGCCAATTAAATAAATATGGACTTTACAATCTCCCCCTTTAGCATTTTGTGGATCCAACCACCTTTTGGCATTTTATCATACAAACTTATGCAAATACAAATATCATCTTTGAAAACCATTCTGAATGTTGGAACACAACATCTCCCCCTGAATTTCAAAACTTCCTCAACATCCAAGAATAATAAGCATGTTGGAACATCAACCCAACGGAGCCAATAAATTCATTCAAGAAATCCAAAACATCTCCCCCTTGGGACTATAAACATGCCAAACGCAGTAGACACAAAAACCCAAAGAAAAATATCCAATAAGAACTCCCCCTGAAGCAAACATATGGCCTATGTTGGAACCTAGCCATAGCAAAACCTTCAACCCTCTTCAGGAGCAACTATCCGTGCCTTCTCTGGTCGCGATTGATAAAACTGGATCACACTTTCCTTGTCAAACCAAGGTAAAACAAGTGACTTAGCTCTGATACCAAATGAAAATTTTGTTTTACCATTTTAGCTTAACTATTAGACCTATGTTCCAACATATCTTATCTAACCAAGTATGTAAAGAAAAATAACACACAAGCACACACAACTTAATTACGCAGTTCGGTGAACTTCACCTACGTCTGCGGGGCCTGGCCAATTCAGAATAAATCCACTAATAAAAAAGATATAGTACAAAGTACACAATAAAACTATACTTATCTTTTCTAATTACAACGTGTGAATTTTGCAAGCTCCACTTGCTACCGATCCGCCTTGATCAGCTCCCTTTGACCTCGAAACTCATCAACGTTGGATCTCCTCCTCCCGAGGAATTAAGGTATACAATTCTTAACTTGATCAACATGTCACGGTATGTTGAAACATATGTTTACTGGCTCTTGCAGTACTCGTGGAAAGATAGAAATCTGAGTGCAGATTTTGACAATTAATATCACGAGTAATGCAGCCGATCATGTCTTCTATTTATAGTCTATGAGCATATCAGAACTCTCCATAGTTATCTCCACAATATTCCAATTCCATATCTGCTTCTAAAGCATGTCTAAATCCCATAAATAAAGGGATTTTCCTTATCTCAACACATCCCATAATATTCCATAAATCCAATTCCATAATTATAGGTATTTTCTATGAATCCATTATGCTTCATACACGTTTGAATCAATATTGCATAATCTCCAGATTTCTATAAACCAATATCAAGCAATATTCCATCATTAATCAAAACTTCAACTTTCCGTATGTTCCAACCTAGAAATTTTGAAGTCTTGTGTGTGTATACTTCCTTCTCCATTTCAAATTATGATTTTAATCAAATCCTTTGGAGATAAGAATTACCAAATATAATCCTTTGAAGTAAGGAATTAGAATATATTGTCCATATCTTTTTCCATAGCCAAATATTTCAATTCTATAAATCTAATCCAATCTCATAAATATAGGAATTGATATATTCGCCAATCAAAAAAATTGGATGAAATATTACTTCTCACATTCCTTATTCCACCGAAATTTCCTTCTATGATGTTTCAACATAAACTATTCAATATTTGCATAATTTCCACAAACTGCCAATTAAATAAATCTGGACTTTACATGTATAATTGTAAATGGTTTATAAAATCATGCACATATAAAATTGCACATATACATAGTCAATTATATAATGTTCAAATAAGATAGTTAAATAATTAGAAAAATAGTAGTCATGGTCATATCCTTACAAATAGTATATAAATTCAAATAAGAATTGTCTTAGTTCCAACATAACAAAAATTACAATAAACTCAATCAGCTCGGATAATGATGACCTTGAAGACGATTGGCCCCCCAGCTTCTATCACCTCAAAGAACAAGGTGTCCCCGATGCATAGGTTGTTTCCCTTAAGGAACTCGCCCAAAACCCTTTGGGGAAAGGGTCTTGATCTTCCCACCCCCAAGTAGTTCATATGCCACTCTGTCCTTTAGCACCTTAGCACTGTGAGAGTCTTCTCAGTCGGGAGGAGTGGTACTAAGTCACAGAAAAAATATTGATTAGAAATATATATACATGCAATTGTCAACAAATAAAATTTATTTCAAAAGCTTTACCAAAGTCAGGTTTTTCCCAAAGTTCTGCTGCTTCAGAGTGCGTGGAAACGTGAGTTATCAACAACCATCATATGATGTTCAAGATCGAATAAAACAGGCTCCGGGTTGCTCCGTTGTGCGGTGAACTGCGAAAACAAAAAAGTATTAGTTGTTATAAAGTGTTAAGATATGTTAGTAAATATATACGTAAATTGGTGAAAGACCTGAAAAAAGGGCCGATTAGACGATCTTTCACCAGCCAGTAGTCATGCATAAAATATGAAAATGTTAAGTGCGAACTACCCTGTGGAATGCAAGGTGCAACATCGGCAAAACTGCTGCAGGTGCATGTCAGTCCAAAGCAGTGGGTTGGTAGACATGTACCCACGACTTCACAAATTGATCTGTAGAACTGAACACATGACCGACACAAGACCGAGGTCACATATGCAAATCCAAAGTAGACTTAGATGCCATAATACTACATTGGTAACATTTCAGTTATACTGAACAACATATTAAGTCCCAAATTGAAGAACAAGATACTAGAAATAAAAATACGCGATGTCGCACCATTATCGCATAAATCGAGTTGTGAAAGACAACATACCGACGTCGCAGATATCAGAGGAAGTTACGGGAGGAAACACATAAATCTGGAAAAAATGAATCTTTATCAACATATAATTAAAAAAACCTTTGGAGACATACCAAAACATAGTACCTACGTTTACAGGCAATGAAAGTTCACACTCTCATAAATCTAAGACAAAACCGAATAACCAAAAAAACAAAAATACATTCACAAATCGAACATTGTAAAGTAAGAATTACAAAAGGTAGGTGTTGGGAGATTAGAATAACCATACCTCTTTCCAAGAGAGAAGAGAAGTGTAAAGTCACATGTGATGAATTTAATTATGGAGTAATGGTGAAAACACATGTGGTGAAGTGTTTAATTGATTGGCA
>JAULKM010000006.1:10024851-10035701 GCA_032355605.1 Rubia tinctorum | reverse complement strand
CTTCCTTTTCTATTTTACCCATAACCATTCCCTCAATTTCAATAGGGGTATAGTATTTTACCTCATCTTGATCTTTCCGATCGAATAGCGCTTTCCACAGTCGCTCCTTTTCCTCCTGTACCATGTCTGCCCAGTTAGTAGAAGGACTTGCTACACCCAGTTTGGGGGAAACCAATTCTTCCTCATGTACCGGGCCCGGTTTCAATCTGCTCTGGTTCGCTGGCGTCAGCAGTTCCTGTTCACCGTAATCCTCCTTTTCTTCCACGCGCTCCACCATAGCTGTATGAGCCATATCATCCTGCTGTAGGTCTTCCAGAACCGTCTCCATACCCTTGATGTGGGATTGTTGCTTTGTCACCGAAAAATCCTGAATCTGAAGTTTGTTTGGGGTTTGTTGGGATCCATATATGATTCTCTTTGCCTGTAGTTTCTTCTTTCCACTAGATTTCCCCATTTCTGGTGGCAGTTTTGCTAGGAAGCAATCACCAAATCCGATGGAAGAAGAAAACAAGGGAAGAGGAAACACATAGTTATTGGTGTAATCGCCCCTAGTTGATATTGTTATCTGCCTTAAAATGTCTAGCTTTATTTACTGAAAAATATTGCATTTTACAGAAAATCAGTACGAGGACTGTGATTGGTGTGGGTGAACAATAAAAGGGTTTTATTGGCTTCGTCTCCTGAACACGGATGTTCGTCCTCATATCTCGCAGTTTATTCCGACAGTTGCATCAGTTTCTTTTTCTGATTTATGGCATCAGCGTCTTGGACATCTTTCCTTTACGGTGTTATCTTCTGTTTCTACTCTTGATTGTAGCACAAATAATGTTTATGTTCCTTGCTCTGTCTGTCATAGAGCAAAACAGACTAGACATATTTTTCCTTTGAGTACATTGAATGCTAGTTATTTGTTCGAATTAATACATTATGACGATTGGAGTCCTTATAAAACACCATCTACTAGTGGTGCATTTTTTTACTATAGTGGGTGATTTTTCCCGAGGTGTTTGGGTTTATTTATTAGTTGCTAAGTCAGATATAGCATTTATATTTATTGAATTTTTTGCTCTGATCAAGAATCAGTTCGGACGAGTGGTTCGACATGTCCAAGATGATAATGGTACATAATTTCTACCTTTGAGATCATACTTTACTGAATTCGGGATTGTTTTTGAGACATATATGGTTGATACACCATAGCTGATCATGTTGAGCGTAAGCATCGTCATTTGTTAAATGTGGATCATGCTTTACATTTTCAAGCCAATATACCTACTGAGTTCTGGGGAGAATGTGTTCTTACTGTTGCTTATTTAATCAACCAAACACCGACGAAAGAACTTGATAGTCGCACACCATTTGAATTTCTCTATGGATGTCCTCAAAATTACAAAGCTTTGCGAGGGTTTAGATGTTTGAGCCTTGCTTCTTACATTTCCAGATTCCGTGATAAGCTTGCTCCAAGAAGTCGTCGATGTCTATTTCTTGGTTACCCTGCTAGAAAGAAAGGTTATCGTCTTTTTGACTTGGAAGCCCAGACTTTCTTTAACAGTCGGGATGTTGATTTCTATGAAGATCAATTTATGTATCCTGCGACCCCGGAAGTTTCCCCGACGCCGGCCACCATAACGCGGCAGGCCACCATACCGCTGTTGACAACCTCTTCTCTGACACTTGCCACCGTACTGTCACCGGCTGAACCCATGTCGGACGCACCAAGCGCGCCGCCTATTTCTGAGCTTCACACGCTCAAGGCGCTACCGTCCGTCGCTGACCACACACCGCTAGCTGCGATTCTGATGGCTTAGTCGCCCAGATCTCCGGAGCCTCCTCCACCTACCTTGTCTCTGCCTCTTGGCTCACTAGAACTGACTTTGGTGCCACCATCTCCGCCCGAGCTGCTTGCTGCACGACAGAGTGGTCGTGATTGTCAACAACCTACTTATCTGCAAGATTATGTCTACTCTGTTGCTGATATTAATAACCCCCCACTGGTACAACCATACATGCAACATCACATTCCTCAAGTGTTCTCTATCTTTTACCTAATTTTGTAAATTGTGATAAATTTAATAGTACGCATTCTAGATTTTTTGGTGCAGTAACCTCTAGTGCAGATCCCACCACTTACTCTGAGGCTTCACAGTATGCTCATTGGCGTGATGCAATGGTTGATGAGATTAATGCACTTTAGTACAATCATACTTGGACTTTGTCTTCACTTCCTCTGCATAAAACTCCAATTGGATGGAAATGGGTGTACCGTACCAAGTTCAAATCTGATGGTACCATTGAGCGTCACAAAGCTCGTCTGGTGATTCTTGGAAATTTCTAGGAAGAAGGTATTGACTATACTGAAACATTTTCTCCTGTTGCAAAAATGAGTTTGGTTTGTCTATTTTTATCAGTTGCACTCATTCATTGTTGGGAACTTCACCAGATAGATGTGCATAATGCTTTTATCCATGGTGATTTACATGCGGAGGTATATATGCGACCTCCACCGGGCTACCATGCGCCTCCGGGCCAGGTTTGTCGACTTCAGAAATCTCTTTATGGTCTTTGGCAGGCTCCTCGCAATTGGTTTGCGAAGTTAGCTCGGGCTTACTTTCATTTGGTTTTGTGCAGAGTAAGGCAGATTGCTCTTTATTTTATTTTACTCGTGGCTCAGTTTCCTTGCATGTACTTGTCTATGTGGATGATTTGGTCATTGCTGGTAGTTCTTCGTCGATTATCTCTGAATTCAAGAAATACTTGAGCTCTTACTTTCATATGAAGGATCTTGGTACACTTAAGTATTTCTTGGGTATAGAGATTGCTAGAAGACCGGATGAGATGTTTCTTTGAGAAAGGAAATATGCCCATGATATCTTATCTGACAAAGGTTTGTCGGCTTCTAAACCGACTGACTTTCCTATGGAGCAACAACATGACCTTGCAAAGGTTGAAGAACCATTGTATGATGACCCTGAGCAGTATCGGCGACTGGTGGGTCGCCTCATTTACCTCACTATCACTCGTCCTGAGTTTAGTTATTTTGTCCATACACTTGCTCAGTTTATGAAGTCTCCTTGTGTTCCTCACTGGCAAGTTGCGATACGAGTTCTTCACTACTTAAAGAGTCATCCTGGTCAAGGCTTATTTCTCTCTTCACGTAGTTTATTGCAGCTTACTGCTTATTGTGATTCCGATTGGGCTGCCTGCCCCATCACGCGCCGATCATTATCTGGGTACTTTGTGACCATTGGTGATTCTCGTTCTGTAGTTTAAGCGGAGTATCGTGTTATGGTTGTTGCATGTTGTGAGTTGTTATGACTTAAGTCTTTACTTAGGGGATTGAGTGTTGTGCATTCTGCTCTTATGCGACTGTTTTGTGACAGTCAATCTGCTCTCCACATTGCGGCTAATCCGGTGTTCCATGAACATACGAAGCATATTGAGGTTGATTGTCATTTCGTTCGTGATCTTGTACAGTCTAGCACTCTTGTTACTCATCATATTCGCACGACTAATCAACCTTCAGATTCGTTTACCAAGGCTTTTGGACACAATCAGTTTCATTTCTTTCTTGGCAAGTTGGGCATTTATGATCCTCATGCTCTAACTTGAGGAGGAGTATTAAGGAATAGTATTATTATGTGAATACTATTTGTAATTGCAATTAGATTATATTTTTTTTTCCAGTTGTGTTTAGGTCATTTGTATTACTATATAATGTATCACAGAGCATGAATACAAAACACACAATTATTACCTTGTAAATTTTTCAGTTTATCCAACTAACCCATTTGACGAGCCTACCTAGCCATCTCCTAACTCCATCTTGGATGCATATATCCTCACCTCAATGACTTTAGCATTCATGTTCTTCCCGATTTCCCATAAAATGAACACTGACTCCTGAAACCATAGTTTAGACCAGTCCTTGAATTAAATCTGATTCCCCTAATCAAAATCAAAGCCAAACGAAGAAGCTCTCCAGATTCTCTTGGAGGTCTCACACTGAAGAAATAGGTGTCAGATAGTTTACTCTTCAAGTCCGCATCTTGTGCAAGTGGGATTCTCTATTACTTTCTTCTTATATCTATCCTTCTGCGTTGCCAAACCATCTGATAAAACTCTCAATTGGAATATCTGTATCTTATGTAGAAGTTTGAGACTCCAAATCTTGTTACATAATTTCTCGTCAGCCACCTGATTCACTTGTGGATTCCTAAGGGAAGGGCAAACTTTGTCCATGGCTATATAATAGCCCTTCCTTATTGTGTATTGACCACCCGGGCTGGGTCTCAAAAGGGGTTGATGTGGTCATTCCAGAATTTTTAACTTTTATTTTTTAAAAAATTGATGTAAAAAGAGTACTTTTTACCTCAGTTTTGTATCCGATATAAATATAAAAAATACTTCATTTTAAAAAATAACGGAGGTAAAAGAACTTTTATTTCGGTTATTTGACCTAATAAAAAAATCAAGGTAAAACGAGCGAAATAATAGATCATTTTTCTTGTAGTGGGTGCAAAACTTTCTAACTACTTTAGAGGCTCTATTAGTACTAATCCAAGATACCATAAGTATGGAAACGTGATATTCTAATTCTCTGTAATTAGAATAAAATTATTCGTCAATCACCAACTCATCAAATATAAGAATACCCCAAGCATACTCGAATTAAATCTCCTAGAAAACAAAAATATTTTCGCAATATTCTTCTCCGTAATAAACATGGTAAACCGCATAGCATAAACATGGAAGATTTTCCGTTCTCATCTCAAGAGAATAACAGACGAGTAATTCCATAACGTTTTGCGCCTTCCAAAGACTTTCACGCGGTCCATCGCTTCAGCCTATGATGAGAGTTAATTTCCGAATAAATTTTTCTTCTAAGTGAGACACTTTTAGCATCCATATCTTTTTCACGCTTAATTCGTTTTGGGGTCTAAATAGTTGATTTTATAGTATTTGTGAATAGGGATCCAAAAACAACATTGACTGACCCCAATTCAGTTTGAGTTTCAATCAAAACAATGCCCAAAAATAAATAAAATTGACAAAGTTCAACTATTTAACCACCATTTTCCAACCAACCCAAGAATATTTCACTGACGTGTCAATTAATATGTAAAGAATAGCAATATGAGGAACATGGGCCGACCAAATGGTTGCGACTTGAGAGGAATATTTCTTTACTCTTAACTCTTTTGGGCCTCTGGCGCATCTTTTGCAGACAAAAATCCAGAAAACGGGTGACACAAAATCCATATATCTGGGTAGCTTGATAACATATACTCTCCTCCGGCTCCAATCGTCTTGGCTCAAGTAGAAATGTGATTTCAACCGAAACAGAATAACATTTAGCATAAATGGTAGATTTTTCCGACCACAACCCTAATGAAAATCTAGCCATTCAATTAAGGGATATATACCAATATAACCCTACCTACTTGACATAAGTGCCAATATAACCCTCAGATAATTTTTAGTGCAGATATAACCCTACCTAGTTGATGTAAGTGCCAATATAACCCTCAGATCCCATTTCCGCCGGACCGCCGCCGGACCGCCGCTGGTCCGCTGAATTTTGGTCGGATTTTGGCCGGACCATCGCCGGACCACTGATAGGGTTATATTGGTACTTACATCAACTAGGTAGGGTTATATCTGCACTTTCAGTTATCAAAAGGTTATATTGACACTTATGTCAAGTAGATAGAGTTATAAAACCATTTTTCTCAAAGAAATAAGAAGAAGAGATTTTGGGGGGAGGGAAGCGAGTGGAGAAGTTTAGAAAACATAAAGAGAAGAATAAGTGGGTGGATAATTTGGGGGAGGAAAGAGAGTATGAGAAGAAATAAGGTCTAGGTGAGTGGGTTTTTGTAAAATTTTAAATGTTCAAGGGTAAATATGTCTTTCAAAAAGTTGATTTTTTCTTAAAATTGAAGTGTGCAGATTTGCATGAGACATACGAAAAAAGTAAGTGTGCAAATTCGGTTCGAACGAAGCGAATACGAAAATCTGGAAAAAAATAGATTTATCTTATAATTTTAAAATATAAATTTAAATAAAATATTTTTGTCTTTTTAAACTTAAATAATTACACAATATATATATGTGTGTGTGTATTATTACGTAAACAAGTAAAATAGAAGGATTGATTTAACAATACCCTACCACTACGGTTACTCTAAAAATCGAAACGAGTCGTTACGATTAGTGGACCGGTTCGAGTTTTCTGGTTTACATTTGCTCACCCTTAGCCCCAACGTACAGGTGCCTTATTGAGAAGCCAGTAGTACATCCTTCTTCAGTGATTGTACCATACTCTCATAAACCTCGTTCGCCCCTCAACAAACCCCAACGCAGCTTTCTCCCATCATCTCGGCTCGCACTCTCGATCCATGGCGGCCAAGAACGCTCTGCTCAAGTACTTCAGGCTGAATGCCAACCCCGCACAGCCACGGCTCCGGAACCCTAGCTCAGTATTCGGAGCTCCATTGTCTCATCTCATAAGACACCGATTCTTCTCCGACGAGGCCAGAGGCTCCTTCCTCGACAAGTCCGAGGTCGCCGACCGTGTCATCAACGTCGTCAAGAACTTCCAGAAGGTTGAGCCTTCAAAGGTAATTTGTTATCCCCATTCTTTTTCTGAATCATGGGTCTTTGGATTAGGGTTTTAAGTTTCATTCTTTTGATTGAATTGTATATGATTTTTTGAGTTTTTTAAAAGGCAAAACCTAATTTGTAACCAAAGTCAATTGCTGTTTAAATCTGTGTTGGGAAGGTTATATTTTCTATTCGCTGATAAGATTGATTTAGTTTTAATTGGCATTATGTTTGTAAAGGTTTGATGTGGGGTTGGGTTGTCTTCCTGCTAAGAAGTTTAGGCGTTTAGAATTTGATCAAATGACTATGTTGGGATAAACATCTTTGCGCATGAAGAATTTTATAATTGGAAAAACCACACAAGCTTTTTTCCCGCACTGTGTATCCGATACGATAGAAGTAGAGACAGTACACATTGGGTCTTTTGGCATTGCACAACCCATCCCGGAGAATATTAGACATTGTGTGTTGGATTGCAAAAAGATAATTAGACACTGGAAAGACTTGTTAATGAGCAGTTTCTCCTATGCTGGTAATTGAGTATGCATCATTCTTGAATTTGTTACGGAATATAATTTAAGGTGCAGATGTATTTCCCCCCTTCAAAATTGGACTCTCATAAGAATTGGGTAGGAAGAAATATGTCTTCTAATATATACGATATGTAAGATTGAATTAGTAAATAAGTTGAGTCAGGAAGAAAGATAGCTGTTTAAGATCATGTTATGTTTCTACTTTCTAGGGCTTGCC
This sequence comes from Rubia tinctorum, assembly GCA_032355605.1. Classification (NCBI taxonomy): domain Eukaryota; kingdom Viridiplantae; phylum Streptophyta; class Magnoliopsida; order Gentianales; family Rubiaceae; genus Rubia; species Rubia tinctorum. The sequence goes on along the minus strand of JAULKM010000006.1, from coordinate 10,028,351 downwards.
ACCAGCTGCATTGTTCTTTTCTCTTCTGGTTTGAATGTTTCCTACCTGAAATTGATGATACTATGTAGTTGGGTTAGTTGGTTCAACTTCACAGAATGATATGTTTGCCCTTCATTGTGGTTTTAGCTGCTCTTTCTTAACAAGCCAAAAGATAGGTATTTGAAAGGGACAAAGGGGAGGGTTTTTCTTTAACTCAGGTAGGAGTTATTCCCGGTTCAGTGTTCAACCGTTTGTATACCTTTTCTTGGCCGATTGTCAGACATAAAGACATTGACCTATGATATCTTCAGTTTATGTTACGAATGTCCAGTATAAAGAGTTTGTTTAGTATTAACAATCCATCATGCTATCCCATTTAATTACAGAAATTTCACTACCCATTCAGCAAAAGTTAGTCATCCTATTGATGAGCGCCTTATAATTCAGGATTCCAACTTCCAACCATTTCGATTTGGTCTTTTGGTGGACTCCTAGCCACTGTTTGGAAATGCTTTGTTAAACCAAAAAGAGGAGATGTAGGGGTATGTGGTCTGATATGTTGCCTGGACAGTTTAAGATAGAGGCTCATTTTTCACTTCTTCCCCTCCATTCCTCTGCACATACATGTATTTCATGCATCACCATATTATTGGAAGAGGGCAACACTGTTAACTTAAAACCAATTCATGATAAGTGGAGTGACCCAAAATCTTATATGTAAAGTCATTTATCAAATAAGGTGGCGGTGTGGAACAATTATTATTTCAACAAAACCATATGCACAAAATTCTTCCATTCATGTTATTTTTATGCTTGTTTCACAAAATAACCTCTTTCATTTAATTGCAGGTCAGTCCTACTGCTCATTTCCAGAATGATCTTGGTTTAGATAGCTTAGATACCGTGGAGGTTGTCATGGCCCTTGAAGAGGAGTTTGGATTTGAGATTCCTGATGACGAAGCTGACAAGATCAGCTCAATCAATCTTGCCGTGGAATTCATTGCATCTCACCCGCAAGCTAAATAGGGGACAATATAGGAGTTACACAGCAAAGAGGGGCTAGTCTCCCGGCACCTAAGCCTTTTTTACGTATTGCCATTTTTGTCAAACGTTCTGTTTATTGGCATTCACTATTTTTAGCATTCTGCTGGTACATTAGCAAGTGTTCTCTTGATACCTGCTAGCTGATGAATGGTTCTGAATTGTCAATAAGGATTCTATGGGCTGTGTTAATGTTCCCCATGACATTCATATTTTAATCTCGAGCATTGCTGAGTGACCTGATTCTCTTTGTTGGTGATGTTTGGCGTTGCAGAGTAGATGGCTAAACTGTGTAAAACTCGTTTTGTCCCAACACTAATTCTTGTTCTTTGAAGCGGAGAATTTGAAATGGTAAAACCAAAGTCAGTCTTCACGAATAAAATCGAAGTGCGCCCCAGGCTTTGGAACTTGCTTGGTTTACGTTGTGAAAAAGCAAGCGAAGACTTAGAGTGACGTCTTTGTAGTGGCAAAGACCTGGATGTTGTGATTTGTGAGTTGTTTGAAAACGACATAATCAGTATTACTGTTAAAAAGAAAAATAATCAATGTACTCCGAAACTATTACCAAGAAAAATACTCTCCCTATCCCGGGGAAACCTGGAGAGGGAGAAATTACTTCTCCAAAATTTTAACACCTGAAAAAACTATAATGCCCCTGTCTTCAATCCACCTTCTGTCCAGATTTGTCTTCCCCTTCCGCCGCCTCTCTCCACCTCCTTACGCCTTACGCCTCCGCCCCTCTCAGCCCAGATCCGTCTTCCCCTTTGCCTCCGCCTCTCACCACCTTCGCCTCCGACTCGTCGCCTCCCTCTGCCTTGCCTCTCGCAACTGAAATTCATTATGGTTCTTGCAAGGGAAAAGGTAGCAGATGAAGGAGAAGTTAGGGTTCCGATGAGATTTGGGGGGATGAATTTGGGTTGAATTTTAGGTGGTGAAGGGATGAATTTTAGGAGCAGATTTGGGGCCGGGGATGAATTATAGGGTTTTATAAGTTGTATAAAATTTAATTTATAATGGTAATTGTGTCTTATTGCATGATGAATGTTTCTTTAAAAGGAAAGTGTACAGATTTGTCTGAGACACATATAAAAGGAAATTGTGCAGATTCCTCGAGATGGAGGGAGTAATAAATTTGTTCTAAATTTACACAAATTTATAAAGATGGGCATATCAAAATTATGTTTCTTAACACAAAATGTTTATTGCTGACCAAATATGGTATATTTTAATGAGTCAGTCTCTTGAAAGACGGTCTTATAATAAATTATGGAAAGACCAAGGTTTAAACTGTAAATTAGAAGAAATGGAGATAAATTTTTCGGATTGCATTAATCGGGTCATAAACTTATAACTACTACACGTTACATAATAAAACTTTAATATTGCAACTAAACGTTTTACTTTTCTATAATTATAATTTAACCCCATCTTTCCATATGTTTATGGAAATACCGTATTTGCCAAGACTTTCTAATGCCTCTCTTATCCTAATATTGGGGTTCAAAAAAATAGTAACAACTCAGGTTGCTGTTTGAATGAAGTCTCGTTTGAATAAAATTCAACATTTTATTTTTTCTAAACACAATCAATTTTTCTCATTAATTCTTTCACAAACTTATGGATTCATGCTTATAGTCTATGTACTTAAGTTTGACACATGTTCATTATAATGTAGTAGTAGACACTTTAAATAAAACCACTTAAACCGTTACCCCTTTATTAAAAAAAAATCATAAAAATAAGTTTGTTTTTCGGAAGGGGGAGTATTAAGTTTACAAAAATGTAAACGAAAGAGGTTATTTTATACTTTTCATTTCAGTTTCTTGTTTTTATACTAAATTTTATCTTTACATTTTATAATTTTCTTTTTTGGAGGATTTTATGTTTCTCTATTTTTATTTTTTTAAAATAATTATATCACCGATTTTGAGTTGAAACAAATTCACCCACAACGTTGGGAGAATTTTTATTTTATCTTTGGATTAGAGAACTTTAGATGCCATTGTCATTAAAGCCATGTGCACTGATGAAACAACAAATTCACACCCAAATGTCAAACCAAAATAAAAAAACAAAATTTGCAGATCTAAGCATCAAATCAGCCTAACTCTGCTCTATTTAAATTGTACACATCCCTGATCAAAATAAAAATAAAAATAAAAATAAAAATTGTACACTCCAATACTTAGCATTTATCACCACTAGGTGGGCGTCTACACAATTTTATACTGCATTAAAGTTAATTGAGCAGTAATTCTAATTTATTACGTCAATAATATACACTCCTACTTACTTAATTAAGCCCATAAAAATGGCTCGCACTAGATATGGCAGCGAACTAGCATTTGTTAGTAGTGATTGACATTTGGATATATTTTGTCCGTTACAAAAAAATTTAAAATGCTTATACTACCTACGTTTCGTTGGATGTGACAACTTATGCTTATGTGCTTGGATTTAGGTGAATGAGATGAGTGAAT
>JAULKM010000006.1:9995732-10017349 GCA_032355605.1 Rubia tinctorum | reverse complement strand
GATCCACAGATGGACAATAACTGCACTAGTGGACTGGGGTGGATGGGGGGGGGGAAGGAGTTGGTGGACGAGATGCCCAAGGAGTTGGTGGCCGAGGTGTGGGCATCCCTGGTGGCCGGGGTGTCCAAGAAGCTTGCGACTGCTAGGGAGGTCGATGTTGCGACTTACTTCTGCTCAACAATTGCAGACACTGAGCCTTCCAGTGATCATTCTCCTTGCAAAAAGCAAACTCATCCAAAGAGACCTTCCCAATAGGTTTCCTGTTCAACGACCACTGGGGAACAACAAAAATAGAGGGTGTGGGGAGTATAGGATTCTCCTTGTCTATCTTGGACTTGAAACGAATCTCTTCAGCTAGTAACTCATTAACCACAAAATCTACAAAATGGACGAGGGATACGATGAAGGACCGCCCCACGCATCCCCTCAAAATCATCACGAAGGCCCATCAAAAACTAAACCAAATGTTGCTCATCCTGCCTAGTAATGTAAGGTGCACATGCTCGCAACTCAATCGATTCAGTCAAGGCTAACCAATTCCACAATGAAGACATCGCAGAATATAACTCTTGGATGCTCAAATTATTCTATCGAAGCGCACAAATATCACTCTCCAACAGATACTGCTTGGCAAAGTTTGACTGTGTGTATATCTTCGCCAAATGATCCCAAACCTTTTTTGCAGTCTCATATTTGGCCAACTAAGCACCAATGAAATGAGTAGCCGAGTTGCTGATCCAAGTGATAACCTTCGCATTCTTACCTTCCCAAATATCAAGCAACTCACTCCCCCTGTCCCATTTCAAATTGCAGACATGTTTTTTTTGACACTATTTTCTATCAAAGTTTGACCGCATATTTGAATAGATATATGAGCAACAATACTATCGTATATGATAATGTTGAATTCGTCATAACAAGTAGATTTTAATTATCAAATTTTTATTTTCCGATACTATTAATGGTCAAACATGTTTTTTGAACAACGTGATAATGATTGCAGTGCAATTTGAACTGGGACGGAGAGAGTATCATAATTGGCTTCCCCAATCTCAGGCTTCACACGAGTACCAGTAACATAACCCCACATAAACTTCCCATGCAAAACATTTCTCATAACATAGCTCATTAAGAGTAATTTTTACCATCCAATTGAACACTAACCGATTGCAGAGAGTCATCTTTTACCACCCACCATGGTAATAACAAGCCAACAATAATCCAAATACAATCCAATAAAACGAAACCAAAAAATCACAAGAGCCCCAAATTAAAAAACACACAAGCAATCCAAAATAGTCACAAATGCATATGAGAATCACCAAGTCAATGCCAAACAATCACACATAAACACATCCGAGAAGTCCCAATTCAATAATCCAAACAAACCCGAATATAAGCATACCCGAAAAACCCCAAATTGAAGAACCCTAAATTCGTGGCACAACCCAAAATCGACGAGCAAACAAAGTGGGTATCCCAAATCAAAGGTGAGGAATTGAAAATAACTCTACGAAAACTCGACTCCGAAAATATTTTCTGCAACAATCACCAAATCAAGGGGGAGGAAGAGGTTTTGATAACATGAAGATTTTGAGAGAAGAGAAGAATTCTATTGAGTGAAGAAAGAGGTCTTGCAAGTGTGCTAATGATATTACATAAAGAGAGCCCTAAAGGATACATGAAAAGATCGAAATACCCTTAACTAAATGGCTAACATAATGCTAACATAATGCTAACAGGAGGAGGTATAGTATACTCCGTATTAAAAAAGGGATATATATAAGTATAACCCTATATACTTCAGTAAGCGCACATATAACCCTGAAATAATTTTTAGTGCAAAAAACCCTAATTATTATACATAAGTGCAAATATAACCCTAAAGATTATACTCCGACATTGACTGACCATTTCCTCCTATTAATCGACACAAAATAACCAAAATACCCTTTAAGCCTAATATAAAAACTTGAAAGACAAAAATGCACTTTGCCCCACCGCTATCCTGCCACCATCGCAACCGCTCAGGAACCGCTGTCACTCCGCCTCGCCTGAAAACACCCCCACCCACCCCACCGCGCCTCCACCTCTGTTGTCGCTGCGCAGCCGAAACCCTAGCGCCACCACCCCTTCTTCCCCACCACCACCATCTTCGCTCACCACCCAGCCTCTCCCTAAAACCCTAGCCCGCCATCCATCTCACCCTGTGCCGCTGTTTCAACAGCAATACGACCAAAGAACATATTATTAACAACAAGAAGATATAGAAATAATAATATATCAGACTATGGCGGGAAAAACTCCCTCATGCTACGTTGGTGACAGAGGACATAAACAGGAGGTTGAAGTGTCGGATGTGGACTGGTGGCGGGGGTCGATTGTGGCTGCGGGGGATGGGCAAGGTGATGGGCGGTGGCGCTACGATGGGGGGGAGCATAAATGAGGGTGGGGGAGGATTGATTAAGAAGGAGGTAGAGTTGGTTAAGAAAAAAAAGGCAATTTTGGGGCGGAAGGTTGGGGTTGAACCAATGTGAGATCTGGTGGAAGGGAAGCGGTGAAGAATGAAGAAGGAGGCAGAGAAGAAAATGAAATGGAGAAGGAGAATGGAGGCCCAAAAAATGAAACATTAGGGGGTATAGCAGTAACTTTACTATTTTTCATTTTTTATTAAAAAAACATTGGGGTAAAATTGACTTTTTACCCAATTTCGGCCTAAATCTTCCGAAAAGGGTAAATTTGTACATAAACCAACTATGTAGGGTTATGTTTGCACTTTCAATTATCAAAAGATGTTGCAAAATCACTCCCTGCATGTTACTATCACATGCCCTACTACTTATATACATGTATTTAATTTGAAAATTAACAAAATAATAATTGAAAAAACAAAATTTAAAATCCAGATCTTCTCCCCCCTTCCTTCACCACTCGTCGGTTGCCACCACCTCACCGTTTGATGTGCACTTTATTGCATGCGTTAACCAATGTATTTGACATGTTTGTTATCATATTTTGTTTGGTTAATTGCTTGTTTTAGTTAGCTTTATATTATAAAGGGTTTAGATGACCGTTGTTGGTTTTCTTATCTAAATCCCGAGCTTTGTAAACTTAATTGAATCTAATAGACACTTTGTCCTCACGAGCACCTAGATATTCTTTTGTGACATTATTAGTAAGGTTCGTGAGGACTTCGGCATTATTTTGTAGAAGGCCATCCGTGAGGGTGGTAGAAGATATTTGAAGGTCATTCGCAAGGATGGTAGTAGATAGAAGACCACATACCAAAAGCGTGGTAGTAGATGGAATTGAGCCGAAAAACGGTAGAGTCGGTGTCAAAAATTAAAGGCGACATCAACCGTCACGAACCAGCCGACCGGCCAAAACCAACCGACACGGGCAAAACCCTCCAACACGGACCAACCCTTCTGGCACGGACCGTGCCACACCCTCTTGGCACGGACCGTTTGACACTAGCCGACCTGTGTCACTGCAATCGTTTGTGAGGCTAAATATGGACACAGAGTGCGCCCTTTCACACAGTCAGTGTCGTTTCAACTCCAAAAATACAAAGATCAGCCCACGGGTGCGAAGAACGACACGACTCGCTTCATTCAACTGATCAAGAAGTGCTCCAGTCAACGACCCGGCTAAACGACACGGGGCAAATAATTCAAAAGTTCAAAATGAAACACCAGCCGACGGCCCGTGTCGGTTGACACAACCCTTGTCAGCACTAGGCTACACGAGGCTACCTGGTCCTGCCAGATCGATCGGCCCGTGTCAGCAGGAGGCTACACGGTCCATGTCAGCATGAGGAAATACATCGCATGGTTCGCCGGAGTAGACACATGGCCTCGTATGGTTCGCCGAAGAAGACGCATCACCAGCGGACCCTTAAGGCGGAGAACGACGAACACCACCACCAATGGATCCCCACGGCGGAGACCGACGAACATCACCGCCGGAGAACACTGCTGCCGCCACCACAAAGAAAATTAAATTTGATCTTAAATTTAATTTTCTTTATTTAGTAAATAATCAATTTCTTTATTCTTTAAATAAATTCAAAATATGTTTCATATTTTAATAGTACAAATACAGGGCGTAATTAAGTAAAATGTAGGGCGTGATAATGCGATTCACTTATCAAAAGATCATATTTGCATTTACGTGAATTAGGTAGGGTTATATAGGTAATTTTTTTTATTTTAAAAAAGCTCCATCTTTTGGCTTATATTCCAATTAATCCACTAAAAGAACAACGCTCCCCTTTTCAACCCATTATCACAATTTATTCCAATGGAACAATTATATAAAGCAGACAGTGGCCACTGGAATGTACTAGAAGGCCTTCCATTGGTTGAAACACGGAGCATGTGAATTTCCATTGGAGGACTCGTCAAAATCAACGAAGTCCTCGGTCTTCCGGGAGATGACTGTAAATAATTTAAAAACCAGGGGGCAATTATCCGGACAATGTTCTTATAATTAGCCCAACAGGCACACTGTCTGAGCTCCATTCTAAAGAACCAAATGTCCGGATTTACTCTTTGTTTTTTACCGTTGCTACTGTTACTATGCTCCCTACTGTGCTCTTCATTTGGGGAGATCATTTTCGAAGAAAGATTTGAAGGTAAGCATTGAGTTTTGATTTTCCATATTTAGTGCTGTTTAAGTAGAGGGTAGCTTAATATGTATCTGTTGAAGTCTGTTGAATTTGGAAAATGAAGTGAGAATAAAAGTTTAGTTTTAGTGATATGATATTGGATATTTGGATGATGAACTGATATGGTTACTGTTGTTGTATTGGAACGGAGAAGATGGGTGGCAGAGCAGGTGGGTGAGGTCTGACTGGAAAAAGAGTGAAGGCAAAGCAGGCTCTTTCAAGCACACCGCTGGCAAGTGGCCCGGTGATCCTGATGACAAAGGTTTCATTCCTCCCACTTTTTTAAATCTTTCTTTTTGGATTGCTACTATGAAAAGTTGATATTTTGAAACTATACGTTAGGACCAGGGGTGTGTTGTGGGTCGTAATCGGGTCAATGTCATCTATTCTCTGTGATTCCATAATTTATAGATGATTAAAAATAATGATTGGTGGCAGGTTGTGTAAGAAAACAGCCCGGCAGGTTAGAAACTGATAGCTCTAATTGCGACGAATATATCAAACTGTCGCTTGATAAATTCCTACCTATGCATCAGTTGAATTTAACCGTTAAAGATAGGAAATTTTGACTAAATGAACAGGCAGTGTCACTGGGATCGACGCAGTAGATGATAGATCATACGCACACTTGGCATGGACCTATTGAGGACCTTTTCCTTGCACTATGTTATCAACTTATTGTAAATGCAGGCTTATGTAGTAGTTGCTTGTATCAACTTATTCTATAACTAACTGTGTAATTTCTGTTCTTTCATTTTTGTTCCTCACTGGGTCACACTATGTTAATTGGAACTAGATGAATGAATAATTGCATTAGGTTTCTTGTTTCTGCCAGTTTTAGTTTCTTCTGTGAAATATATTGTATACTGCATCAAGGTTGGGGCATGATGTCAACCAGGGATCATTCATCCAATTTCCTGGTAATGTATTATGGAAAGATCTACAATACGTTAACTAGTGTTCTTTTTTCCTCTTTCTTTTTGAGTTTTCAGGTCTTCAGACCACTACAGATGCCAGGCATTTTGCAATATCTGCAAAGATACCAGAATTTAGCAACAAGAACAGAACATTCGTTTTACAGTATTCAATAAGGTTGGAGCAAGAGATTGAATGTGGTGGAGGCTATATAAAGCTTCTTTCCGGATTTGTTAATCAGAAAAAATTTGGTGGTGACACCCCTTACAGGTAGGCTATCTATTATTTTTATGTTTTCAGTCATTTGTAAAAATTATATATCAATGCATGGAAAGTGATCTCATGTCAATCAGGAAATTAATGCTGCACTTTTTTTTATTGCAATAGTTGGTTGTAGCTTTGACATACTACACATAACACGTTAGAGGACATGCTTTTATGTATATAAACACTACACATAAATATTTGGCTTTATTATTTATATGGCAAGTGTTTCATCTGCACCTGTTCAATTTTTGAACACATGATGCTCTTAACCATTACACTTGAAGTGTGGGCAAATTCTGTTAATCAGTAGGCTTGGTACTGTAGCTAACACTGTTCTTGCTTTATATGTTGTGTGTTGTTGGGATTCTTTTGGTCGGTAAATCTTAAAGCTAATTGCCAATGTTTTTATGCAGTCTAATGTTTGGGCCAGATTTATGTGGGACACAAACGAAGAAGCTTCATGTCATATATTCTTACCAAGGCCAGAATTACCCCATTAAGAAGGACCTGCAATGTGAAACAGACAAGTTGACACATTTCTATACATTCATTCTTAGGCCCGATGCTACATATAGTGTCCTCATAGATGGCCGCGAAAGAGATTCAGGAAGTTTATATACTGACTGGGATATCCTTCCTCCTCGTAAAATCAAGGCCGTGAATGCCAAGAAGGTGATGCCACTGAACGACTACGGAATCATTATAAGCCTATGTCTTTACTCTTCAGAGACTTTTGATCTATGTTGTCATTAACTCGTTTTGTTTTTTATCGTACCTCTTTCTCTCTTGAGATTCTGATATTTTGTTTTCTTCTGTCATGAATTGAGTTATTGGTGGTGGTATTCAGTCTACTAATATTAAAATTTGTTTTTGATCTTTGCAGCCTGCAGACTGGGAAGATAGGGAATATATTGATGATCCTAATCATGTGAAACCTGAGGTATTATTATACACATCAAGATGCATCTTTCTTCTATGGGTAGCGTGTCCCCTCTCAATACTTTCTGATTGTTATAATGCAGGGATATGACTCAGTTCCCCGAGAAATTCCTGATCCTAAAGCTAGAAAGGTAAGTTTTGTTGTTTAATTTTTTTCATACAAAATACGCTTTTTTCCCAGAAAAGAACTTTTCAAAGCTGATTAGTAGCTATAATATAGAATGTCAGTATTTTAAGGATCTATATACTTTCCTCACATTCTTTTCCTGTCCTGCATTCTCTCTTATCTTTGTCTTCATTCCCTTTAGTTCACATGTTTTACTTCATCCGACTTTCATTAAGTTCTATACTTTGTTTTGTTTTCTATTCTCTCCAACTTAGTGTTTCAGATTATCGATCTTTAAAGTGTATTCGCTTTTTTAATAGCCTGCTGATTGGGATGAAGAGGAGGATGGTTTATGGAGACCGGCAAAGGTTCCTAATCCGGCATACAAGGGACCATGGAAGCCCAAGGTCTGTAGACAGCTTGTCAGGTTAAGTAACTATGATATGCCACTTACTGCCTGTAAATATTTTTAAACTAAGGGATTCTCTTTTGGTGCAACAGAAAATAAAGAATCCCAACTACAAAGGGAAGTGGAAGATTCCATGGGTTGATAATCCAGGTATAGCATTAAACATGCCGCGGACATACTTGCATGCGCTAGCGATGATTTACGTATATTGACTTTTGTAAATTTTTCCTACTAAACTGTTTGTTACCACAGAATTTGAAGATGATCCAGACTTGTATGTCCTGAAGCCAATTAAATATGTAGGCATTGAAGTTTGGCAGGTATACCGTTATTCTGATGGTTCTGGGCTATCGGAAACAACTTCATTTGTTTAAACAAACAGGATATAATTGTCTTGTGATGATTTCCAATCTAGGTAAAAGCAGGTTCTATTTATGACAATATTTTGATATGTGACGACCCGGAATATGCAAAACAAGTTGTGCAAGAAGTCCTCTCCAACAGGGAGGTTAGTTTTCACTTTTCACTATACAAATGATTGCAAATGTGACAGATTATGTGTATAAAATGATTTCTTCACCTTCTTGTTTCTGGACATTTCAGATTGAGAAAGAGGGATTTGAAGAAGCAGAAAAAATCAGAAAAGCGAAAGAGGAAGAGGTTGAGGCTTGACTCTATATCGATATAACTAAACTATATTGACTGATGAATGAATGTCTCTCAACATAGTCTCCAACTGTTGTGCAGGAACATCGACGAGCAAGAGAGGAAGGAGAAAGGAGAAGAAAGGAAAGGGGCCATGATCGGAGAAGAGACCGTTATAGGGACAGAAGAGTAAGTCTGGTTCCTTTTACTTCCAATTATTGCTATCCTTTCTGCATGATGGTTTTACAGACAGGCTGTGGACCTTTTAAAGTGAATTAGCATAATTGCATGGATCATATTGATTACTTCTTCTGTTCATTTTATACTCGATGTGGTGTTGAGGAATAGTTTACATTTTCTCAAGTTTCAGTTTTTCTAATCATTAACCGAATCAAAGTAAAACTGTAGCTTTAGGCTCGCATTCATGGAATTGTGAAAAACCGATTGCTAATCGTACGTCCGATTCTTGCAGCATGATCGCCATCGTTACATGGATGATTATCACGTAAGTTTTTTCACAGCATCTGTAAATTTTACAACGTGAAGATCTATGTGGATTGTGACCCTTTAACACGTGAGAAACGCCATTTGTTTGCAGGATGAACTGTGAGAATGAACATTGGCATTCGCGTTTTGTTCACAAGTGGGATGAAAAGGACCAAGTGTAGTGTGTTGTACTAGTAATTTTGGGACTGCTCTCTTCTTTCCTACTCAGTTGTAATCACATCACTTGTTTTGGGAGAATATGCGGTGGTTCAGATTTCATCGGTAAAATCAGGCCGCTTGAGCAATATTATGCAGTGAACTTTCCCGAGAAAATTCAGAAGCTTTTGTATTTGATGTCTTGTGGTAAAAAATTCATAAATATCCAGAAATCTTCGTACTAGGAAATCCTTGGAAGTTGAAAAATGACCAAGGTATCCAATGATACGGCTAAAAGAAACTTAATATTCATTGCATGGAAAAGGATGTTATAGTTTATTATTCTTTTATACAGCCAAAGCATTTCGCAACCCATCAATCATGTACTGGCATGAGAGACTATTTGGGGTAAACCCAATCTTCTTCATCCTGCCCTGAAATTCAGTGACTCCAGAAATGTCACCTTTTTCACAAAGAATTCTGATGAGTTCATTGTAACAAACTGTGTCATATATGCCAAACTCCTCGGCAAAGTAACGCAGCATGCGCTGTGCTTCATCAAAGATCTTTTCGCCAAAGCCACTCACTAAAGCCCTGCAAATTTCAACGTCTGGTCGCAAACCAGATTCAACCATTTCGCGCAGTATGTTCTCAGCCTCCGCCAATCTATTTAATTTACATAAACAGCGAATGATAGCCTTATAGGTTCCAAAGTTGGGGTTCACATTCTTCGATCTCATCTTGGCTGCAAATTGTAATGCCTCCTCGATGTAGTTGCAATGGCAAAAAGATTCAATTAAGCAGCTGATGATTGCAAGCTTAGGCTGATACCTATCAATTGCTAACCCTTCCAAAAGACTCTTCGCAGCAAATGGTTTGTTTTCTCTGCACAAAGCAATCATTAAATAATCATATAAATCTTCAGGGAGTGGAAACCCGAACTTCTGAAGCTCTACAACCAAATTCAAAGCTGAAACTAAGCAGTCCTGTTTCTGATACCCCTCCACGAGCACCCGGAAAGTGAAATTATCCGGGTAAATTCCACATCCAATCATGTTATGCAACAAGGACCTTGCAGCTTGCATCGTGCCCTCTTTGCAGAAGCCAGAAATAAGAACATTGTAAGTCACAATATCCGGATTTAAACCCCTACTAACCATTGTTGAGAAGAGCTGATGAGCATACCTAACATTTCCTCCTTTACTAAATCCATTTATTAGGGTGGTATACGTAACCAAATCAGGAGCAATACCTCTCTTAGACATTATATTGTACAAGTAAATTGCATCTGTCAACCTCTTTTTTCTACAGTAGCTATCAATCAGCATGTTGTATGTAATAACATCAGGATCAAAGCCTTCCTCTTCCATTTTTCCTAAAAATCTGTTCACATCATCCACATTCCCTTCCCTACTCACAACATGGATTAAAATATTAAATGTACAGGTGTTCGGGTGCAGCCCAATCCTACCCATGACGCCATAAATTTCCCAACATTTCCCACCATAATTCATCTTTGAAAGTCCATGCAAAAGACAATTGATGGTCACAACACTTGGAACAAATCCAAGCTTTACCATCCTCCTAAAAACCCTATAACTTTCTTTAACCATACCCATTTTAAGAGAAGCCTTAATTAGCATATCAAACACAATAGGGTCCCAATTACAGCTTCCGGTGCACAAAAGGAGAGTCTTGTAAACATCTACACAGTTTGAAACACCATCTTCTAATTTCAACAGTTCTGATAAAATTCCCATAGCATGGGAGAACTTGCGAGACCATACCAATATGTGAACTATAATGCAACAGTTCTCAGTGCTTAACTTGGTGCACAAAGAAAATTTTACCCAGTGGAAGAAGGCCAGAGCAGTGGAGGGATCAGATTGGCAACTTAATAGAACCCTTGAGATTACTGGAGCTCCCAGATGATTAACAAGCTCCTGCCCTCCCATTCTTTCGTGAAGATCAGAAAGGGCCAAATGAGCATTTTCAGTTAGCTTTAAGGTAGAGCATATTAGACTAACTATGTTGTTTGGGTTCTGAGAATGTGGGAGGAGATTGTAAAGTGGGTTTGAGATTGACTTGGCCGCATTAGGGTCAGGAATTAGTTGCAAGGAGGTCGAGTAATATTGTGTCTTTGGATGGAAAATTTCCTGGCAAAGTAGTAATCTAACTCTAAGACCCAAGGATGAACTTTTAGCCATCTATGGCCACTGCACCGAGGATTCTAGTACCAAGATAAGAAATTGATCAATAAGCAGAAGTCCCGAATTGTTCCAGCTTCTCATTCCATAAGCAGAAAACAGTTCCAGTAAATCAGAAGTCAAGCATATGAGCTAGGCCCAAACTCCATCACCGGAATTCCTGCGGGTTTTAGTGCAAATTATTCAAACGAACATGCTACCAACAAAAATATACACAAGAACAAAAGCAACAAACAGTACAAAAAAATGATCAAGAAGATGGAAAACAGAAAGCCTTTAAACTGAAAGTAGAAAGCATGTAAGCTTTCACAAACTGGACACAAACTTTCAAACGGAAAGCCATGAGCAGAAAATAAAACACCACACTGTTGATAGCTTGGTTCATCAAATTTTAACAATCAAAGGGATCCCTTTTGACAGCCAATTCCAATCCTATATACTAAACATTAAAAGAGGAATATGTGATCATGGAATCCCATGCGAAGACCATGAATATCAAAACATCAAAAAATGAAGTCTGTTGAGCATTTTAGCAAACAGCAGGCGTACATCAGAAAGAAAGCTTACAGTACTGTAATCACGCCTTACCGGTTTAGCCAAATACAAATCGGTGCTTCAAGTTTCTACTTCCTAGTTGATATTATTGGAATCCCGCGCAACGATTGCGTTTTCGTACGGTAAAAACGAGGCCAACGCGGAAAAATAAGCTTGGATGTTTACCATTTCATTTTCTATGATTCAACTAGAATTCGAGGAACCAGAATTTCAAAATTAATGACAAAAGTACTTTTTTTTTTTCAAGCCACATTTGAAACACAAATATTGTTTTATCCGAACTAAACTTTTGGGTAAAGTTTATTGTGCAATTATTGTAAATTTCAGTTTCAAATTTTTTTCCCTTCAAAATATGCTAGTATAAAATTTAGCGACATACTATACAATTATAAAAAACTATATAAACATTAAAATCCAGAATTTTCATTTATAACGAGGGGATGGAAAAATCACGAGGGGATGGAGCATTTCATAGTTGAGCAAATGACACTGGCATTAACCACTTCTGCCTGACCTGAACAAGTCAACCGAGTCTAACCTAAAACGTTAAATAAGCGCGCTGTTTGGGAGACAACCCAAGATTTTTTTATTCTTATTCTTATTCTTATTCATTTTAATTTTAATTTTTTGTCTCTCTTTATTAAACACAATAAATTTTTTGATTTTAACTTGTTTTGATGGTTTTAAATTGCAGGGTTTTGGAGAGATTTGTCAAAGATGAAGGACAGAAGGAGGGATTTAAAAATATGAAATTCAGAATGCCCCACTTAGCTTCTACTACATATTTTCGTCCTTACATTGATCCCCTAGTTTGCCCCGTTGAAGCCAGAAAACTCTTTCTTTGGTATTTTCAGTCATTAAATACTTAGCCAAGAGCCTTAGCCTTTTCTTAACCCTCTAAGAATGTGTGAGTAATTTATTATTGCTTGGGATATGAATTGGAATCGCATGATGGGTTAGATATGGTCGAGATTTTTATGCTAATACATGTTGGAGCTTAGAGTGTTTTGGACTTATATTTATTGAGTAGGTATATATATAGTTTGGGCATGATATTATTGTTCTTGTATGCCCAAAAAATAATGTAAAAGTTGGTAAAAAATATTTCAGAAAAACCAAAAAAAAAAATAAAAGATAAAAATCTGGCCAGCAGTATATTTGAGCTGTAAATTTTTGGGAGTAATATTGGCATGGTTTAGTTCTTGGAAGTGATGTTTATACTTCATTTGAAGTATGAACATATATGAGTATGAGGGGGATAATGAATTACTTGCATATTCTTGGATTTTAGCCTTGTATTCCCTCTATCCTACATTTTTTACCCTAACCCCATTTCAATCTTGATAAAGACCTCATTGATTTGTACTCCAGTGGAGATAGTGGTATATACAAATATTTTGTGATGAGTATTGAATATGATTTATGTAATTGACCTGATTATGATTTTGAGAGATGATGAGTGATCTTGGTGAGTCTGGATTTTATTGCATATTTTTGACTAGAATGTGAGGATGATGTGATTTTATAAGTAAAGGGGAATGGTTTTTGGTATGATGGTTGATTGTGTTTTGATTCTAACTGTGATGGTTTTTGATTTTAGGGCTTCTTAGTTTTTTTGAGTCTCACGTTTACATTTATGTTTTGCATTTGCATATGCTCGAGGGCTAGCATAATCTAAGTGGAGGGTAATTTGATTGGGTTGATTTCACCATGTATTTTGGGTTGATATTGAGCTGAAATGTTGTGTAAATCCTTTGATATTTATGTTATTTGGAATGTTATTGCAGTTTAGAGATTTAGAGACTGAATTGTCAAGTTGCTGTAGTTTGTGGTCGGTATGCCTACACCGACTAGTAGTCCGGAAATACGAAGGAAGTTGCCATTTGTACTTGGAGATGGAAGAGAAGAAAAATATGGAGATGTTGGAGAACCGATGGATCATTCAGGCTGGAATTATGGAAAGTCAAAATGTAGTTGGAAAGAATCTGGATTGATTTGAAGACTCCTAAATTGTAGAGAGAGAGAGAATATTGTGAATATCTTTTTGAATTCTAAATAGATAAGGAAAGACATATTTTATTTCTTATCTATCTTTTGGCTACAGTATTTTTCATGCATTTTTGGGTTTTGATTTGGACGCAGACGCAAGACAGAAATGCGGACAGTCTTTTTGCGTAGAACGGTATTTGGTTTTTTAGCTCTTCAGTATTTTTATTCAGACAATTTTTTGTTATGTTTTTTTATTGTTAATTCAATTATGTTTTCTAGCAAAATTCATCTATTCCGGTAAAGATTAAGGAAGTACTGGCGTCGATTCTCGCGAGATCTAAATAATTTTTATACTTTGATTGCATGCTTGCATCTGTTGTTTTTGATTATAATGATTATGATTGCTTTCATGTTATTAAGTAGTAAGAAATATTTGATAGTATGTTTTTTAATTTAATACCAATTGAATCAATCATCCGTAATTGTGATTTAAGTTCAATCAGGGGTAGAGAGCAACAGTCCTAATTTAACAATCTTGCGTCAGAGTTTGTTGGTTATGAATTGGGTCTTTCTCATTATTAATGCTGCTAGTATATTAAATCTGTAGAGCGTCTCTTAGGTTGTATGTTAGTTAGAGAAATAGTTGTAATCGCCAAAGTAAGGAAAAATTGCTTGCTTGCAACTATAACGAATTTGTGTGCATGCATTTAAGGTCATATTTGCATCAAGGATCGAGATAGAAATCCAGTACGGAATTGATCGGAACCGGAATTTTCTCATCATAGTTGATTTTTTTTTGCAATCTATAACAATTTCCCATTCTCATTTTTACTCAATTTTTGGTTTTCTTATTCACGACCCTCATTTGGTTATATTGGTTACGAATTCGCAGATTAAAGATTAAGGAAAAACTATCGCCAATCCCTTGGGAAACGAACTTGCTCATAGCTATACGCTTGGTATGCCTATACCGATCGTAGAATCCTGAACTGAAAATTCAGCTTAGAGCTCCATTTATTTTTGGTGTAAAACTACACATCAAATTTTTGGACACAAATGAGCTATAAATTCTAAACACATATTGCGACATACTGGTTGATCAACACATAGTAAGACACTCCATCCAATATGAACTCCCGCCCGGCAAGGCACTCCATAGTGGGTGATCCCCTGTTCTCTGCCAATAACCGCTTTGCCACCGGTAATCGCTCTGCCCCCTCGTTTCTTCTTCTTTCACCAGCGACGTAGCGAAGCTAGGTTAATCATCGACGATTCTTCTTCCACGGCGAGCCTTTCTGTTCTTCCGCGACGAGAGCTAGCTATTGTACACCAAAGTTTGATTGACTGCAGTAAAAACTTTGATCGGCTGCGCCAACTCTGATCGACTGTGACGGACTTCAATTGGTTTGTAGACACTGAAACGAGGATGATGGCGGCGCTGCTATGGCGAGGATGAAGGCGGCACTTCTTGATTGACGATGACTGCAGTGAAGAGAGAAGACGCGTGAGATGCATAAACCTGAAGGAAGAAGATGACTCGCGTGCATATCACGCGCTGCCGGATTGATAACGGCGTCTAGCGGCAGATGGTAAGGGTGGTGATGAAGCTGAGTTTTGGCGTATAAGACGTGAGGTTTAATTTTGTGTTTTATTTTTTCGAAGAAATATGGCGAGGTTTAATATTAACTTGATTGAGTTTGATCAGTAAATGTTCTCTGGTCTAGTGGTTAGTACTCTTGTTTTAGAAGCTAGAGGTTTGGGGGTTTGAATCTCTTTATGACCTTTATTTTGAAGAATTTATGTTTTTGATGTATATGCTGGGGTTTAATTTTATTTGACCGAGTGTGTATTTGATAAGAGTTTTTGGTGTTATGATTATTGATCTACACATTGAGGTTAGTGACCTAGGTTCAAATCTCACTAGGTCATTTTTTGAAGTATTTTTTTCTTGAGGTACTGTAACTTTTTGTTGATGTTTGTAGGTATTTTCTCTAGTGTTGATGTTTTTCGTTATTCAGATGAGGTTTAATTACGAGTTGAGGTTTTGCAATTTTTTTGGGTGATATGGATTGATATTTGTAGTTTTTTATAAATGTTTTCCCATGTTAATGTTTTTCATTTTCCAGCTGAGGTTTTGGTAATAGGAGTTGATGTTTGTAGTGTATTTTTTCTTATGTTGATGTTTTTCATTTCGGAATGAGATTCAGGCGTTAGGAGTTGATGCTTGTAACTTTTGGGTGATATAGGTTGATATTTGTAGTTCTTTTTCAAAAAATTTGTTGACATTTTATGATTTTTTTGATTGAATAATTTATACTCTTGAGGTACCGTAGTTTTTTGTTAATGTTTTTAGTTTTGTTTCCTCTCATGTTGATATTTTTCATTTTTCAGGTGAGTTTTAGTTGATATGAGTCGATGTTTTGTATTTTTATTTTTTTGGGTTATATGAGTTGATATTTTTTTGCTTTCCCCCCCTCTCATGTTGATGTTTTTCAGTTTCTCGGTGAGCTTTAGGTGATACGAGTTGGTGTTTGTACTTTTGGGTGACATAGGCTTATATTTGGTAGTGTTTTTTTCATGTTGACGTTTTTCATTTTCTGGGTGACGTTTAGGTGACAAGAATTGATGTTTTTAGCTTTTGGTTGATATTGATTAGTTGATTTTTGTAGTTTTTTTAAAAATTGTTAATTGTAGTTTTGTTGATGCTTTTATGATTTTAGTTGATGTTTTGTTAGTTGTAATCGACCTTTTTTTTTCTTCAAAATTTTGTTGATTTATATTCTATTTTAAATATTATTTTTGCTGTTTTATTTTTTAATATATTTTTTGCTTCAATTTTTTAGTTGATATTTTATGATTTTTCATTGATATTATGCTATTTTTTGTTGATATTTATAATTTTCTGTTCGATGATCATATTAATTTTTGCATTTAAAAAGTATTTATTATTATTATTTTTGATTTCTTTTGACTATTTTTTTTGCAGATTGCAGATAACAGGAAAATGATGGGAAAAAATTGGGCAAAAAAATCCATGGAAAAATATTAGCAATGGGTCTCCGTAAAATTATTAGAGATAGGTCCATATAAAATTATTAGAGATAGGTACCTGAAGCTAGAATATTGCTGGAATTGCATAAATGCTTTTGCCTAAAGGTTAGGCTGTCTCATAGGAAACCATCTCAATTTGAAAAACTTTGACCAAAAATAAAATTAATATGTATAATATAAATATCATGTGACATCTTGTTGGATTCGTATTAATATCCATTTTTTATACGAAATTATTATATATAGTTAGAGATATTAACGGTCAAACAAGATCATTGAAAATCGTGAAAAACAATTGTGCCATTAATCTTG
This sequence comes from Rubia tinctorum, assembly GCA_032355605.1. NCBI lineage: Eukaryota > Viridiplantae > Streptophyta > Magnoliopsida > Gentianales > Rubiaceae > Rubia > Rubia tinctorum. The sequence goes on along the minus strand of JAULKM010000006.1, from coordinate 10,000,643 downwards.
GGACAAAGGGAGTATAAGGGGATCGAAATTACATACTCCCTCTATCCCGAAATAATTGACTCACTTCTATTTTCGTGCGTCCCACACATTTTAATCTTACCCAAAATGGTAAAATATTATGTTGAAAAATTCCTAGAATATCCCATTTAATTTTAACAACTTTTTGGTTGGACCCACCGTTATCCCAAAATACCCTACTTTGTCATGATTATTTTCTCCCACATCAACATGCATAAAATTTTGAACCAAATATATTCGTGGCAATTATTCGGGAACAGAGGGAGTATGATTTCTTTTTGAATCAACCAATATATTAACAAATCATAGTTCTTCCTTTCAATTTAAATTGCATATCAATCATCATTATCATGCTCTATCCCAGTTTAAATTGCATATCAATCATAAGCACGCAATTTAAGAAACATGTTTGACCGTTAATATGTTTATCTATGTATAATAACGACAAATAAAATTTTGATATTTAGAAACTACTTGTTACGACGAATTCAGCAATATCACATACGATAATATTATTACATACACACACATATTCAAATATGTGGTCAAATTTTAATAAAAAATAGTGTAAAAAAGGAGTGTGCAATTTAAGGTGGGACGAAGGGAGTATATTAATTTATTCAAAGGATAAAAAATTAAATAATAAAGAAAAATTAGTGCTGAAGAATTTTTTTTGATATTTTTTAAATGGACAACCTTCTTATTTCTATTTAGATAACGTCTAATAAAACAGTCTCATAGAAAGACCAATGATTAGTGTGCAATATAATGAAGTTTTATTAGAGATAGAGTTTCAAATATAATTAAAGAAATTTTGGGAGGGTAAGGACTAAGGACGGATGGGTGCAAATACTGGGGATAAATAATTGGGAACTTAATAATTCAGGGTCATAAGAATTTTATGAGTCAAGAATCTTGGTTGGAGAAATTCATGGATGATTTTTCCCTCATTTTTGCAAAATGCGCGAGTTCTTATAACCAAACTTGATGTTTCATTTTCATTATTTGATGTTTCAACCAAATCTTGTGACGTTATATCAAAAGTCATTTTTTTACTAAAATAATGTGTTCTAAAGCCAAAATTTGATCTTATAATATAAAATTTTGTGTTTGTATGTTAAATTTTTTACACTTTACTTATTTTGACACTAGTTTGGGATATTTTACTATCTTAATTTTGAAGTTTTAATTTATATATTTTTTGATTAATGTGTTAGTTTACCGGCATGTCATTATAGAATTTAATGTTGATGTTTCTTATTTTTGAATATTAGGTTTTTATTTAATGTATTTTTGATGATTCATTAGTGTGAATTAGTTTTTTTGATAATTTTTTTAATATTGATGTTTTATTTTTTACTATGTCAGTGTCACATTTTGAGGCACACTTTGAGGCACACTTTAATGTTTTAAAATCATGTGTATTTTTTTCATTGTATGCCTTGATGGTTCAATATGTGAATTAGTTTTTTAAATTTTTTAATACTAATGTTTAATTTTTCTGATATTAATGTCACATTTTAGTACATATTTTGATGTGATTTTATTTAAAATTCAACCATTTTAATTTAAGATATATTTTAATTGCATTAATATGATTTCTAACTATTATAATTTGTGCACATTTTAATATATTTAATGTTGACAAAGTCTTGGGTCTTTCCATAAGTTTATGGAAAGAAGGAGTTTAATTATAATAATAAAAGGTAAAAGGTCTTTGTTGTGATATTAACGTTTTATTATGCAACGTGTAGTAGTTATAAATTTTATAACCCGGTTCATACAACCCGAAAATTGTATCTTAATTTATTCTAATTTACACTTTAAACCTTGGTCTTTCCATGACTTATGGAAAGACCGTCTTTCAAGAGACGGACTCTTTAATGATTGATATAACTAATGTAGTGATTTAATATTTATTTTTATTTATTTTAATGAGATTTCTAAAACTTTGAAAAACTCGGGCGTGTTTGGAAGAGTTGTGTTTATAAGTAAAGTAGGCTTACTTTGAAAGTAGGGGACCCAGAATCTGATTTTTCCCAAAAAATAGCTCTATTTGCATAGTTGTGCTTATAAACAAAGTTGACTTATTTTCAAAGCAGATGGATCATCTGTTTTTCCTCATAAATAACTTTTGCTTTGAAAAAAATAATATGTTTTTAACACTCTACTAAACATTGAGAAGTGTTTCACTTATAAGCAAAACACCTTATAAGCTCAGCCAGACAGAGCCAGTAGCTTATGCTATTTTTTTGCACTTTACAAAACACTAAAACGTGTTTTGCTTATAAGCAAAGCAAATTAAAATATCTGTCAAACAGAGCCAAAAATATATTGCAGTATGTATAATTATAATTTGACAATAAAAGTCATTGAAACTAAATTTTTCATGATGGGTTGAACCATTAGTCAATTTAACAAGAGAAGTGTTGGATTATGTTACAAAGCAGCAGTGCATTTTTAGTTTAAAACTAGATTAAGACCTAGTTCTTTATAGTTTATCTGAACTAACGGTAGCTAGTGAATAGTAATGGTGCTGATTTGCAGCTTATTATTAAAAAATTAGTTCCATCGATGATGGAATTCATCGGATGGAAGCCATGTAATTCAGTCGAAGTTTAGCGATGGAAGGTAGCCAACGATGCCGTCTGAATTGGGTCGGATTTGGGATCAGTATTTGGGCTTTTGGATGGGAGATTCTGGTCGCCAAATGGGCTGTTATTTTTTACCTATTCTTTATGAATTCAGATTAAATCACATTAAAAAACAAGTAAAAATCATTAAACAAAAATTAAATTAAAATAGATAAAAATTAAATCAAAACACTTAAGTACAATTGATATCAAAATTAAAATAATTAAACATCGAATAAAAACACTGAATATACACAAAAAAATTAAAAAAATTATACATCAAATAAAAATATTTAAAAATACACGTCAAAATAGTTAAACATTAGATAAAAAACTAAAATACATATCAAATTAAAATAGCTTAAAATATATTAAATTAAAATAGCTAAACATCAAGTAAAATAACAAAATTTTTAAAACATCAAATTATGTACTAAAACGTGACACTAATATCGAACAAACAAACATCAAAATTTTAAATTGTAAAAAATAAATCTACAATCAATGCATACACTAAACAAAAATACACATGAATTTTAAAACATCAAAGTTTGCACCAAAAATATGGCACTAATATCGAGGAAAATAAACATGAATATCAAAATGTAAAAATAAATAATTCATACTATTGAAACGTCAATAATATATAAAAATATAATATTTGGAAAAAAACACTCCCTCTGTTTCACTATGTTTGGCACACTTACCATTTTCGTACGTTTTTCAAATATTGTCACTTTTTCTTTTACATCAAAAAGTACATTATTCTCAATTACTCGTAAATTTTTAACTCTCTTCACCCAATTCTCTCCACACGATTCAACTTCAAAAATAACAACACATAAACTTATGGTGTCAAACATAATGAAACGGAATGAGTATAAACATCAATATCGATTTTTAAAATAACTCGATGAAAAAATAACATATCAATCAAAATAAAAGCATAAATTAAAATTTAAGATAATAAAATATCCCAAACTAGTGTAACAAATTGAACATGCAAATACAAAATTTACAATAAAAAGTTAAATTTAAGTTTAAGACATGTTATTTTAGTGGGAAAAATACTTTCGGCATAACATCACAAGTTTTGGTTGAAATATACTGGAAATTAAACATCAAGTTTGACTGTAAAAACTCACGCATTGTGCGAAAATGATTTTAAAAATTGATCTGTGAGTTTATTCGACCCAGATTCTTAACCCAAAAAATTCTTATGACCCGAAACAATTAATTTCTCAATTGATTATCACCCCAAAAAAATTAATAGAGAAAATTTCGTTTTAACCGTATGTTTTGGTCTAAAGTGCAAAAATGACCTTGTAAAATCTGAAAGTGCAAAAATAACCCTGGATTTCATTGACCGAAATGTCAACAACCAAATTGGGCAAAATAGGTAAAATGGGCATTATACCCTTGAATTAAATTTTTTTAAATAAAATATGAAAAATGCCTCTCCTCGTCCCTTCTTCATCTCTTTCCACCACCATCGTCATATCCCTTATCCATCTCCGTCCCTTCTTCATCCCTTTCCACCACCACCGTCGTCCTCATCTTTCTGTTAATCAGCCACCACCATCGTCCTCGCCACTTTGCCTAACCCATCACCACTACCTCTCATCTCTTTCTGCGTCTATGGGTTCTTCGAGTTCTTGATGGGTTCTTCGATCTGGGCGACGAGAGATTTGTCGATGGGTTCTGTGATTTGATGGGTTCTCTTGCAACATCGAGCGCATCACCGCCTGACAGACCACCATTTACATACCATCGGAAAGCCAACATAACCGAGTTCTAGGACTCCAACATCCCGGAGTTCGATTGCACCGTCGTCGAGGTGGATCGGCAGGTTCTTCGATGGGATCTTCGCCACTTTGAAGATTTTTCCTCACCGTCGTGAAGCCCTCAGCGATGATGAATCTATCGACGATGCTGTGAAGATATTGCCTCGCCGATGTGAAGCCCTCGGAGGTGGTGAAACTACCAGCCGCACTATGAAGATATTGCCTCAATGGGTTCTTTGATTTGATGGGTTCTTCAATGGGTTCTTCGTTGCTGTGAAGATATTGCCTCGCCGTTGTAAAGCCCTCGGCGATGGTGAAGCTATCGGTGGCGCTGTGAAGATATTGCCTCGATGGGTTATTCGATGGGTTCTTAGTTACTGTGAAGATATTGCCTCGCCGCTTTGAAGCCTCGACAGTGGTGAAGCTATCTGCGGAGGAATTGGGTTGTTATGGTGTTACTAGGGTTTCTATGCGGT
>JAULKM010000006.1:9975807-9995632 GCA_032355605.1 Rubia tinctorum | reverse complement strand
TAGTAGTTATAAATTTTATAACCCGGTTCATACAACCCAAAAATTTTATTTTAATTTCTTCTAATTTACACTTTAAAATTTGGTTTTTCCATGACTTATGGAAAGACCGTCTTTCAAGAGACGAACTCAATTTTTTAAAATAATGATATTATTAATGTAGGCGATGAATCAAGCAATTTTTTACAATCATTAATTTGGTCCTATTTTCTTATTGAACTAAACTTGATACAATACTATTACTATTTACAGATTTAAAATGAATTAATACAAATTAAATTAAATGGAATTGTGAAAAACTCAAAAATATGATTGATTCCTGATCAACGAAAGCATAAATATGTCACACCCAGAACCACAGGAAGTGCACACCCAAGGAGCAATTGAAATAGAAAGTGCCCTCAAAATACGTATTTAATCATATGTTTTGATTGAAAGTAACAATATAACTTCGCAAATTTGAAAGTGCCAATTTAACTCTAAGTTTTGAATAAAAGTGTCAATCTAACCCCATGAATATGAAATTAGCCTGAATTTAGTAAACTTACCATTATACCCCTGACTATAAAAATTGACAAAATTAAATAAATAGGACAAGTCTAATTTACTCTCTCCTCTTGATCTTCTTCCTCCTCCTTTTGTTTTCTTTCTTCTTCGTTTCTTCTTTTCTTCTTCCTCCAAACCAGATTCTGAGGTTTGAGCCTTGTTTCTTTTCTTTCTTCTTTGTTTGGAAAGTAAAAAAACTGCGGTGGTGGTCGCCACTTTTGAAAATTGCGACCAAATTCTGGGGTTTGAGGTCACCGACAGAAGGGATGATTGTTGGCGGGGCTGGGCTTCGGTGGAGTGGGATTGGGTTTTTGAACGGTGGTTGCGGGGGTGATGGCGAGGAGGGTTACGACGAGTGGGGGGTAGGGTTAAAACGAGGTAGGTAATGGCGAGGATAGGGTTGCAGTGAGGTAGGTGATGACAAGGGTAGAGTTACAGCGGCGGGGATGTGGTGCTGGAGGTAGGTGATGGCAAGGTAGGCTTACAGCGAGGAGGTAGCTGATGACGGAGGTAGGGTTACAACGATGAGAAGGTAGGTGATGACGAGGGTAAGGTTTTTATGAGTGATCAGAAGGTGGTGTTGAAGATGGGCGGGGAAGGAGGTGATGCTAGAGAGTGGCGGCGACGGTGTTTGGCGGTCGGCGCTCGATGTTTGAAATTGAAGATGTAGTTTAGGGATAGAATGGTCATTAATTTTTTTGTTTTAAGCATAGGCGTATTTTTTTATTTTTCAGATTAGTCAACGCTTGAATTCCTTTAGTCCACGCCGGAATAGTGTAATTTGGGTATATTTGCACCATTGCTCAAAATCTTAGGGGTTAGTTTAGTACTTTCAGATTTTACGAGGTCGTATCTACCCTTTCAAAATTTAATAGGGTTTTATATGCACTTTACCTGAAAACTAATTTATGACTTAATTCCTTTCATCAATTCAGATGCGAGCCACAAGTAGAAAAATCATATGCGAGCCATCGACCACCCGAAACTCGACGGGACTTCACCAAAAATTTGTCGTAAACTCGTCGGACCACCGTCAGAAACTCATCGGGCTGCCATTGAAAAGTTGTCGGCCCACCGCTACCTGACGCTGACAGGCCACATATCCATCATAAACCATAATTTTTTAATTTTAAAATCTATACTTTTTATTTGAACTTCATTATTTTATATTTAAAATTTTACTAAATTTAATATTTATAAAGTATAAATACATGGCGTGTGGAGTAAAGTATAGGGTGTGAAACAAAAACACGCTAAACCTAGTCTGCATCACAATACGATTTGATCTTTAATTCATTGTAACTAGGATAGAATACGTCATGATTAGGATATGTGTTGAGGTATTTAATTAGGCTTTGTTTGAAAGATATATGTTTATAAGTAAAACAAACTTATTTTGAAAGCACTGGAAATCAACTTATGATTTTCACCCAAAAATAGATCATGCTCTCAAAAAAATTCGTTTCAACACTTTATCAACACTAAAAAAGTATTCTACTTATAAACAAAGCAACTTATGATCTTTGTTAAACACAGCCTTAACTATGTGAAGATTCTCTAAGATGATGTTGAGTGAGAGCATGCATATACAGGCTAAGTTGATGGACATCATAAGTGATATCTGGCCCGATGAAACCAAGGTAAAGCAACACGAGGGGAGGAACTTGGGGGCATAGGGGGTCTGATCCCCCTAATTTTTATTTTTGTAGAGTGATTTATAGTAAAAGTTATAAAAATAAACATACTATGATTTGTTAAAGTTATATTTTAGCTCCCTTAAACAAAAATTTTGGTTCCACCACTGTAAACATACTCACTAATTTTCTGTAAGACTGACATCTGAGAGAAGAGTATTTGTTCACTGTCAATGCTCTAGATGAGAGAGGAAGTAGAGTGGAGGTAGGGATGACAATAAGGTGGGGGCAAGAGCGGATTATGGTCCATCCATATCCACGTCTACCAAAATTTTCATACCTATAATTGTCCTGTGGGTACAAACATCAAACTCCACTCCCACTTCATCGGGTATTATATAAAATCCACCAATCCCATCACCCATTTGGGTCTTCCTTTCAACTTTGCAAGTTGCTGAAGTCTTGTTTTAGACCGATTAACCGTTAGACGACGTTATTTTATAATTAAAGTAACTAATGAGGTGATTTATTTTTTATTTTTATTTATTGCAACGAGATTCGTATAACTTTGAAAAACTTTTAAAATGTATCGCAATATATACATAATTGTAATTTGACCATAAAAGTAATTATAACTGAACATAAATTTACAAATTGCTAAAGTTTTATTTTACACTGACTAACCGTTAAAGTAAGTTATTTTATAATTGATGTAACTAATGTTGTTGTTTGATTATTTATTGCAACGGGTTTCCTATAATTTTAAAAAACTTTTAAATACTTCAACATATAAATAATTATAATTTAATCATATAAACGTTATTAAAATATTTTATTATTATTATTAATCTATCCATTAATCGATTCAATAAAAGACTTTCTCATTTATTATTCTCATATTATTTAATTACGTACATTATCCAATCCATATTCAGACATCCACTACATTTTCTTGTTCTTAGCACCAATCTTCATAGATTCGGAACCAACCAACCAAAGTGCCTAGATAATACAGAGAAAACGGTTTTCTTTAAAACTAAGTTGCACATTTTACCAAGAAGCCAACTTCAGCAGCTTCCTCAGCACCTTCTACATGGCGAACATGTTAGTAACTAGTAAGAGCAAGTTATACACCTTCCAGAGATTTTCAATGATTATATGAACTCTACTTAATTTTTCAGCTTCAATAGCTTCCTCACTTCATTCCTTAAAATATAGATTTTGATAAGAGAGAATATTTGCTTCTCTATATTTGTAAAAAGAAACAAATATTATAGGGAATGAAAATTTAATGTAATTTTAATTGAATGCATCAAATCATAGCACAATATTTATTTTTCTATTAAATTTAAATCTCAATTTTCTTCATTTTTAGGACATTCAACATTCAACGACAAATTTCTAGAGAAAACTACTGCAATTTCGAGCTCGAATGAGATGCTTATTTATATATTTTTTAAGGGTCTTGTCAATGATGATTTGATGTCAATAATGATTTGTTTAAAATGTTAAAATTATTTTTTGGGTTTAATGTTTATAATTTTTGAATTTTTAGATGTCAGTATTCTAATTAAATTCTAACTTTTAGTTTTAAATTTGTTATATTGATTGTTTTTAAATATAACTATTGATTTTTATAATATAAACATGACCTACACCACCACACCATTGATACCGTAATCGATCAAAATGAGTCATCATTACAAAAAGTAGGTTAGACACAAATATTTATTTTTTAAAATTTATTTTTCGCTTCTTAAGAAAACAAATGACAATCTGGATGTTGAATGTAAATTCTTGTACCAGGTTTAGTAGATAGTGAATACCTTGAGCGTAAATTTATATAATACATATATAAATTTACATATAATTCATGGAAATTTATATAATTTATAATTTATATAAATTTATAGAATACGTTGAGAGTATGAGTATGATAAAAATAATGAGAAATTTGTTGATTTTTTAATGTATTAGTCTTTTATTTCAAATTGGGTGAAAATAAGAAAAAAGAAAAAAAAATTAGTTTCTAATTAATATCTAACTTCTAGTTTTCAATTTGTTATATTAATTTTTTTGTAAAAACTAACTATTAATTTTTGTAATATATTTTGGAGTGATTAAAAATCAACTCTTAAGTTAAATTAAAAGGTAATTATAGTGTATTAAATGCTAGATCATGCAAAATAGGGAAGCTGGTGAATTTGAGTCAAAAAAATATGGGTAATATTGGTTTTCATTCCCTATCCTAGGGAAGGTTTTAGGAAAGCTGTTGGACTGCTCTAAGTACTTTGTCAGTTACATTTTGACTATACACATAAATGTTTATACTACCTCCATCTCAGTAAAAAAGATACAGTTTGACTTTTAAAAATTAACTGAATCAACTTACAAAATATAATATTTAAACACACTTTATTACATGTTTCAACTTATAAAATACAATATCTAAATTAGAAAATACAGTTTTATTTTAAAAAGTAAAGTTACATGCCACTTTTATTGAGGCTTCCCTTTAAATATTATAATCGTGTGATCTTCCAAAAAAACCATAGCAACAATCCAATTAGATCTCACTTAGTACATTAATAAAAATATTTAGTTAATCTATGCAACTTTTTAAAAAATTGTTATTATTTATTTGAAAAATAGATTGATTTTGGTTTTGGGGTTTAGCCCCTCCATTACACATTTTGTAAGATCATGTGCGTCCGCTATGCACATTCTCTGCACTTTCATTACATGAACTCTGTGAAAACCGTTGCTGGAATTATAATGCTTCTAACTAAACAAGTAAGTCCTGGGGTCATTGCTGGAAAAAAAAAGTTGAAGCTACACCATTGGAAAGAGCACATTAAAAGTGTAAGATTCATGAGTTTATATCATAAAACCGATCGATACTATGTGGAGGTGATCCATGATCTTATATCCTAAAAAAAATACTTTCTCAACCATCAATGTGGGACTCTTAAACACGCCCTTCGCGTGCAGCAATAATATTCACCGCTCAAACATCACATGCAACTGTATTATTCATCGCGAAAAAAGGAGTGCGAATATTTTTATATATTTTAAACAATAAATTTCACAATCTAAGTTATCAATAGAATAGTAGCAATGCATGTTAATCTGCGTAAAATACAACAAAACAAATGCCATAATTAGACGCAAAGGTAGAAAACAAAACACATTAACCGCATTAATCATTAATAAATCCCGGAAGCTTCCTGGAGGCTATCTCATTTGTCTGGTCACTATTTTAAATTTCTTGGTGTGTACAACCTCTTGATATATGTACACATATATAACACTATTTCCAAGCAAAAAGAAAGAATGAAATAAAACAACAATATAAAAAAAATGATGAGGTTGCCCTATTTACTCTGTTTCCTCATTTTTGCTATTCATATTGCAAATGGCAGATCAGTTGATCTTAAACTGATGGCACCAGATTTAATAGAGTCGACCTGCACCAGATGTGCTGAGAGATCCATGACCACCTTACCCTACTGCCTCAGCTCCCTTCAGGTATTTTTTCACCGATTTACGAGTCAGAGGCGGATTTAGAAATTTTATCGAGTACGAATAACAATATGTAGTATGAACTACAAGCAAGCCAAGTTTTATAAAGTTTTAATACGCTTTTAATAGGAGAAATGTTAATATTATGGCAAAGTATTGGTAAAAATCATTTTTAAAATAAATTTATGGAAAGATGAGTTTTGATTAGAATAATAAAAAGGTAAAAGTTTTAATTTTAATTTTAATTTCAATATCAAAAATTTATTATTTAAAATACAGTAGTTATAAGTTTATGACCCGATTACTACAACCCGAAATTTCATCTTCATCTCTTCTGATTTGCAGTTTAAACCTTGATTTTTCCATGACTTATAGAAAAACCGCCTCAACGGACTCTAATATTGGTTTTGTTTAGCAGAACTGTGCTTATAAGCAAAACTGACTTATTTTGAAAGCATGGGGATACCAGTTTCTGTTTTTCCCCCAAAAATAACTTCCGCTTTCAAAATAAACTATTTTTTCGCACTTTACCAAACACTAAAAAACGTTTTACTCATAAGCACATCAGATTAAAATATCTGTCAAATAGAGCCATTATTACCCAAATTAAGAAAAGAATTGGGGACCAAAATGTGACACTGAGTTGGGTTACCTACCCATTCATTCATTTAAAGTTTGAGTTTCAGAAATTTAATCTTAGTCTTATTTAATCCTCCCGTCACTCAATTGACGAAACCCTAATTTGATTTTGGACCAACGTAAAATTTCAAAATTACTAAAATGCCCTTCAATTCTAAAAAATTATTCAGAAAATTATTGATTACCATAAAGCATGAATAACATTCACATATAAGTTTCCCTCCAGGTCCTTTCCATTAGCCACTTGGTAAACCTCCCGGGCCTGGGCGTGGTGGCCATGGAGCTGGTGGAGGAAAACGCCACCGCCACCACGGAAACTATCCAGGCCATTCTCGACAGCGGGGCCTCTGACGATCCATTCGTCGAGGACTGCCTGGAAGTCTGCCAGGAAATGTACCAGGGCGCGATCCAAACCGTGGAAAACGCAGTGAATGCCTTCCTAATCGACAACTTTGAGGCCGCCAACAAGTACATGGTGGCGGTCCAGCAGGTTGCCGACACGTGTGATGCGGAGTTTCAGGAGGATGCCGGCGAAGATTCGCCGTTGGCGGAGCAGAATCGGAACCTGAAGGAGTTGAGTAGCATCGTGCTTTGTATCATTCAGTTGGTTGCTGCACCATCTGTTCAGGACATGGCTATAAGAACCTAATTCTTTGTGGTGTTTGTGATCTCATAATTCTTTTATTCATATATACTTATATATATTACACAAAAAAGTATATTTAGTTTTTTCACATTCAATGTATTGATTGATTCAAGTGTAAGTGTTGTAAGGAAATCAATTCTTATACACATTAGAACATATACATCAGTTAAATTGACTTTATGTCAGAATTCGTTGCATACTAATGATAGATATATAAATGTTACCTCAGGATGAATTAGATGATGATTATGTCGTAATGAGCTGACCACAAGCCACACACATATTTGGCCTCTATTGTGTTTATCAAAATGTCTTCTGGGGATGCTCTCAAGATTAACCGAATACTTGATCAATGACTAGGTTTGAAGAATTTTGTTTGCCTCATCCTTTAATCTCAGTAATCAAACTATATACTCTCTTTGTCCCGGGGAATCCGTAAAAAGAGAAAAATCTATTTTTAATTTTAGAGGAGTAAAATGTCTAAAATGCTCTCTCTTCATCCCTTCGTCCATCTTCTTTGTTCCAATAGTTCGCCGTCATTTCAAAGTCCCAATTGCTCCACCCTACTTCAACATCCTCTTCCAAAACCTTCCACCTGAGCCCCGTCGCCAATCTCCAGCGCCAGCAACCATATCCAGATGACACACCCGGCTCGACGAAACCCAAGAAATCTCGGCTCGACGAAACCTTACCACCACCGATAATCCCACCCTCGGACGACAACCCTCATGCAACGAAACCCCATGGCGACGTTGCTGCGACGAAAACCCCATGGCGGAAGAAGTTATACAAATTATAAATACATTTGTGATACATTACTTCATTAAGTTGTAATGAAGTCATATTTTTAAGGAGTGGACTCTCCTAAAAAAGATTTTTTTATGATAGTACTAATCTAAACCTATCTTTTTTACGTAAGTGCCAATTTAACCCCGTATTTTTAGTAAAGTGCTGATATAACCCCGTTTTATTAATAAAAGTACTAATATAACTCTGTTTTATTAGGTCAATGCTTGAATTCATTTAGACAACGCCAAAATAGTGAAACTTGGGCATGCCTGCACCATTGCTCAAAATCTTAGGGTTTGTTTTGCATTTTCAAATTTTATAAAATTATATTTGCATTTTCAAAATAGGCCCGTCAAATGGGTTAGTTGGATAAACGCATTATCCAAACCCAATTAAACCATTATCCATTGGGTCATTATCCAATTAACCCATTTATTAATGAGTGTTAATGGATTGGATCATAATAGGTTGAGTCATTAAATAGATAACCCACGGATAATCCATGAGATAACTCATAGGACCAATGGGTTAAAATATATTATCCAATAAGTCATTATCCAACGGGTCATTATGTAATTAACCCAATAAGTTATAATCCAACATTTTCTTCCTCTATTTTTCTTCCTTTGCCTTGAGTTAGTTCATTTTGGTTTCCACCTTGAGTTACTAGTGACGGGTTATGAGTTAGAATTAGTCATATCTAGAACTTTTAATCTGGGTTATCGGCAGTGTTCCAGGCCCGAGTGGTCGAGTCGGGCCGAGATTGAAAAATCCTTAGTTTCAGTGCGGCTCATTTAAAATATTTTGAGCTCGAGTTCGATCGAACCTCTTAAATCTTAGTTTGAGTGAAACTAATTTGGCTCGAGTTTGTGTTCGAGTTCGATTGAGTTTGAAAAATATTGACTCGAGCTCGTGTTTGAGCTCAACTCATTCCATTATTTAATTATTTAATTTTTTTACATACATAATTATATATTACATTTAATAAAAATATGTCATACATATAAATTATGTTGTCTTGATAATCTCGACGATGTTAATGAATAGTATTAGTTGAGCTCAGTTTTGAATACTATTCGATCTCCGCACAAGTTCGGTCAAATAAAATTCGAGCTCGGATGGTTTAAAATATCATAATCTCGAGCCAAATTCTAACAACTCTTAATTCAAGCTCGGACGTTTTAAAATATCTTAATTTCAATATCGGCTCGATTTCGATCAAAATTGTAAAATTTTAGGTCGAGATCGAGTTTGAGTGAAATTAATTTGGTTTGAACTTGAATAGATTAGGGATGCAAATGAGTCAAGACAAACTCGAAGAACCCTCAATGCAATCCCAAGCTCGACTTGAGTTCGATCGAACGGTTAAATTTTTGGGTCGAACTCGAATTTGAAAGAAATTAATTTTGCTTGATTTCTAACTCGAACCATTATTAAATATATTTTTATTTTTTCAGGTGCATAATTAAATATTATAATTAATTAAAAAATATATTTTATATTATATTGGCTCGACGATCTTTACGAACAATATTAGTGAGCTCGAGATCAAATACTATAAAAGTCTAGCTCGAGCTCAGTTAAATCAAATTCAAGTCGAGTTTTGACCGAATTGTTCGCGAGTTTTTTACAAATAGTTCAGTTTGTTTAAAGCACTACCCCATGATTTACATTTTGGTTCATTTACAACCCAACTAAATGACTTTTATCCAACATGTCATTTAGTTTTGACCCAACTTGCCACTTAATTTTGACCCAACGAGTCATTTATCAGTTTACCTAATTTACTGAAATTTCAACCCGAACTTGTAAAAAACTGTTGTCTTATTATGAGAAATTATCCACAGGTCACTCATTACCTAACCTGACCCGACCCGATCCAAAATTATCCAACGGGCAACTTATTATCTCAAATTAAGTTCTATCCAACAGAGTTCAATTTTTTACTTGAAAAATTATTTAAAACGGTTACTCTCTTCGTCCCAATTGAAATTACACTAACACTATTTATTTGATCAGAATTGAATAAATTTAACCATTAAACTCAATTGATATAAGTAAAGAATATATCACGTAACATTCATCGTAGTTTTTATTTTTGGAATATCAACTTTGTATGATTTTTAATTATACATAATTAAAGAAATTAAATTATTGATCAAATATTTTTAAATTTTCCTGTGAAACTTCAACTGAATCAAAGAAAGTACGTACTAAAAAGAAATATTGATGGGTGACAATATAAATATATGAAATGCTCATATTGCTCATTTGCTCCTCCTAATTATAAGAAACCTTAGTCCTAGGTCAACTTTTTAGCAGTTGACTTAAGCTCTTTTCATTTCAAGACATGATAAAAGGTTACTTTTGAACTATAAGTAAAGGCTTTAAATGTATGTGGTCACATGCTTGGGATATTGATAATATATCACCGGGATTTAAATAGTTAAATGTATGAAAGATTTAATATCATTATTGAGACTTGTAGTTGTAGAAGTGAGAGTACTTGAGCAAGAAGCCAACTTCCGCAGCTTCCTTTGCACTTTCTACAACTTATGGAAAAAATATCATTGATTGGTTCACTCACGTATATTGACAGAATAAAATTAGTATTACCATTTTAGAACGTACAAAACAAAATAATAAATGCAGGCAGCTTCCTTGATCCCAACTCACGTGTCTGTTCACTATATTAAATCCCTTCATGTTCTATACATATATAACATCAGCAAAAAAAGAATGAAAGAAGTCAAGAACAAGAAGAGATAAGAAGAAGAAGATGATTAGGGTTTCCTGTTTACTCGTTTTTGCTTTACTAGCGGTTTTTGATGCTGCAAATGGCAACTCTTTTGATCTTACACTCAAGGCACCCGACCTGATAGAGTCAACCTGCACCAAATGTGCTCAAAGATCTATGACCGCCTTACCCTACTGCCTCACTTCCCTTCAGGTATTTTTTTAAAAAATTAATAAGCCGACCCGAAGTGTCTAAGTTTACTTCGGGCTAGCACAAGATTTTGGGTCTCAATCTGACCCTAAATCTTGAATTGTTTCAGTTCAATTCGATTCCGTCCGCGCAACCTCGATCTGTTGATAGATTTAAAAATAAAGTCCATTTTTTTAAAGACGGCATTTCCATAAATTTTTAATAAAACCAAGGTTTAAACTGCAAATTAGAAGAAGTAAGGATTTAAAAAAATTGGTTTGCATTAATCGGGTCATAAATTTATAATTACTGCACGTTACACAATAAATTTTTAATATTACAACTAAAATCTCTTACTTTTCAATTATTCTAATTAAAACCAATTTTTACATGAACGGTTTTTCCCATATTTTGCCTTAAACAAAACATTGTGATCTTATAATTAACACCATTAAATGTCCCCTCCAGGTGATCCCTTCCATCAGCCACGAATTAAACCTCGCGGGGCTGGGCGTGGTGGCCATGGAACTCGTCCACGAAAACGCCACCACCACCACCGAGACCATCCAAGCCATGCTCGACATCGGCACGTCGGACGACCGCTACGACCTCGGAATCTGCCTGGAAATGTACCAGGGGGCGACTCAGGCGGTGGAGGACGCCGTGAACGCCTTCATAATGGACAACTTCGGCGCTGCTAATAAGTACATGGTCGCGGTCCAGCAGGTGGCCGAGAACTGCGAAGAGGCGTTTCGGGAAGATTCCGGCAAGGCTTCGCCGTTGACGGAGGAGAATAGGAACTTGAAGGAGTTGAGCAGTATTGTGCTTTGTATTATTAAGCTGGTTTCTAGGAATTGAAAGATTGTTTGTTGGGTGGTGTTATCAGTTGTGATTAGTTTGCCACGATGTCTAGTGAATGTGCATTCTAAGCTATAGTGTTTTATAAAGTGTTATTTCATCATCTTCTTTTTAATAGATTTCACATATCCCTTATGGAAAGGTGACTTCACTATTTCACAAATGGCAAGATTTTATACTTCTTTTGTTCCAATAAAATTACTCCCCTCGTACCAACTGAATCTGCACATTTTTGGTCAACTTTCTCAGGTCATAGTTGATCAACGATAACTTTATTTATGTATATTAATGATGTGTTAAAATTTGATATTTACAAAATACATCATATATGATATCCAACAATATCTCACGATGATATTGGTGTCGTATACTAGTTGAAATTTATGGTCAAACATGCATTAAGAAAATTTACCAAAAAGTGTGCAAATTCGGTTAGGACAGAGGGAGTAGCACAATTTGAAACTTACATAGTATAACATATGGATATTAATCCTAATGGACCGATTCCTATGAGTTTACATATCAATGGGTGGATTGATTATGTTAGTCACTCAACTAGTCCAAGTATGACACAATCTAAAATTTAGAAGATTTCTACAATCTGGTCAAGATTGTATGGCTAGAATAAAGATCTTACTATACATTGTATATTTCATCTATAAATATCAATGAATAGATGGAGGACCGATGGGAACTCAATTACCCAATTCTATGCTTACCAAATAACATGGTATCAGAGCGGCACTTGTCGTAGAAACCTGGAGGCTAATGCATGTATACAGTTTCATGCAAGTCACCATGTAGGAAAACATTCTTTAAGTCAAATTGGTGAATATGCCACAAGCAAGATAAAGCAATGCTAAGAATAAGCCGGATGGTGGCTGGTTTGACCACCAAATTAAATGCCTCATCACAATCAACCCCAACTTGCTGAGACTTGCCGTTAACAACCAGATGAGCCTTGTACCTCTCCAGCGTGTAGTCAGACATGTACTTATGCTTAAACAACCACATGTAAAGAATAACATTAGCATCAGGTGGCCTTGGAACCAAGTCTCAAGTACCATTTTTAATAAGAGCGCTAAATTCATCTTTCATGGTGGCTTACCAGTTAGAATCCTGCAGGGCACGTATTGGGGAGGTTGGGAGGGAAGAGGCGGAAGAGGATACTGGAAGATTGTATTTGAGATTAGGTTTATGTATACCAGCCTGACTACGAGTGGTCATTGAGTGAGGGGGAGGTGGTGGTGGTGGGACGAAAGGGATTGGAATATGTTGTGGGGATGGGGAGCCTGGGGTTGGTGATGGTGAGATTGACGGAGGCAGCCTTGGAGCGGTAGAATTGGAATGATCATGGGGTGGTGAGATTTGGTGGAATATGTCAAGGAGAAGAGGTGATAAGTCAGAGGAAGAGACTTCATTATTAGACGTATGGTTCATCCCATGCTGGTTGGCAGAGGGAAATGTTGTTTCATCAAACACGATATGTCGGGGAGTGATAACTTGGTGTGAGTCGAGTACTAAGCAATGAGAGCCTCGATGATCTAAAGAGGGGCCGAGGTTGAGACATGGAATAGAACGAGGAGCTAATTTATGAGGAGCTAAGTTGGTCGTCGGAGTTGGACTTCCTCTTGTTGATCCTTCGACTTACCACAACCTTGCTGGGGCACTTCAGTACCTCATTTTCACGAGGCCAGATATTACTTATGTTGTCCAGCAGATCTGTCTTTTCATACATGATCCAAGTGAACCGCACTTTCAGGCTCTTAAACGGATCATCTGGTACATTCAGGGCACAATTGATCTTGGTCTCCAGCTTCGGTCGTCTTCCTCCTCGACTCTTACAGCATACTTTGACGCCGATTGGGTCGGATGCCCTAATACCCGCCGCTTCACTTCAGGATACTGTGTGTATTTTGGTGACAACCTCATCTCTTGGTCTTCTAAGCATCAACCGACTATTTCCATATCAAGTGGTGAGGCTAAGTAAGAAGGCATCACGAATGCTGTGGCTGAAACATGTTGGTTGCGCAACTTACTTTGTGAGTTGCGTGTCTCTCTCCAGCGAGCAACCATTGTTTACTGCGATAACATTTCTTCCGTGTATCTCTTGTGCAATCCGGTAGAACATCAACGTACCAAGCACATAGAGATTGATCTCCACTTTGTTCGCGCAAAGGTAGCTCTCGGCCATGTTTGCGTTCTTCATGTCCCATCGGGTTATTAATATGCTGATATTTTCACTAAAGGTCTTCCATCTCCCATATTCTTGGAATTTCGGTCTAGTATCTGCATCCGCGGAGCTCCTTCTTCAACTATGGGGGCGTGTTAGTTAGTGAACTAGTCCAAGTATGACATAGTCGAAGATTTAGAAAATTTCTACAATTTGATCAAGATTATATAATTAGGATAAAAATCTCATTGTACATTGCATATTTCATCTGGGATGACCGATGGGGACTCAATTACCCAATTCTATTATTACCAAATAACAGATTCTTAAATAACATGATAATGATTGATGGGTAATTTAGGCTGGTATAAATGGAGTTTTCACATTTGTTATGAGTTGACTTTACGTAATTATGTCTATAGACTCTTAATAAATAAAAATCTACTTTATTCTAATATGTCTAAAGAATTTATTACTTGCTTTCACAATAAATGCTAGTTGACTTTTCATAACTACATCAGTTTTTGGTTGATTATGTGTAGCGTTGTATAGGTGGTTTATCAGGTTGAATCGGGTTGGATTGGGTTGGGATTGATCTCGGGTTCGTGTTCAGATCGGGTTTGTGTTCAGGTCGAGTTCGTGTTCAGGTCGGGTTCGGGTCCAAATTATTGGGTCATATTCGATTTTGAGTTAAATTTGGCCGTATCGGGTTTAGAACGATATTTCTCGGGTCATAATCGGGTTTCAAGTTGAGTTCGATCAAGTCGGATTCGAGTTTGGTCCATATTTCTTGGGTCGGATTGGATTTCGCGTTGAGTTCAATCATGTTGGGTCTAGGTTCGAATTTATATTTCTCGAATCCAATCAAATTTTTGATTGAATTCAATCATGATGGTTTGAATCGGGTTCTCAAACACTAAAAAATTGACAGCTCTAGCTGATGATGGTCTAATCAAGTAAGACCAAATAGTTGTTGGTATGGGTGTAAACAAACCAAGCCTTTTGTGAAAAGCTCGCAAATAGCTCGTGCAAAAGCTCGACTCGAAGTCGAGCTAGACGAACACGAGCCGAGCTCGAGGTAGATCGATTATTAGGTGAGCTCCAGCTCGAGCTTCTTCAATCTTGTTTGGTATGCTCGTCAAGTTTCACGAGCATGTACCTGTATAACTATATTATTTTAAATTTGCAATTTTGTATAAATTAGAGGGTTGTATTGGTTCGTTTGAAGGTAACGAGCTCAACAAACCAATCTCGCTCGAGGTCGAGCTCAAATTCGATCGAGTCACGAACCGAGCTCGAGCATATCACAAACAATCGAGCATGAGATCGAGATAAATTTGCTGGGCTCGAACACGAACAAAATAATTTTTTTTGAGCTCGAGCACACCACTACTCGATCTCGGCTCGATTCGATTCGTTTACACCCCTAGTTATTGAGCCTATTTCAGTCCAATGAGTATTAGAGAAACAGTTAGCATTATGACCGTATTTAGTGGCATTTAGTATGTCATGGAAAGGTTGAGTTGTACACAAATATTCTTAGCATTATCCAGGTATAAATACAAAGCATATATATATATTTTTTTTAATATTCATTCATTCTCATACAGTATTCACACGATACACTGACTTGACTTTATCGGAGAGTTTCCCGAGCGTAATCGGGACTGGTGGCAGTGGATTTTGATTGGTTTCGAGACGCATCACTAGCTAAACCTGTCTTTGTTGATGCAAATAGGCCAATTGAACTACTTTTAGGCGTTTCAATAACTATGAGGTCTACAACTTTCCCGTATAATGCAGACTGCAGATGTTGAAGGCAGCCAAACTTGACCAGCAGCATATGGCAATGCCTCAAACTCCAAGATCTTAATTCAACTACGTCAAGCAATTAATAAGGCGGGCATAGTTACACTTTAAAGCCACAAAGAATTCCCTAGAGGCATCAAGTAAAAATGGAGTACGTACATTAATTCCTTCGTCCCCAGATAGTTATTCCAGCTAATAGAAAAAAATATATTGTAAGGTTTTTTGTATGTTATTCTGTGGGTCAAATTAGTATGGATTTTTCATTTATTTTTTTTACAAAAATAACTAAATAGATGAATACTCCTTCCCTTTCTTTATTAATGGCATCATAGGTTTAGATGTTTGGATTTATGTGGAAAAAAAAGTGGATGAAATTGAATGTAGATGTGACAATAGAGAATTTAGATGATGATTAAATTAGTGTTTTGTATCTTTGCATATACGTGTCTAGGATTTTGTTATTTAGCTATAGGGCCCCACTTGTACTATATATAGTTGTGTAAATCCCAATGCAAAGTAAGAAGTGAAATTTCTATTCATATGGTATCAGAGCTATTCATAGTGCTCCTTAATTGATATTCATAGTGCTTAATTGCTATTCTAAAGGATCAAACTCCTCATCTCCCCTTTGGTATCAAACTCCTCATCTCCCCTTCTTTTTTTTTACCTTGGCTGCAACACCCCCTCCCCTTTCTTTTTCTCTTCCTTTCTTTCATTACAATCCAATCTCTTTGTTGATTATTCATGGCTGATAACAAGAATTCGGATAGGCTTTCTCTCAACACCATGATCCACCTTCTCAACACGAAGCTGGATGCTACGACATATTTGCAATGGAAGCAGCAGGTGCAATATGTGTTTCGACCACAGGGATTGTTTGGTCACCTTGATGGCTCTTCTCCGTGTCCGGAATTTCCGGTGGTGCAGACACCGGACCCCTCCTCCTCTTCACCCGATGATGATGATCTTCTCAAGGCCAATGAGGCATTTTATCAAGCCCAGCGCGCTTATGATGATTGGGTTGCCGATGATCAACGAGTTTGCAGTGTTCTTTACTCGTCTCTCTCTTCCGACGCCAAGAATGAGATTTCTCAATGCACTACGGCAAAGGATATGTGGGATGCTTTCGCCACCGCCTATCAACATAGTACTGCAATAGCAGCTTTCAGTCTCCGACAACAAGCTTCTACGATCCGCAAAACTGGTACAGTCCATGATCTTCATCTCTCTTTTATGAAAATCATTGATCAATTGTCTGTTATGGGTGAACCAGCTACCAATCGTGAGAAGTTGTTATGGTTTCTTACTGCTTTGGGGCCTGATTTTAAGCATTTTAGTGCACCTATTGCTGCCCGTAATCCACTTCCTTCTTATATGACTGTTGTTGATGAGGCGAAGGGGTATGAAGCCTTTGTGCTTAATATAGAGAAAACACCATTGTCAAGTGTACAGGGACATTCGAATTCAGGACCAGTGATTTTTATGGCCACTGAACAGCAGCAGCAGGCAGCTGGTACTGACCAGCCTCTGACCAGCAGCGGCGCGTGGCCTCACGCGCCGCATGAACCCGCGCGTGGTGGAGGCGCGTGGGCCCCACGCGCGGCCAGCAACGGCCGCTCAGGTGGTCGCCGTGGTGGTCGTGGCTCCTGGAGGTCCTCTGGTCGTGGTCCCTGGTCCAGACCTTCTGCAAATGGATCTTCAATTCAGTGTTATACTTGTGAGGGTTTCGGGCATATTTCCAGTCAGTGCCCTTCGAACTGTCCTCGTTCTGCTACACCGGCTCCTCAGCCTCATGCTCAACCCAGGTATTCATCCTATGGTGGTCATGCTCCTCAGACTGTTCAGGCTAATCTTGTTCAGCAATATCAGCCGTATGCTTCTACAGCTCCACCGGGTTTTGCGGCACCACAGTACCATGCTCCTCAGTCCGCATCTCAGTATTTGATTTATCCCGCTCATCCATCGGTTGTTCCTGCTCAGAGTGTTGCTCCGAGTGTTGCTCCTTCAATGCCTGCCTCTGACTGGTTTCTAGACACAGGTGCGACAAATCACATGAGTTCTTCTGCCTCGAACCTGTCAAGTGTCACTCCTTACAATGGTACCACTCTTGTCTCTGTTGGTAATGGTGCTTCAATTCCTATTGCTGGTATTGGTGATGCTAGAATTAGTCCCACTTTACATTTATCTGATGTGCTACTTGTGCCTGCCATTACTAAGAATCTGTTGTCGATAAGCAAACTTACTCGTGATCTTTGTGCTATTATTACCTTTGATGATCGATCCTTTGTCATTCAGCACAAGGTCACCAAGGCAATTCTGGGGCGGGGACACATTGAGAATGGCCTCTATATGCTGGACCGTGGTGAAGAAGCACTCATTTCGTTTGTGAGAAATCAGAATAATAGAGCATCTTTTGAGATTTGGCATGCTCGATTAGGACATGTGTCCTATAGTATTGTTTCTTTGTTGAACAAAAATGGTTATTTGTCTCTTACTTCTGTACTTCCTAAACCTGGTATTTGTGAGCCATGTGCTATGGCAAAAGGACAGAAATTGTCATTTGTGGAGAATTCTAAGCGCGCTGCTCATGTTCTAGATTTAATACACTGTGATTTGTGGGGGCCTTCTCCAGTTTTGTCTGGAACTGGTTTTGTCTATTATGCTATATTTGTGGATGATTACTCGCGATTTACCTGGTTTTATCCTCTTCGTCGCAAATCAGACTTCATTGACGTCTATTTCCAGTTTGAGGCATTCGTAGAGAATCAATTTTCATCTCGCATCAAAGTTTTTCAAAGCGATGGGGGCACTGAATTTATCAACAACAGGTTACAATCACACTTTCGTACTCGAGGCATCCATCATCAGGTGTCTTGTCCATACACTCCGGAACAAAACGGTAGGGCTGAACGAAAGCATCGACATATCGTGGAGATGGGGCTATCTATGATTCTGCATTCTCACATGCCTCTCTCGCACTGGGATGACGCTTTTGGTGCTGCGGTTTTTACCATTAATCGTCTGCCAACTCCGGTTCTCGATCACATCTCTCCCTTTGAGGTGCTGTTTGGTCGGCCTCCAGTGTATTCCAACTTTCATCCTTTTGGGTGTAGAGTTTTTCCTTATGTTCGACCCACTGCTGCCCACAAGCTTGCTCCTCGTAGCCTTCCATGTGTCTTCATTGGTTACAGTGCACACTACAAGGGCTTTCGATGCTTGGATCCGGCTTCTGGACGTATTTACATGACTCGCCATGCTCGATTTGATGAGTCTCACTTTCCATTTTCTCCTGCATCTTCAGAGGATCAGTTTACCTCATTGGATGTCTCGTCGTTTTTGGACCCTACCGATCCGGACCCATTAAACATCACCCCTGATTCTGCTCCAGCTTCGCAGGACTCTCCTTGTTTGGCTTGTCCTGAATCCTCGTCCACACCTGGGGTGGCAGCTTTACGTATTGTTCCACCTGAGGATGAGATTGTCACACCACCTAGATTGTCTGTGTCTTCGAGTTCATCATCAGTCTCTTCTAGTGGTTCGCCTTCCTCCTCCAGCTCCGGCTCCAGTCCCACATCAGACAGTTTTTCGAGCCTTGCTTCTCCGACTACTCCAGTGCCTCATACTCATCATATGACCACACGCCTTCGGGATGGGACACGTGTTGCTCGAGATCTTGGACCTGATTTTGTGGCAACTGGGTTAATTGCTGAGCTTCTAGCTCAGAGAGAGCCTCGTAATTATCGAACTGCTATGAAAGATTCCAGGTGGATCGCTGCTATGGATGAGGAAATGGCTGCTCTTCGACATCAGCAGACATGGGACTTGGTGCCTTGTCCTCCGAATGTCAATGTTGTTGGATCCAAGTGGATTTATCGGATGAAGTATCGTCAGGATGGCTCTATTGATCGCTATAAGGCTCGTCTGGTGGCTCAGGGATTTTCTCAAATCCCGGGGTTTGATTTTGATCATACCTTCAGCCCAGTGATCAAGGCTGCCACTGTTCGCACTGTACTTTCCATTGCCACTATGAGAAAGTGGCCCCTACATCAGCTGGATGTCAAGAATGCCTTCCTCAATGGTGTTCTTGACACTCCTGTTTTCATGGCCCAGCCAGCAGGTTACCAGGATCCTGCTCGTCCTAATTATGTTTGTCGCTTGCGGAAGGCCATCTATGGTCTCAGGCAGGCACCCAGGGCCTGGTTTGATCGGTTCAGTGCATTTGTTCGACAGCTCGGTTTTGTTGGCAGTCTATCAGATCCATCCTTGTTTGTGTTCTCTCGTGGCAC
>JAULKM010000006.1:9955347-9966766 GCA_032355605.1 Rubia tinctorum | reverse complement strand
AAATAAGGAAATAATAAAGAAAGTCCTTCTAGAATTATGAAATACCATTCCCGGTTACTGTTCACGTCTCGTGAATATTATTCTGGAAAATAAACTACTTTATTCCTTTTCTCATTCCTCATCACTCTTTCTCTCAGTAAAAAAGTTTGGAAGGTCATATATGTCTAGTTTCATGGTGTACTTAGAGTTATTTTGCTTTTCTCTTGACAAAGAATACTCACAAGGCTCTTGGTCAAGGTATTCAAATTGGGGAAGGGGAAATGACACATGGGGATTTGAACAGTTGACCTTTGGTCTCGAGGAAATTCGAGTGGCCTACTCTGGTAGCCCAGTTGGTTGGCTTAAATTTTCTTAATTATTTCATGAATTGCTAGGATGGTTTAAATGAGACTATGAAGTTTCTAGTTTTCCACGTGTAACCTTAACACAATCTAGATATGAAGAAGCTAAGGCAAAAGGGACTGATAACTATGATAGGGACTTGGAGGATGTCATCGATAGGCTCATTGTTGAGTGCGATAGAAAAATTGCTAGAGCTCTTAAACGACTTGATGATGAAGATGCTAAGGCTGCCATTGCTATATCTGTATCAGAAGTTACACAGGTATATAGTTTATGATTCTTTGGTTTACAGCAAGTTGTCTCTTTTGCTTGTCTTACAACACGTCATCTGATTTCTGGCAATGTAGACGCCAGAGATTCATAAGTTGTCTAAAGAAATCAGGGAGAAGCTGAAAGAGGCTGATCAAAGTGGTAAAGTTCTTACCTTCTGGTTTTCTATTTTTATTCCTTTAGTATGTGGAAATCTCTATAAAGGGTGTCCAGATTGCTCCATGCTACATCCATTTCTGTTTAGTTTCCATGTTGCTTTTTTAACATTTGCATTGTGGTCATATTGATGGTCTGTTCAGATTTATATTGCTAGAAACCCAGGTAGCTGGTCGTTGTATTCCTGCTAGTTGTTATTTATCTACTGCATATTGGTGTGTTTAGAATTACTCTGTGCCTGTGACGGCATCATTTCAATTTGGTGGAATGTGTTATGGGATTGGGGGTTAACATTCTATTTTTCGTTAGTGATTTCATCATATATTTTAAAATATTACAGATCTTGAAGGAAAGACTGATACGAAGATTCGTGCTCTTGAAGTGGTGGAAGAGCTCAGAACAAAAAGAGCAGATATGCAGGTAAACTGCATGAACATATCAATTAACAACCATCTCGCACTGACAAACCTGCTCATTGAACTCCCCTCTCATTCCTGAACAGTTGTTTTTAACAATCCTCTCCCTCCCCTCCCAAAGACTCCAGCAAATACAAAACTGACTTTTTGTATCATGCATCATCACATTCTTTGATACTTGTCTATTGTCGCAACTGATTCTCTCCTTCATTGGCAGTCTGTGCTACTTTTGGATGCATTCAACAGGGATAGAGCCTCACTACCTCAGCCTCTCACAAATCCTCCTCAGCTGCCATCCCTACCTGCGTCTGGTCCTGACCCCCGTGTACAGGAAATGATAAATGAGAAGCTAAAGAAAGCAGAGGATCTTGGTAAGGACTTCTGAACATTGAGAAAGATAGATCATAGATGTCAATTTTGAGACATGTTTATTTCTGTTGTACCTGTTCATTACTTTTAATCTTCAAAAGAGTTCTGAATACCTCCGTTATAGTCCGGTTCTTTTTAATGTGAGGAGTGAGCTAGTGTTGCTGTTCACAAGAAGACAATGATTTTGTCATCAATAAATCTCAAGATTCTCAAACTTCCTGATATAGATTTTCTTTGGTTTGTTGTGCTTTAGTGTTTTATTGTTGGTATTTCAAGGATTCTGGGAAATAAGTGTATTGAATTGAGGGGCAAGAAATTGCTAAATGTAATTGACAAATTATCTTTTGTTTCTTATTGAATAGTTAGTCGCAATAGCGAAAGAGAATTGTTGATAATTTATGTGAAGATAGAATATTGTCAATCCATGTGCTGGTGAAAGGTCTGAAATTATGATTTTGCTGAACTGTTTTCAGGCTGAACGTGCATTCTCTATTTTTGTGCGTCAGGTGAACAGGGTATGGTTGATGAAGCACAAAAAGCATTGGAAGAAGCTGAGGCACTGAAGAAGGTCTTTATATAGTTATGTGTAATTTGGGTGAATATTTTCTTTCTTCTGGGATTAAAATTCTTTTTTTAAAAAAATATTTTGCAATCAGCTCCCCCCGAGGCAGGAACCTGTTCTGGATTCTTCTAAGTACACTGCTGCAGACGTACGGATTGTAAGTTACTTGGTTTGTGCTGTCTTGGGAATTTCTTCTCCTGTCATTTTTCTGCAAATGTTGGAGGATTTTTGTAATTTGGTAGTTGTAGATGTTGGAGACTGTGTTCTGTGCTAGCTGATAATCATAGCATTTCTATGTTTCCTTTTTCCAGACTGATCAGAAGCTACGCGTCTGTGACATCTGTGGAGCTTTTTTGAGTGTTTATGACAGGTGATTATATTTGTTTAGTGCATTATATATTATATCATACCTACCTCTTTTAGGAAAACAAAAATCTAGTTTTTAGAGATCGGAGTTCTTCAGTGTTTGACCTGGCAATTATACCTCCTTGTCACCAGCAGGCTCTTGGGCCCAGTTTTACGCGGATAAACTAATGCAGCTAAAGAATGTGCGTTATTTTCTGTTTTATGCTTGCTGATCATGCTATCTGTAGTTAGAAAATTATAAGCCAACCGTTAATGTTCTTTTGGTAGTATATGGATAATCGATAATCAATCTGTGGGTTTCAAATATATGCATTTACAGTGATCGCCGTTTAGCCGATCATTTTGGAGGAAAGCTTCACCTGGGCTATATTCAAATTCGTGAAAAGTTGGCTGAGCTTCAGGTAAGAACAAAGCTGCCCCATGACTCTGTATTATATATTAATTTTGCATAATGGCGCATATGGTGGGTTGCTGGAGAAGTTACAGAAGGTTTAGTGCCTATTTTAGCTCTATGGCTCTGTTTGTGTTAGGATTGGTGCTATTTCGTACTGAGCTTTAGTCTGAAGCCTTGTCTGGATTGGTTTCTATGTTGAAATAGTCATGTGTTCCTATATCCAAGTTGGTCTCTGAATATTGATTGAGGTGCTGCATAGTGTTTCACTTATTGTATCTCAGTTTATATGGGTTCTGTGAGTTTTTCTATCCTTGAAGAAATAGTGTAACATATAATGCATTTGCCTTTCCAGTTAGAGATTATGACAAGTGTTGTGTATGTCAGTTGGAATTGACTCTCTGGGATTAATTAAAAAGGGGAAAACCTACTGCAGATCTGAGATTCATGTTAATTTTATTTTTCTTAGTGCCATTGTGAAGGATTGATTTCGGGGTGTTCTTTTGCTAGTTTCATGCTTGGCTATTGTGCTTCTTCCTCTAGCACTTGTTAGTAATAAACTAAGCTGATTTTACTTTGATGTGCCCTCAGGAACAGAGGGACAAGAAGCGAAAAGCCTTGGAAGAAAGAAGGTGGATCTGTTGCTGTCTTTTTGTCTATTTTCTGTTGTTGCCTTTCTAGATTCTTTCCCCTTCTTGGGAAGAGTTTTGACTTCTATTTTGTAGATCAAAAGAGCGTAAGAGTCGGGAGCGCGAACCAAGTAAAGATCGGGAGCAAGGTGACAGCCGGGAGGGAGGCAGGGATCGTGATCAACGAAGTCGAGATCGTGGTGATAGATACCATGATCGTGATCGTAGCTATCGCGAGCGTGATAGAGAAAGAGAGCGTTCTCATGATTCAAGAAGTCGCCGCAGATCACGCTCACGATCAAAAGAACGTTCTAGAGATTATGATCGCCACAGGTTTGTTATTGAATCCCTTTTGGTTTTGTTTATTGGTTATTTTATTCTTAATATCTGATTGAATTCTTCTTTAAAACAGGCGTTCCGATCGTTATTAGATTTGGGAAGCTGCGAGTTGCTCTTCCAATGAGAAGCTGCAAATTGAAAAGATAACTACTGTGTTTGTTTTAGTTCATGGATGTTCAAAGGCCACTTATTTATGTTGAATAGTTCCATTAAGCCTTATTGTGTTTGTGGTGGTAAAACAAAGAATGTCTTATGATTAAGCCTGATGTTGGATAGCTTGTTTAAGCCTTTTATGCATTTTCTTTACCTGCTAAAACAGAGCAGTTGACAATCTTTTCGGATTGAATATCATTATACTTGTGGTATAATTGTATATTTTCTTTAATTTTCTTGCTTAAATTTGTTTCTTCCTAGTCACACATTATGGCAAGGGTCTAGAGGCAAAAACAACTTAATCCTTAATTAAGTTTTAATCCCTAATAAAAGTAACTCCTATCAATCAATCCGTATCCATGTATCTACTGCAGTACGGCAAACTAATTGTAAACTCCTTCGATCCTCTAGTAGTGGCTTATTTTATTTTTTTGATAGTTTTTTTTCACATTGACTTCTTCCCTATTTAGCGAATTCTAAATTGTTTTCATCCACACATTTGACTTTTTGGACTTTTAATGCAATTTCTACCATTCATTTATCTTTTTGGAAACAAGTGTGCTCAAAAGTTGGAGCCATTATACAGAGAGCAGAGGGAGTAAGTCGAATGGTAGTAAAAATTAAAATTTCCTCGTCCCAGCCTTTTCTGTAGAAGGAGAGGGTTGAGAAAAATTTCAAATGAGCCTTGGGCCTTTTGTTGAAAAAATTAATAGAAACAGACGATTACTTACCGTAACATTTCCCTCCATTTTCAATTGTATTTGGACCATTCCCGCTTGGAATACGCGGCAACTACATCAAAAAAGGGTACTGGTCATTCGAGAAGGTGAACAGTAAAATGTTTAAAATCTCTTATAGTTTCTAAAAAAATATTTTTACACCACACACTATATAAATACACAACAATCAATACAAACTTCTCCATCACATACACTTGAAACCCTATTTACAACAAAAAAAATTCAAACTCAGCCAAGGAAAACCAGCAACCCTATACAGTTCTTACGAAACCCCCCGAAAAATCAGCAAAATGATGTAATTTTTTTGGGGGAACCCTCATATCCCAGTAATGCACATCATGGAGCCCTCCAAAACATCCCAAAGGAGTTGGTCGCTACTCTGATTATTTGCATCTTCCCTTTCTGATTTTTTTTTGGGGCAGCATGTGGATCAAGAACTTAAGGAACGAGAGGAGGCGGCATCTAAGGGGAATTCATATTGTAGTATCACAAGAATGGGAAGATCAAGCACACGAAAAGGGTCGAGGCAGCAACTCCGTTCAGTTGTTCAGTTAGAACAATAAACACAATATGGTCGCGTGCAAGAGCCTAGCTTGGTTCCGGAGAGCCATTGGACTTGCATCATAGGATGGCTGGACATCCTCAAAACATCAAGATCTGTATCGATATGGAGGCTTTGATATGAAAGCCTTTCCTGTTGATGTGTCCATTTTATACGTTTATTTTGGAGACTTTTTGGATTCACATTTGTATACTTTTGTACTCTAGATGTGACATTTTTCCTTGAAATTCTCTAAGATGAGTTAAAAGCGACTTTACGCTTTTATTACTCTTCTAGGGGATTTTGTGTGACACGACAAATATTGGAAGATTTTGAAGACTTTGAAGACTATCTTTGAAGATTTGAAAACCATAAAAACTACATTTTGAAGACAATGAAGACCTTGAAAACCCGAAGAAGGGAAGATGAGACAACTACAATTAGACCAAGAAAGAATACAACATTTGAGAGCAGAGTACTCTGACCAAAATTTTTCCGGTACCATAGGATACTGGTAGCTCTTTCCTAGAAAGAACACGGACATGAGAGTTCTGCTTCATTTTGTTTTATTATTTGACTTTTTAATTTTCTACTTTTTGGGAGGCATTTAATCTTGCACTTCTTTTATTTTTTAAAAAATATTTTTCCTCCATTTAGTTTTTCCCTTTATTTTTTTCTGTTCATTCTATTTTTAAAAAAGGGCTCGTAATTAAAATGTTTTTTTTGATTTAAGTATTGGGTAGGAGACTTTTGGCGATTCTATTTTTTTATACACTGACGATAAATATTTTTTTGCAATTAAAATGGTTGGTTTTAGTCTCCTTGTTTAAGGGAAATGGTCTTAACGGGTTAAATGGAAACGAACTGGACCTTTAGTTGGGGAGCTTCATTTATTTTGTTTAGGCCAATTTTATTGTTCATCCGATTTAACTGGTCTTTTTAACCTTTTGGGATCGGGTTAGAGATAATTTTACACATTATAAATGGCTTTTATACACTGACGATAAATATTTTTTTTGCAATTAAAATGGTTGGTTTTAGTCTCCTTGTTTAAGGGAAAATGGTCTTAACGGGTTAAATGGAAACAAACTGGACCTTTAGTTGGGGAGCTTCATTTATTTTGTTTACACTGCCTTAGATATTTGATCAGAGGTGTGGATGGAACATTTTGTGCGCGTCTATTCGATACTTCACTTTGTTTGGCCCCGATGGTAGTCTCGGGTCGTACTAATGTGACTACAGTATGGCTTCACAATGACAACCATTTATCCTTCATTTGCCCTTCTCGTTTCCACATGGGCCTTTGTTTAGTATTGTATTCTTAATTGGTGCCTTTGTGCATCTCTCTTTATCTCTCTTTTAGCCATTTGAGGTCTTAGATTAGAATTGTATTATATTCGTAGCGCCTCAAATGTAAGATTTCGAGCACCGCTTGTTATGTAAGATTTCAGACATTGCTTGATGTATGGAAAAAAATTCTTCTTTAATAGAAAAGGCTTGGGAAACCTATAAACCCGATTGATTTAAAAAAGAAGAAGAAGAAGTAAATAGTATAGATGCGTCCAGATGTTCGACATGAGTGAGTTGCTAAAATAACCACTCACCCCTATTAATACACATGTGTTCCCTTGCAAACTCTTTCACCTTTGGGTGAGAGCCCAAATTGGACCCTATAATTCTTTGGGGGTAAATGCAAACAGTAAACTGAAACTAGAGTTTTCCTGGTGGGTAGGAGAACATGCTCTCGTGCCCAACCTAATCCGCTTCTACCTCAAAACTATACATGCCTTCTAAAAGGTGTAAAACCGAGACATGATACTCGACTCTTTTGAATCCAATTCCACTCAGAGTAGGAGAGTGAGGCCTATAAATAAGGTTATGGTTGGTGGTTCATTCGGCACTTCTGAGTTCGTATCTCGTTCTTAGAGTACGTATCTCGTTCTTTGAGTTGAGGTCTGAATGCTAAACCAAAATGAATTGTTCACCTGAGAAAGTAAGAAGTAGAGTTCTCATACTTTCCCTTTGTCTGCTTATACCTCAAGTAGTTGAGGCCTTCTATTGATGTTAGACCAAGGTTTGACTCCCAACTCTTCAAGTGTGTTTATTTTCAATGTTGAGGTCTATGATCCAAGACCGATGTAGTGCTGACTTTTCACAGAGTGTGACTAACCTTGATGAGGATTCAAGGAATTCAGTAGCATGTTCTAAATAGATAATGTAGTCAAAACCTTTGATAATGATCTTCGTGTTTGTTGCTGGTTCTAACAGGAAAGTTCACACCAAGACTTTTGAAACTGTGGTTGGTCGTCTTTGAAAAGAACCACATAGAACTACATTGTTTGCAGTAAAAATGTGTGGTATATCTTGGACGAGGAACAAATTCTACCCAATGCACAAATAAAGTGGTGAGATAGATATGTTATTGGTTTTCAATGATAATCCTATACAGTGTGCCAAGGTTGTTTTTCCGAGGTTGGCAGCACTGTGATTGTGTATGCACCCCTAAGGCTTCCTTCTGAAAGCACCTGCCTATTGATAACAAGATTGATCATAACTTATAGGCGTATATCCGCATGTTGGTCTTAACAACCACCCCCATTTTAAAGCAAATGGTTAGCTTATTTGACCATTTAGCACCTTAATGAAGGTGCTACCGAGGCCATTGCATTTCGTCAAATCGGCCATCAATTCATTAAGTATTTGACTGCAAGAAGACATAAAGAGTTATGCCTTCGTGCATTCAACACCCGTCTCCTTTTAATTCATATAGTATCTGACTGCAAGAATTCATAACAAATTATACCTTCCTGCATTCTTGTCTCGTCTGTCGTCAAGTCATTAAGTATTCAACTGGAAAAGGTATAAAAGTTACACATTTGTTACCTTCGATCTAAATCCCACCTTTTTATTCACGGCCGTGCTATTTCTCATAATCAGTATGCCCATACCGAGAGTTTCAGGATCAGAATTCCATTAGTAAAATACTATCCAATTTCGGTCAATATGCCTATACTGACTTTTTCATGATCACAAACTCCAGAAATCTACTCCCAACCAATTTTGGTGTGTGTGCATATACTGACTATTCAGGACTAGAAATTCCTGGAATCAACCCCCAACCACATTTGGGTATGCCCATACTGACTGATTCATGATTAGAAATTTTGAAATAAACCCCGGGCAATTTGGGCAGGTATGCCCATACTGATCGTGTCGAGATAAAAAACTTCAAAAATTAACTCCTAACCAATTTGATCAGTATGCTCATACCGATCGTTTGAAAATAAAAAATTTCAAAAATCAACTTCCAGACTTTGTCTCTGCTTCTGATAATCTAATAATTCTCTAAATTAAGAAAAAAAATCCCTGCCAAGTAACATTTTCTCACATCGTTTAGCTCTCACATGTTTCTTTTCGAATCAATCACACTGAAATTCTAGCCAACTCCTGACCAATTTTGTCATATTCATGGGTATGCTGCAAACCATAAAAGTCCACTGTAATGTCTCCTCAAAAGTTAACTTGGTCCGGAAAGACATGGTTGAGAACCATGTAACAGTCTTGGACAATGATCTTGACCACTCTCTCCGAATTCGACATTAATGCTTCATGGAAAACTTTATTTTGCACAATAAAGGTATAGCAGATAGAGTTACAAGTGCCATCGAGCCAAGAAGTCTCCCTTGGCTTTGAGCCTCTAACTTGCCTCCTATTCCATTTGTCTAAATTAAGAATCAAGTTAGTGTGTCCTTTGAACCCAATCAATCTACCAACTTGGCTCCATATAACCTTCATGAATTCACATTTGAAGAAGAGATGATGACTTAATTTAACCTTCAGACCACAAAGTTTACATGTTCGATCAAGTAGGGTGAAATCAGTATCTGTATGTCTATCCATCATCTTCAACCGCCCAATCGAGGTCAAACATGTAATAAATGAATGATGATTTGGTATCTCTCATTTCCATATCGTCCAGAGTAGTATTATCATCGCCAAATTTGGTTCAGAGTATAGATACATGTGTCGGTGGATCACATCATAAGCTTTCACAATGATTTTCCCTAAGCCCGACCAATTTTCCATTGAAGCCTTTAAAGCATTCAAGTCTTTGTGAAATATATAAATCAAGGGGTCTCCTATTCTGCACAGTCATTTTAAATAAGTCAAATGCATTGCCATTTATTTGATCGTCCTTATGCCTTCTGACTTCAAGTAAATATCGTTAACTCACCTGCACCATAAAAAAAATTTTTGTGGAAGCCCCACAAATGATTGGTTATGAACCTCTATTACATGACCATAAATCCCTCAATCCAAGGCCGTCATTTTATTTTGGTGAGCATATCATGTCCCACGACACACTAGTCTTCCGAGTTCAACCTCAGATGAACTTCTATGATAGTGGTCGGGAACTGCATGTTTTGGAACCATAATCCAATATTTTCTTGGGAAAAATATTTTACCAACTCTACTTTCCCCCACATATGCCAATGTTTGTCCATATAATTTACACATTTTCTCTAATATCTTCCCGGTCTGGCCCTCAAATTGCGTTACCTTCAGCTTGTTTGCATCTAAAGAGACCCCAAAATATCTGATAGGGAAAATGGCTAATGGAATCCTTGTGAAGCTTAAATCCTCTTTAATACCAGCCCTGAATGGACTAGCTTTTGCTGAATTGATGGATAAACCTGACGTATGCTCAAACTCGTTCAGAGTGTTCATCATGTCATAGCAAACACCATTATGTCATCAACAAACACAAGAAGAGTTACCTTTTATTTTCGTGCACCTCGGGTGATGTCTAAATTGCCTGGCATGCGTCACGTTCTTGAGAAACCTAGAGAAATATTCAATACATAAGAAAAAAAGGGAGATAGTGGATCACCCTATCTCACCCCCATTTCACCATTGAAGTAGTCACAATATGATCCATTGACTGAGATGGAAAATGTTAAAGTCCCGACGCAAGTCATTGTTTTGTCCTTTAGCATCACCGGGAAACAAAGTCTGATTAGTACTTCATTAGAAAAATCCCATGAAACAGTGTCAAAAGCCTTCTTTATATTCACCATAATTATACACCTTGGTGATCCCCTACGCCGGTTGTAGTCTTTAACATATTCTTGTGTAAGCATCACATTATCACCCAAAATCCCGCCTTTTACGAAAGCCACCTGTGCAAGGTCAATGATCCTTGGAAGAAATTCCGTCAACCT
Source organism: Rubia tinctorum (assembly GCA_032355605.1). Taxonomy (NCBI): domain Eukaryota; kingdom Viridiplantae; phylum Streptophyta; class Magnoliopsida; order Gentianales; family Rubiaceae; genus Rubia; species Rubia tinctorum. Next base: position 9,956,270 of record JAULKM010000006.1, on the reverse strand, counting down.
ATTTGCAATAATCTTCGTAATGATTCATTGAAGATATTGCAGCATGAAATAGGTCAAAAATCCCCCACTTTAATGTTTTTGTTCTTCTTTGGAATCAGTGAGACGATTGTGTGGTTTAGGAGACCTAGCAACTGATCCATCTCAAAGAGCTCTATTACAGTTTCACTAAATTTTGTCCCTATTGTCTCCCACTATTTTTTTGAAGAAAGCAACTATGTATCCATCCGGGCCGAGTGCTTTATCATCTAAAATAATGCAGTTTTACTTCATTGCTCGAGATACCCGAACCAAGATACTACTGCTTGTGGTTACCAAGTTTTGTTCCAAGACTACTTACATCCCGATCGATGGAAACTCTCGGCCTAGCTTTTCCAAAAAGCCCTTTGTAAAACTCAACATATAACTCACATTTCCTTGCATCTGAGGTGATGACACGACCTTCTTCATCTAGTATGGCTAGAATGCCACCCTTTTTCTATCAGTCACGAGTCCATTGAAATAGGACTTACTTCTATCTGCCATGTTTATGTGATTTATCTTACCTTTATATGCCCAAAAACAAGTCTCAGTTGAGAACATTAGTAATGCTTTATGCTTTTAATTCATGTACATGCTGAATGTCACCGTCTGTAATGTCTTAATGTAAATCGCATCAAGCGCATCACCACATTCTTTATCAACCCTCTTAGCCTATTCTGTAATTTGGTTAAAGTCCATTTTCCTAACTTTCTTCAAGGGGTGTTTCAACCTATTCAATTTACAATATATGGCGTATTGCTTGTACTTGAAACCTCTGGCCACTAGTAGCCCCCAACCATTTTCTTGCACTTCGGGTGTAGCATTTTCATATCTGCATGCAGAAAAGACTCCTCTTTTCATTCCCACCTTCTGCCATTCTGACCACATACGGTACATAATCTGTT
>JAULKM010000006.1:9939867-9955247 GCA_032355605.1 Rubia tinctorum | reverse complement strand
TAACTTCTACTTTATATCGGTTATATATTGAGCTGAATGAATTTTTCATCATTAATAATTGGGTCAATGAAAATAACAAAAAGTATTTTGAGTTGATTACATGTTAGGTTATATAGTTGATCTATCGGGTTGAATAGTGTTCAGGTTGAATAGTGTTCAGGTTGAATCGTATTCGGGTTTAGATCGGGTTTCAGGTTGAATCGTGTTCGGGTTTAGATCGGGTTTCAGGTTGACTCTGGTTGAGTTGGGTGTGGGTTCAGGTTAGATTCTGGTCGTGTCGAGTTTGGGTTCGGGTTCGGGTCTGGTCGTATCGGGTTCGGGTTCGGGTTCGGGTTGATAGCTCTCAGATCGGATTCAGGTTTGAGTTGATAGCTCTCAGGTCGGATTCGGGTTGAATTCGGTCGTGTCGAGTTCGTGTCGGGTCAATATTTCTCGGGTTATAATCAGGTTTCGGGTTGAAATTCGGTCGTGTCTGCTTAGATTCGGGTTGAAATCTCTCGGGTTAAATTAGTTTTTGGGTTAAATCGATCGTTTCGATACGTGTCGGATTTCGGATTCGAGTCAGAGACTGACAGCTCTAGGAATGATGCATAATCATCCGAATTAACGGCTACGAAAATCACTAGTCGTAGAAATTCAAAATTCAAAAATTTAAAGAAAAGCTGCCACCAAGGTAGAGTGCACACTGTACCACCTTTTATTTTTCGAGTGTTTCCAGCTTCCAACACCAGCATATTCCCAACTCCCCACTCCTAACACTTCCCTATCATACCTTCAAACTTCAAAACCCCGCTTTCTCCCCTTTCCCTCCACACCCCGCTCCCCCCCTTCAAAACCCTACAGCTATATATGTTCAGTGAACTTAGCTTCTGAGCTATTTACTCCTCTAATTTGTGAAGCCCGTGAAGTAGTTTTGTGTCTTTAATCGTAAATTGCTGTAAAGTTGGAATCTTGATTGGTGGAAAGATCGCAATGAGAGGGGTGGATGCACCCGGGAATGTAGCGAAAGCCTCCAAATTTAGTGATCAAAATCAGGCTCCAGCAAAAGGGGTCAGCAGGAATAATGTGAGAGGGGCTAATGGCAATGCTCCAAAGGTGAAATCGTCGTGGGGTTCTCAAATTGTGAAGGGGTTTTCTGGGGACAAGAAGGCTAAGCTGCAGACAGCACCACAGAGTAAGCAAGTGCCTCTTACGAGCTCGAATGCTGCAAACCAGAAAATCCCGTTTGGCATTTCGCATTCGAGAGCGAAAAGGTCTCTCATTGGGGACTTAGCATGCTCTGTGAGTGGTGCACAGGTTCATCCCCAAGCGTTTAGTGCGAGCAAGTCTTCTCCGGGCTCCAGGGATTTGTTTCTGGAACTTGATAATCTGAGGAGCTTGTTGCAGGAATCGAAAGACAGGGAGTTCAAATTGCAGGCTGAGCTGTCTGAATGTAAGAGGAATCCTAAGGTTTTTGAGCTGGAAAGGGAGATTGAAACAAAAAGAAGTGAAGTTAATAAGTTTGTGGAAAAGATAAAGCTGCTGGAATCAGAAAATTTGAGCCTTTCTGAGCAGTTGACATCATTGAACTCTAGTTTGGGGAGGGAAGAATATGATAGTTTGAATGGAGTGGAAATGGAGGTTGTCGAGTTGAGGCGGTTGAATAAGGAGCTCCAGTTGCAGAAGAGAAGTCTTGCTTGCCGGCTTTCCTCGTTGGAATCCCAACTCGCCACCTCCACAATAGTCTCTGAGGTAGTTCCATGTACCCTAGCATTGTTCAGACGTAGTGTGTTTTCATAACTGAAATTTTAGTAGGTCTTTCATGCGTGCTAAGCTAGATGTTTGCTTAATTTTTGCCAGTACTGACTGTGTTCTGGAGCTGTAGGTTGGTTTAGTTTTCAAGTACTATGTTCCTCAAGCTACATGTTTAGTTTTAAATCTTCTCAAGCTACATGTTTCTGTTTTAAGGGATTGGAAAATGCTCTCTGTTATTTTATAGTTATGTTGATTCTGATTGCTTTGCATAATATTCATGCCTTTGGTTGAGTGTTCTGAGTGATATAATCAGTTGTTTTGGTTATTTTTAGCGTGATACTCTGGAGAAAATTAAAGAGGAGGCTTCCTTGCTTAGATACACTAATGAAGATTTATGCAAACAAGTTGAAGGTCTTCAAATGAGTAGGCTTAATGAGGTTGAGGAGCTTGCCTATTTGAGATGGGTTAATTCATGTCTGCGAGATGAGCTGCACAACTCAAACCCTGATACTTTGTCTTCTCCCTGTCTCGTTGAGAGGCCTAGGGAGTCAATTTGCTTATCATCTCAGAAAACTGATGGCGACTCTGGTTATGGCAGCAAATTAAGGCTAAACCTTATTAAGAAGCTAAAGAAATGGCCTATTACTGATGAAGACATGCGACTAGTTGATTGTAACGATGATTTCAGGAATCCTGGTTGGGACATTGCTCAGAATTCTGCACGGAGGCACTCGATAAGCGTGTCAAAATTCTGTTCTGAAGGTTTTATGCTTGAGAACAAGAGAAGACAGTCTGATGGTTTTATTTGCTTCAAGGAAGCAGAAGCAGAGAAGGAAGTGCAGTCCCTAGATCAAAATCTCGATTTCACAGTGACTCAAAGAGATGACTTCCTTAGTAGCTCCAAAGATGTTTGTTGTACAGTGACAGCTTCTATGGCTGTAGAGAAAAGGGCATTGCGAATTCCCAATCCTCCTCCAAGACCTTCATGCTCTGCTCCGAGCGCTGAGAAAGTACAAATTCCTTCTAAATTTCCACCCGCACCTCCTGTACCTCCCCCTCCACCACCTCCTCCCAAGCTTTTAGCTGGAAGTGTGACAGGAAAGGTGAAGCGAGCTCCGCAAGTTGTTGAATTCTATCATTCTCTTATGAAAAGAGATTCCAAGAAAGATTCTTTAAATGGTGGGACATGTGATGCCTCAGATGTTGTGAACATGCGCAGCAGCATGATTGGAGAGATAGAGAATCGATCCTCATACTTGCTTGCAGTGAGTTATTCTTGGTTTCTCTTCTTTCTGTCTAATGTCAATGGCAATTATGGTACATTGTCAAAACAGAGTTTGCTTTTGTTCTATTATTCTGGGACTACTGGGTAGTTTTTAGCTCTTCTAAAACTGATAAGCATGATAGGACTTCTTTATTCATTCATATATTGATACTAACTTCAAATTTGTCAACTACCAGATAAAGGCAGATGTCGAAACTCAAGGAGAATTTGTGAATTCCCTCATACAAGAGGTGAATAGTGCCATGTATCAGAGCATTGAGGATGTAGTATCATTCGTCAAGTGGCTAGATGATGAGCTCTCTTTTCTTGTAAGTTAACCATGTGCACTTCTACTAATGCTTTCAAATTCTCCACGCTGAATTTCCTCTAAGTTCATAGAGAGGTTGAAATCATAATTTGTAGATATGAAGGGTATTTGATGATATTGGTACTTATATATTTCTTCTCAAGATTGTTGGCTGTAATGCAGTTATTTCTAATGGTATCCAACTTGACATTTAGCTTACAACTTGAGCTCTTTGTTCTCCTTAAAGAGCAAGAAGAAATTGAATAGAAGCATAAGTTTTAACCAACTGTGAAGTCTGATCTTTCTGGGATCCTTGAGTGTAAGATGATTTGTACTGTGCTTTCACACTTATTAGCTCCTCCCGTGCTTGTGTGACTATCTTCAAGGTCGATGAGAGGGCAGTTCTAAAGCATTTTGAATGGCCAGAGAAAAAGGCCGACACACTACGTGAGGCTGCATTTGGGTATAGAGATCTAAAGAACTTGGAGCATGAAATTGAACACTATACTGATGATCCTCAACTATCATGTGACACGGCATTGAGAAAACTAGTTGCTTTGTCTGAAAAGTAAGTCATGATGTTCATAAGCAGCATGTTTCCACTCTCTTCTTTTCATGATTCTTGATAATAAGTTTACGCTGCCTACTTTGTCACTGCAGGATGGAGCGCATGGTTTATAATCTACTAGGAATGAGAGATTTGTTAATTCGGCGCTGCAAGGAGTTCCAAATTCCGACTGACTGGATGCTTGACAATGGGATACTAAGCAAAGTAAGGAGTTATTATTATCTTTCATAATTTCAAAAACATTCTTTGCAAAAAATGGCAATGGAACTTTTTGGAAAAACAATCCCTTTTTACAACCTTACCACTCCTCATTCTACTTTTGTGAACAAGTTCTACTCCTAAAATGCAGGTAAAATTTGCCTCGGTGAAACTGGCAAAAATGTACATGAAAAGGGTAGCTTTGGAACTACAGAGTATGGGGACATCAGAAAAGGACTCTTCCCTGGATTATATGTTGTTGCAAGGAGTTAGATTTGCTTTCCGGATCCACCAGGTTTGTTTATCATATAATTTGTCCCATTATTTTCACTTAGCTCCTTCTGCATTGTCAAACATGGGTTTCTGACTTATTGAATACTTGCCGTGCTAGTTTCCTCGTCAATGAACAAGTAACATGATTGACAAGAATAAGAATAAGAGTACCAATTTATAGAGCATAAAGTTGTGATTGGTGTAGATGTCCTATGCAATCATCAACCACTTCTTAAACAATGAAAAGTCATTTTCATTTCTCTTATATTTGGTGAAATTATACGTACTCACTAGCTGTTGGATTTTGAGTCACTTAAGTACTAGCTGTTGGATTTTGAGTCACTTAAGTTTGGTCATTATTTATTACTCTTTGAGCATCAACCGGCAGCTGCTACTTGCGCAACACTTGGTACACTACTGCCTTTGTCACAAATGTTCTGTTACAGTGTCACTGATTACAGTCTTCGGTCAGATTGAACAATTTTTATGGCTTAGAAGTTTCACTCACATTTTTGTCAAGTTTCTTTCCAATAGAAGTGGTTTGTTTCCAGCCAAAAAGACTTTTTGTACCTTCGCAATTATACTGAAAATGGTTCTGTTTTTCCTTGCCACAACCATCATGTTGTCGTCTGTATTAACTTGTCGTAAACTCTACACTGTCCGCATTCTAAGTTTCCAAATCTTCTCTGAGCAATATTCACCTCTGCACTGAGGGTGTTGTATTTTGACTTTTTAAGTTCACAATACATGTGTAAACTGGTGCAGTTTGCTGGAGGATTTGATGCAGAGACAATGCATGCATTTGAGGAGCTTCGGAAGCTTCCACTTGTGCTGAACAGATGCTAGGAAAGCATAGGAATAGCAGGATTGTAATAGTATTAGGCTAAATGTGCTTACTATCTCAGTAGGCTCATTAAATGGAGCAGCTATCAATTTTTTGTGTAACCAGTGATTGGTGAGAAATATTAATTCAACATAAATCCATCTGTAATTTTTGTCCTCCATTTTTACCTACCTCTGCAGTAGCGGAATATGATCAGATTTTCATGCATCTTGGAAGAGCAATGTGGCAGTCATAATAGCAAGAGATGAACATGGATTACTGATTAGGGTCGAATGTCTTGGAAAATCAGCAAGCTCTCCTCTACATAGTGAGTTACTATTGATAATGGTTGTGTTTTACTTTGGCAGATCGATCAAGGAAATAAAGCAAAATTTCAGCTTAAAACATTCATGTAGATGAGCTAATCAGCTGGCTTATAAACTGACTAGTAGATATGCTTACTAATAAATCACCCAAACGAAATGGCAACCGATGAAATCCCAAAAAGAGAAATTAGATCCTTCATGCAGCTTGACAGTATGGGATTTCCATCTATGCAGAGAATGAAACAAGATCAAGGGTGACTGGTATCTTCTTGCCTGGGACGATATGCAGCTCAGGTTAGGCAGAGGATGCTGATACACAACTACGGTGTGAGGGACTAAAGCGATGAACATAAGCAGTGACAGAGCTGCTGTCCACACCCTCAAACTACTGCTAACATGCTGAGAAGCCGGAGAACTGCTGCTGCTAAGATGCTTTTGTAATTTTTACTAAGAGTTAGCTACGATGACAGGACTGCGATAATGGAAATATGGTGGAGAAATGATGCTACGTTGAAGGTGTAAAGCGCCTACGTCTTCGCTGCTAAGCTGAACATGTTTGATGAGATGAAGCTACTAAGTGCTGCTATGATGTACCAGGAGTGAGTAGGCAGGCTCAGGTGGCTCTCTGAATTTTGATACAAAGGGCTGCTGTGTTGGAAGGCTGATCCAACATGGCTACAACTTTTGAACACCATACTGATTTAGCTCAGAGGAACATCTAAATAGAGAGGTCTTCTTTGCCTAATCGTGCTCCACTGGCTGTTGGGAGAACCAATAGAAGTTTGAAGGGTAATATACCAATATAATCCATATATTTGTGAAAGTGTCAATATAACTCTCTAATAATCGAAACTCAAAAGAAACTATACTTAATTGATGAAAGTCTCAATATAACACTATAGTGACATTCCGTCCTTGACTGTGCTTTTTCGGCTGTTGACCCCTCTGAAAATGACAAAAATACCTTGGACCAAAAGCTAAATTGGGTGGACAACTATACCCCTACCCATTGCCACTGAACCACCATTGGACCATCGCCGCGCCACCGTTGGACCAGGTACGGTTATATTAGCACATTATGAAAACTGATAAGGTTATATCAATACATGCAAAAACTTATAGGGTTATATCAGCACATTCGTAAAAAAATGTAGAGTAATATCAGCACATACTGTAAAAGCAAAGTGTATGGTAATACACTCGACTGGTCTTAACGGGGCATCATATAGACCATGATCACATCATTACAACATCATATACACCATAAAATTTGACATCATAACACCCTCTTTCATATCAAACACCATATCACATATCCTGACCTCATTTCAAAATCTATCAACATTAAAAACCTAGGTCGAAGAACACAGCAAAATAACAACTACACACAACACCAAGAATCATCCAATCATCAATCCAGACTAAACACAACAAAATAAACAAAATATCATCAAAACTCCTATATTCTATACCATAAATACCGCATATTACTATTCATATGACGAGCAGCAAAAGAAAATAACAGAATCAAACTCAATATCACATTAATCTAGTGAATTAAGAGGAATGCAAATGAAGATGCCATTCTTGAAGGGTTCCCGCACCTCCACTTCACTTCCGTAGTGTCAACCTCGCCAAAACTCCTCCTTTGCAGTCGGAATCACACTTTGGAACGTCAGTAATTGGTAGAAGAGGTTCAAATGGCGGTTGCGCGCGGTTGGCGTTGATTTTATACTTATATGACACTTTGTTTTTATAGTATGTCCAGTTACAACCCTACACTTTTTGAGAATGTGCTAATAACCCTATAAGTTTTAGGAATGTGTTTATTTAAACCTATCAACTTTCATAATGTGCTGATCTAACCCTACCTGTTACGGCTGCGGCGCGACGGTGGTCCGGCTGCGACACAACGGTGGTGGTAGGCGGCGGCATGGAAACAATAATTGGGGTATTAATGACGCTAAGGGCAATACCGTCATTTCCTATTTATTTTTTTTGGGTTTTTCCCAGAAGGGCAAAAATGTTTTTTACAGAATTCCAAGAAAGGGTATTGCACGTTTACTTATTATCTAGGGTTATATTGACACTTTCAATCATCCGAAGGTTATATTGACACTTATGTGAATTATATAAGGTTATATAACCACTTTTCTCGGGTGATAAGACACATAATAGTTTACTGTTGATACGTGAATGTGAGTCGAGGATCAATGTCTATATATCAATTACATGATGCAAATTCCCCCCCAATGTCTTTCTCATTATATTTTTCTCGTGTTTGTTGTTTAAGCTCGTAGTTTATAGTTTAACTCTTTCAAAACCAACCCCCCTCCAATGTTTCCTACTCTCGACACAAATATAAGGTGACACCAGTATGTGAACTTTGTGAATCTGTCCTTTAAACCCCTAGATCTCAGTGGACGAAATGATACTGCTATATATTTTTAGTAGTTAGAAGTGAGTAACGATGCCTGTGGGTCCTATTAATGTTGCATTTGTTAGTATTCAACGAGTATGACTTTTTGCTGGATCTAAACTTTAAGTGTTTATAAATTTAAAGAATTGAAAAATACTAAATATTGGACTCCACAAGACATTCCAGCACGAGGAGGATTCGGATGAAGTAGACATTGAACTCGAGAAATTCAAAGATGATTCCTCCTTGAAGATTGATAATTGATTCATTGTATTAGACACTGTTAGTTAGTATTGATAGGATTACTATTTTAACTGTAAGTTCCCTAATGGGAGGTTTTTGTTTAATGAAGAATGAATGCGGTCATATCCTACACTAATATATGTTTTAGTGGTACACTTATGTTGTTATTACCGAATCACTTCCTTTGCCTTTAGAGCTAAAAATGTGTCTGATAATGTCTTCTTTAGAGCTATTTGGTTTACCAACACACGAGCACTTGTAGTATATATTCCATATCTCCCATTTTGTTTAGATATTGTAAGTTCTTCATGTATTTGAAACCAACAACATTTGCATACTTATTATACAAAGTCTGTAATGTTTCTACATTTGTTGCTTTCACGTCGGCAAGACTTTCCATGACATCTCTTTGATTTAAATCAGGAAACTCTTTTCTTGAGTTTTGAAAATAAATAAAGGTTTTGATGTAATTAGTACATGTTGTAAGGTATTAAATGTCATCCATATGATTTTTTTTTAAAAAAAAACCACAAAATTATGTAACATCTGTTCAGGGTACAATAAGAAATACTAGTTGTAGATTAACATATACATGTTTTAACAATATAGAAATGATTAATTAGGTAACTTATGCACTATCTCCTGACAAAGTTTTGCTATTCATAAAATGAATTGACAATTTTAAACCAAATGCGTGTTTTTATTTAAATAGTACATGTTGTAAAGTAATCAATGCACAATTTATATGACAATTTTAAACAGTTAAATTTTAGTCTCTTATGTTCTGTGTACTATAACAAATACTTGTTTTAGTCTAACATATGCATGTTTTAACAAAATGATAACGATTCATAAATTAACTTATACACTACCTTTTGACGAAGTTTCATAATTCATATTCACAGTTTTTAAACAAATGCGTGTTATAATACAAAATATACGTATTGTAAGATAATAAATGCATAAACTATACAAATATTTTCAGCAACATTAGTTCATTTTGTTATTGTTTGCCACATGTTTTCTACATGTTCATAGCAATTGAATTCACAGATTTCCTACTTCAGATTTTTCATTCATGTCTAATTCTACAATAAAAGACATGTAATTGCAGTAGTTACCTTGTCGATTCTAGTTCGGACTAGTCTGATCTATAGGAGGTGAAATTTCAGTCGATTCGAACTCAATTTCGTACGAATCACATTGAAATTCATTAGGTTGATTTGTTCTAACGCAGAGACTATCTGATTTTTTTGTTGATTTCGATGATTGAATTTCGCTGTTGAGAATCTGAACATCTCCTAGGTCGTATTTAATCGAAGGATTGAATTTTGAAAGACTAATCGAGGTGGTGAGAAAACGGAAAAGATAAGAAACACGGAAGGAATGACAAAGATCATAATGGAGAAGAAATTGAGAAGGAAACCAAGGCAGAAGAAGAAGAAAGAAGAATATCCATGAAGCTTTCTTATAACTTGATCCGCATTTGATATAATCTGACCCGTGATCCAATTCATTTTCCTTTCCCAATTTTTCAAATTGCAATTAAGTTCTTGACATGTTCATAGTTTATGGACATGTCACCTATCACTTCTTCTCCTTACTAAAATACCATCTTGTAAAAAATGGATTCATCATGAAAGTATCCTACGACCAAAAGAATGAGTATAAAACACAATTAAAATTTGTTCGAGAAAAGTATCCTGTTAAACCGACTAACGCTTAGACCAATCATGAAATATCTCGTTACAATAGCTTTTAGGGTCAAAGTAATTATTTATACATTACGTTACATTTTAGTAGTTTTTTAATAGGAGTTCGTCTCTTGAAAGACAGTCTTTCCATAATTTATGGAATGATCAAGGTTTAAATTGAAAATTAGAAGAAATTAAGATGAAATTTTGGTTTGAATTAATCGGGTAATAAACTTATAACTACTGCACGTTGAATAATAATTTTTTAATTTAGAAACTAAAACCTTTTACCTTTTCTATAATTCTACTCCAGAATTCTTTTTTGGAGTGATTCTTTTTTTTTCAAGAACCAATCCATTCATATATTGATAATAAATTGGCAAAAGTCATACATTTTTGTCGAGGAGACGGGATATACCCTTACATAGAGGTGGGAAAATAAAATCATAAGATCTAAATCCTCTATGGTTAATTGAACTGCAAATACAACTAACTTAAAATGCACGGAAAAAAATTACAAAAATAAAATTATGATTACTGATGACAAAGACTCATATTTGTTGAGTCGAATCGGACCACCTGATTTGAGCCAACCCTAACCCAGTCAAACCAACCAGTTTCCAGTCGAACCACCTGACCTGAATCTAATCAGATTTACCAAAAATAGGTAGAAACACAAATAAGTCACAGCAATAAAAAACGCGATTCAACTCGCTGATGAGTTGCGCACCTATTAAAGTTTCAGAATCATCATTGCAATAAATGAAAACAAACAACAAAGCACCACATTAGTTATATCATTTATATAATAATCCAATCTAACCGTTAATTGGTCTAAAAGAAGAATTTGTGAAAAAATTCACATCATCTACTCCCTTTGTCCCAACTGAACTTGCACTCTTAATTTTTGAACACTATTCTCTTCAATATTTAATCATATATTTGAATAGATATATAAACAATAATATTATCACATATGATATTGTTCAATTCGTCGTAACAAGTAATTTCTAAATTTTAAAATTTTATTTGTCATTATTATATGTAGATAAATATATTAACGGTCAAACATGTCTTTTGAACGACGTGCAAAAAACAGTAGTCCAAGTCTAGTTCGAACGTAGTGGTATGAGATATTTTTCTTTTTGAGTCCAACTTTATTTAGGTTGAGACAAGCTTTTTGCATAAAAGAAAAGCAGGTCATATGTGGACAAAAATAAAATACATGGACTCAAAGTCAAAAAGTCTCAAAAAAGTTGAAGAAAATGGTCTGTCTAATCTCTGCACAACAGTTTCCCTCCCAACTGCCCCCAAAATTCATTTCTTGATCCATTTTCCCCCAATTCACATCCCCATAAACCCTAATCCCCCCAAATCCCACAATGTCTCCACCCAAATTCTCCCATTTATCAAACATTATCATCATCTTCATCGCAATCCTCGCCCCGGTAAAACCCGACCCGTCTTCCATCGTCTACGACGTCCTCAAATCCCACGAGCTCCCCATCGGAATCTTCCCCAAATCCATTTCAGGGTTTTCGATCGACTCCTCCTCCGGCAGGTTCCAGTTCCAGCTTCCGAATTCTCCCTGTGACGCCAAGTTCGAGAACCAGGTCCGCTACGACGGCAATGTCACCGGGATCATCTCCACCGGCCAAATCTCCAACCTCTCCGGCGTCGCCACGGAGGAGCTCTTCCTATGGCTCCCGGTGAGTGGCATCCAGGTTGATATTCCCAGCTCCGGGGTGATTTACTTCGACGCGGGTGTCGTTTCGAAACAGTTCTCCTTGTCTCTGTTCGAGGTTCCCCGCGACTGCACCGCTCCTGCGGCTGAGGAGAGTGAGAATGGCGTTGATGATAGGTTCTCCAAGCCGCTTGATCTTTCGTTCTTGAAGTCCCGGGCCCGCATTGTGGAGGTCGGTTTTGTTTCAAAATGGATCCCTTCCTTTTTTTATGCTTCTTTTGCCGAATGAATTGTTTTTTGTTTATTCATTATATTATATTGTGTTGGAATCATCCAAAGTGCGAGTTGTTCGTGATAGAAGATTTGTTTACTAGAATGGTGGCACGCTGACATGTGGTATTTAGGTTTATCTATCGAAAGTTAAAAAAGGAGAGGAAATGTTGAGGCTTATGAGAGGAGAGTGGTGGATTGTTTAGTGCCCTATAAAAACCTTAATTTTATCTATTTTAACATTTTCGTGGACTTACCAGCCTTTCAATTTAGGTTCTCAAAGGCAGATGTTTTTTCCAGATTGTGGTCGCATCTGAGCAAACATAGTTTAGATTTGATTTTTGAGGTATAACACATACTGAGTTTAGGTTTTAAAGCTTTGATTTTGGACTAATGTAAGTTTCTAGTATATATCACTATTACAAAATTTCTTACGAAAAATTATTGGTTGCTTCCAACACAATTCCGTGCTCTGATTTGCTAAAACAAGATGTTGTTCTGTTAAAATATGACTTCGTAGTTCATGACTTCATACATGACGCATATGTTGAATTGGGCAATAGTTCCTTGTGAACTGAGAAGTTATTTCATCGATAGATTTGGATTTGAATCATTTGATCATCTAGCTTTTGACAGACGTAAGAAACTTTCAGTCCTTTTGAATATCCTTGGCATCTTGCCAGTTAGTGTTTGCCTATTTATCGAGTTGGTTTATGGTCCTTAGTTGTAATAGTCTTTCAGTGTTTTTAGCATCTTATCTCATAAAGTTTTATTAATAATGAATCTGAGTGTTGTTACCACTGCTATGGAGTTTTTTGTGTTTCTTATATGGTTGCATTTTTTAGTTTGTTTGTATTGAGAAGATCATTGTTTTTGATGATGTATAGCATTGTTTGCAGAATCCATCTGAAAAATCTTTGAAAGAAGGAATCAGAGCGCATGAATTAAGAGCTGCTTCGTAGACCACTGGGGGTGTTGGAAAGGATGTGTTGTAAGTTGTAACGTTGTGACTGTTAAGAGTGGGCGAGCTTGTTCCTAATGTCTTGCATTGTTTTGGGTGGGGTTTTATTGTGCTGTGCTGTACTGTGCTTAGAGTTGCTTTGGCATCTTCACTTCAATGCAAACTGGTACATGTAGAATGTGTTATATTTGTCTGGGTATGTATAGATGAGTGTTATCAACAAATTTAAGCTCCACATGAATGGTTAATTGTCCATTTGGTGTGTACCTTTAGCCAGGTATTATAGCTATCCAAAACTTAATCCGTAACTGATTACGTGGGGAGGTTTTCCAACCTGTCGCAAACCTCCCTTTGAATCGAGACAGAACATGCCTATAGCTTTTGTGAATACGGCAGTCAAGCGTAGCTGCATCTAAACTAAGGTAGAGTTGGAAGGATTGCCTGATTGTATGACGATGATGTTTTGGGGTCTCATTTCCACTGGAAAATAGCGAATGATTTGATTATCAGATTTACAAGGCAATGAAATGAGATTTTATCGCATAGCAAACCATAATGAGGGTTGTTTCATCCCATTTTGAAATTTGCACATACTTGGTGGCTACTTTCAACGGCGTCATTTGCACGGGTGGCTGCCCTATACAATGTCTTCCCTGTTTAAATTCTGGAGTATGAATTCTTAGCGTAAAAGCGTACTTATGCCCAGAAAAAAGAGAGCATGGCAATTCGCATGAAGAAGTCGTATAAGACAAATTTGAGATACTGAGAAGAAAGATGGGAAGAGAACTCCGAAATGTAGAAGGAAATTACTAGCCAGCCCTTCAGTTACTCAGTATATTCCATTTTTTCACAGGGAAAATAAAGCTCCTATATCAAAAGTAAATTTTTTTGAATTGGTTAAGAAAATTATCAAACGTAATATTTTTGAATTGTTAAGGTTTTTTAAAATCATTATAGTGAGGCCAAACTGCATCATAAATAGAAATACTGCTCAACAGTGATAGTGAGGCCTAATTGGAATAACTGTCCATATTTTTTTTCCAGATATTTGCGAATTGATTACTCCACGTGCATACGATTGTGGCATTGGTATCAGTTTTCTCTTGAAAGCTTCCATGTACCTTCTTTTAACCACTTCTTCACCTGACTGTGAAACTATCTACACTAATCTGTCTTCACTTCTCCTGTTATCTGTAATCAGCCTTGAAATTTTGATCCTTAAGATTCTCCTTGCACCTAGATCTAGAAAAGAGTTCTCACTAGATAGACCCCCCATTACCTTAAATCATCTATGAAATGTGATACTCCCAAAGAAGTTCGTGTTGCCCATGAATTCTCTAGGGGATTACACATTCCTGGAATCCAGTCATCATGAATTCTGACCTCTTTGCCATCCTTGATCTGCCATTAAACATTAGGCCTAAGAAGTATAGCTCTCCAATGTATAGATCTCTATCTCATAGAGAAATCTTCTTTGACTTTCTCTTGCCAAAGGCTTGAAACTTCATATCCGCTGAACAATCTTTGTTTGACATGATTTTCCATGCTTGTTTTGCCAACAAAGATTGATTCATCAATATTGAATCCCTTAAACCAATTCCCCCATCATGCTTTGACCTGTAGAGCTTTTCCCAACTCATCCAATGGATTTTCCTTCCTTCTAAGAGGCCACTCCATATGAACTGCCTTGTAATGCCATCCAATTTTTGATAAATTTCTTTCGGCAGTTTATATATTGACATAGATATACCATATATTCAGTATACCATAATTGTGCTTGGAAAAAAAGTATGATTCCGTAGGTAGAATCAGATACGAAGATCTTCCCTTTGGTGTTAGTTTTGGCCTAGTAGAAGTTAGAAGCATGGTCATCAGCCCAAGTAGGAAGGTTCAGATCAACCCTTATCAATATTCAACATAGATTAAATACTTACTAGGTTATTGATAAGAGTTATAGCTGATGGCCACGATGCTATCTTACATGTTAGGCCCAAGGCCATATCATGCTTTCTGCTAGGCCGAAGCCTATCAGCCAAATGGAAGATTTTTGAATCTTATTATATCTTTAGATTACACACCTCCATCCCATGTACATTATAGTAGACCAAATATACGGTGACTCCATTATGGTGAGACAATTATTCCTACAAGGAAAGTGAATATCTATCTTAGCATTATTGGAAGATCTCTCATGGATTAACCGCTGTAAATACTGAGGTGATTCTTCATTTTATTCATTCAATTATAAATACTCAAATTTAACACCTTTTACTGACTCTACCATCAGAGTTTCTTCCCCTGGAACACTCCCGGGGAGTTTGTTTTACATGATTGTCGAACTGAAACAAGGTTCGACTTTCATGATTGTGGTTCAACATGTATCATTTGGCACGCTTGGTGAGACCTGATGGTCAATAACCGATCACAAATAGATTCGTTCATGGCAAACAAACGCCAACAATGTCTCATCCTTCACCATGGGGAACAATGGCGGAACTAAACCAAAATGTGAGGAGGGGCGGGACGGGGCAGAGCAGGGCTGTTGGAATAGTGTCCTTCAGTCAATGTGCATTTTCCATAATATAGTTTGAGGATTAATTACGGAGATAATTAATT
>JAULKM010000006.1:9919080-9939767 GCA_032355605.1 Rubia tinctorum | reverse complement strand
CAGCAAAGAAATAAAGCAGCAGGACAGAATTTGGTGGCCATAGCAAAATCTGAAATTTACACAATAGGCCATGAATGGAAAGTAAGGTTTGCTTAATTGCACAACAACCCTTTGTCAACCAACTCCAAAATGTAACTCCCGGTTTATAGGTAATATTTAGATGAAAGTTAGACGTTTTTTTTTCTGAATTTTGAAATCATAAGCATCGTTCTTTCAGATAAATTAGCACTACATGGTTGGGTCAGATTCGTGGCTATGAAATTCGATCGGGATAGATTTCAATTTAGAAGTCTGTGTGATTGATGTATTTGAACGAGAATGAATTCAATTTTTTTATTGAGCAGAGATTGTGGGTGAGTGACTTGTGTAGGAGTATTGTTCATGGTGATGGCTGGTGTTTTCAGTTGCATTTCGTCGGTATTGAGTAGAGTTTTTGGGCAGTGGCGAATCTAGAAAATTTTCAATGGGGTAACCAAATACTAATACCCCATATTAAAATATATATTTAATATTAATGATAAAAAAATTTTTGCATGTGGTAATCAAATACTAATACTTTTTTTTACCATGGGGTAACCATGATTACCCCATGCCCGTGAGTGACTTGTAAGAGTATTGTTCGAGGTAGTGCATGGTGTTACTGGTAGAATTAGGGTCGTCGGTGGCTATTGGCGTGGGATGGCTCCACCCCTGGTGAAGATGAGTTTTGAATATCAGTTATATGTTTATGTTACAATTTTGGGGGTCGGTTTATTGTCGGATTTTGTGTAATTGTTGGTTTGTAAATCAATTTTCCCTGTACAAGTTGGTCCAGTTTGACTTTCAAAATCAAAATATGTCATTTTTGTTGGGATGGAGACAGTATTCGTGCAATGTTTAACTTAAAGTACTCAGTAGATTAAAAAAACTGCTGTTCATTCCAAAAGGAAACAGTAATGTGAAGAGTGGTTGTAATGTTTTAGTGGTGTACTACGTCTTCAGTTGTTAAAAAATTGAAGATTTGGCAATAATTTGGATAATGCTGAAATCTGTAGCATGTACTTTGATCAGGTATGGTGGGAGGGTTAGTTATTGAAATATTTGACGGATCCAATCCATTGTCTTGACTTGGGACTTTGGCAGTTGGCATCTCTCTTTCAACATTTATTTGGTTGGGGTTGGGGTTGGGGTTGGGGTTGGGGTTGTTACGTCATGTATTTTACCGGTTACGTTATAATACATACACATATATGTATTAATTTTTTTTTCCTTTGGGGTGTTTATTTAATCCTTTTGACCCATATTTTTAAACCACCTATTTTCTCCCTCTCCCTCTCATTTCACTTTCTCCCTCACTCTCTCATCCCAACTGAAATCCGCCGCTACCACCACCTCTGGCCGATCACCGCATCCCGCCGGCCACCACGTCGCCGGAAAAGTTAGTTTCGTTTGTTTATTTAATTCAAATACGATTTTGATAGTGTATCTGTAAGAAAATGTTGCTGGTTTAATTTAAATACGATTTCGTTTGGAAGAAGGGGGCGGTGGTGGTTATTCAAACAAGTTGGGAGAAGGGGGCGGGACCATTGGTTCATGGTAATTCAAATATGATTTCGTTTGGGTTGATTTGCTGGGTTGCGGTTATTGTGTTGATTTGCTGGATTTTGTGTTGATTTGTGGGCTGACGGGGACCGAAATGATGGGGCAAGGAGAGGAGAGGGCAGAAGAGAGATGGCTGAAATGGGTGGGGCTGGCGGACGGCGGGGGAATGCTGACGGAAGGCGGGGGAATGCTGACGGAAGGCGGTGGAATGACGGGGACGGTGGTCGGCCTTGGGCGGTCGGGACAAGGTGACCGGAGGGGTCAAGGGGACAGCAGTGTGAAGGGGCGATGTGAAGGGGACCGGCGGCGGCGTGAATGGGGGCGGCGATTTGAAGGGGGCGGCACTGGGAGATCTGACGGGGGGTGGGTTTTAGGTTAGGAAAATAGTTTAAAATAGAAGAAGGGAATAAATGTTGGCAAAGTTTTGGGAAAGACGGTCTTTCCATAGACTTATGGAAATGCGGAGTTTTATTATAATAATAAAAAGTGTATTTGTTGCAATATTAAAATTTTATTACGCAACGTGTAGTAGTTATAAAAGTTATAACCCAGTTCATACAACCCAAAAATTTTATCTTCATTTCTTAAATTTACACTTTAAACCTTGGTCTTTCCATGACTTATGGAAAAATCTTCTTTCAAGAGACGTACTCATAAATGTATGATCAAAAATAGATAAATATTTAAATGAAAATAAAGAAATATTGAATTAAAATTATATGAATAGATAAAAATCTGGAAATAAATTTGTTAATTAAATAGAATGAAAATAAAATTAAAAAGAATTAATTTAAATTGTTAATTAAATTTGGAGATTCTATTTTTTAATTAAATGGAATTAAAAATAGAGACATATTGCTCGTATTGATGAATATAAATAGTATTCAAATTCCAAAAATTATAAGAATCTAGATGCAAACATAATATTCTAAAAGTAAAGTTGAAACTGAAAATAATATTCTGAAAATAACATTTCAATAAAATAATTTTGGAGTTAAATTTGATGATAGTTCAACTAAATTATCTATTACTTTGAAAATAATATAAATAAATATTTCTTTCTCTTTGGTTTTTAAATTGAACTGTAAACTTTTAAATTAATATGGGAAAAAATTAAACCTAAAGATGAAAATGAAAAATAATTTTTTAAATTAAATAAAATTATTTGAAAATATTGTTTGGATAAAATTGTAAGATAAAAATATTATTAGAAAATATATTATAATAATCTATTAGGAAACTAAATATTATAAGTAAATAATAATCTTAAAATAACATTGTAATAAAATATTTTTAGAGTAAAATTTTATGATGGTCCCATTTAATTATTACTTATTTTTTAAATAACAGAAATAAATAATTATTTGCATAAAAAATATTGAATGTTTTGTTAGAAATTTGTTCTTCGTGTTATACCTTTTCATTATACTTTACTAAATATGTAATTTATTATTTATGACATTTAACATTTAATTTCTTTATGTGTTATATATTTCACCAATAATTAAGTAATTGTTAGCGTAATAATTTTATTTCATATATTATAGGTGAGCGCTGAATGGAGACGCCTTGATAAAGGTCATAGTATACGTGAGAGGGGGATCAGCGCGTCCGCCAGACAGGCGAGAAGTAGTGCATCTGTCCAGGAACAGTTGCCGGATTTTGTGCAAGATAACGTGGTACATGTTGAGCCAACTTCTCCAAGGGCCGGTCATCATTTTGCTCCGATGGAAATCTAGGATGGTCTGGATCTGAACATTGTCACAGGCGGTGGAATGTATTCCTTCCCGGAGGAAGTAAACTGGCAATCTATGTTTCAGCCTTGGGATGAAGTACCCGCATGTAGCCCACATGATGGTTGTGGTGTAGATCCACGACGCGGCATTGAGGTGGGATAGGGTACATCCAATACAATAAATCCTTAGGGGACCAATATTATTTTTTGTACGACTTCATGACAAGTTGAAATCCAACATGAAGGGCTGTCTGTTGCAGGTACGAATAAACTTCGATATGACTTGGAAACACATTTGATGTCGCAAATGCTGAGTAACCATTCTCACCTGGAACCACTCCATTTGATTCACCGCCATCCTTAAATAACAGTATGTATCAAATAATTATTTTCGGGTACGCACAAAAAATAAATTCTACTTTTCTTTGAAACTGCATGACATCCACGAACACGTATTGAAATTAACATCATTCAAACTACTAGTAATGGAATCTACAACCACATCATTCTACCACCACATTTATAACCAATGATCTATACATCACTCAAATAAATAATAAAAGACAACTACACATTTTTATCACTTACATAAAAAAATTATTTTATTTATACCAACGTTTCATGACAATTAGTATAACCACACTAAATTTGGTTATATCATCATTATTCGAATCATATGTTATATGTCATATTAACCTACCAACAAGTCCGCAAATATAACATATATACTAAAATATGTACCAAAATTATCACCAAACTCACCAAATTTATATTCCACATATTTATTTTCAAATTCAATTTTAAAATGACATAATGTCTACAATTACACAATGACTATCCTATCGATCCCTTATTAACATGCTACCGAATTAATTCATGTGTAGGTGTTTCTTATAAATGACAACAAACACCTACACATTTTATAATCTCTTTTTATATAATACTAATTTAAGTAAGATTGAATTTTTTCAATCTTACTACGTAAAATTAACATGTTATCAACTCTTAATGATGAAATCTAGAACAAAATTAAATATCACATAAAATAAAATATAATAAATATTTAAATTATAATAAAATATAACTACATTTTCAAATATAATAAAATGCATTTTAAATTATAATATAACTACATTTTTAAATTATAATATAACTACATTTTAGATTATAATATAACTACAATTTAAATTATAATATAATTACATTTTAAATTATAATAAAATATCACATAAAATATAATATAATCTTCTATTTAAACAACTAATGAGTCATAATTTTAACAATTAAATTTAAAAAAATACCTCATAAGAAGACATGGAGTTTTGACCACCCAAATGTAGAGTAATGTTGTGATTTTTTTTACCACCTCTAAAATTTACAACCAATTTTATAGACATTTTTGAAGCCATTTTCGGATCAAATGGCATTAAATATGTGGAGATGGGAGTTGGGGAAAGAGAATTGAAAACTAAAATGCAAATATGAAGAGAGAACCAAAACAGGGGGGAAATGAGAAGGAAATCTGGTTTTGAAATGAGAACCGGAAAGGCATAAAAACAGGGAAAATTGGAAGGAGAGCCGGAAGGGAGAACCTGAGGGAGAACCGGAATGACGAACCAAAACAAGAACCAGAAGGAGAATCGGAAGGCATAATCGGAAAGCAAACCGGAAGAGAGAATGAGGGAGAGAACCGGAGCGGAGAATGGAGGAGGGAGAGGAGAATGAGAACCAAAGCGGAGCGGAAAACCGGCGGAGAATAAGGGAATAAGGGAGGGAGCGGAGCGGTGAATGAGAACCGGAGCGGAGCGGCGAGGCGAATGAGAACCGGATCGGAGAATGACAACCGAATCGGAGAATGCGAACTGGTGCTGAGACCGGAATTAGGGAGATGACCGTGGGTGTGGAAATAGAACGGTCAGGGGAGAGCGGAGGTCGGTGGCGGAACGGGCGGCGAAGAACGGTGGAAAGAGAACGGCGGGGGAGAGCGGATGTCAACGGCAGAACGGCCAGCGAAGAACGGTGGAAAGAGACCGGCCGAGGGAGAGCGGAGGTCGGCTGCGGAACGGGCGGCGACCAACGGTGGACAATCAATCTCCGGAGACCACCGCCGGCCTCCGCCCACCGCCTGGCTCCGACCACCTCCTGGATAAGTTGATTATTAAATTGATTTAAATTGATTAATTATTTTGTAATTAAATTTTAATTAAATTGATTCATGAATTAATATTAAGATTAAAAATATATAAAAAATACAAAAGGTATTTCGTTTGTAAAAAATAAAAGGTGCGATATAGCGATCCACTTATTAAATGAACAAATTGTTACTATTTCTATGTGGCAAAGGTGATTTAATTCAAATTCAATCTTATTTTTAGTCATTATAATTTTTGTGAAATATTATTTTTAGTTATGTCATATTTTTTAAAATTTTAAGTATAGTCATTGTACTAAAAAAAGTTGCACTCCCCTGTTCAATTTCAAACTGCAATTTAACTATTCATTTGGTCAAAACTTCCTAATTCTGACCCTAAAACTGAATTAATATAAATATAAATTGATACATTGTTAGATTCGATATAACATATATTTTCAAATATCAAATTTTCGCAAGTTTTAATTATATTTATTGAAAAATATTAAGGATAAAATATTTTTCAAATCAGTTGTTAAAAGTCAAAAGATGAAAATTGAAATGACACACGGGGAGTATATTTTTATCATTTTGTCACCTATTGTTGCTAAGATTCTAAGTCCGACAAAGGTGTAAAATATAAAAGACTTTATTATGGTGCATTGATATCACATCAATGACACGTTAATAAATTCTTTTATATTTTACATGGTATCAGAGCCAAATATTTGAGACATGTACCCTAGTTGGGTTTATTGTGTCGATGTGTGGATCCCCTTTAATTTGACCCGATGTGGGTCGTGGAGTGTTTCCACGTTGACACGTGAGGGGGCATGTTGAAAGATATATCCCACATCGATTTCTTAAAGACTAAATGATTTACATATAAGGTTTGGGTCACCCCCACTTAGTGTCAATTGGTTTTAAGATGGAAGCTCAAGATGTCTTGAAATTTAACAGAACGCGGAGGAAAATCAATTGAAAACATTTCTCAATAATTTAGAAAATTTTAGAACATGTTACAAGAATGGAATAAAACATACTATATAACTTAAAACCAGGTACCTAAACTCCCATATTCTCTATAATACGATTATATAGTCTTTTATATTCTATTTATAGTCTAGAAAGAAATATAGAGTGAGTTCCAATCAAACACAACAATATATAAAAACTTGTTGTTAGTAGAATTAGTCAGCACAGTTAGTTAGTACAATACACTTAGTCAAGGTTGTTAGGATTAGAGTTATCCTCTCCTTAGGACTCTCGTATATTGTTGTACTCTTTCTATTTATACTGATGAATACAGAGCAGCAGGGATCATCCCGATTATACCAAATAACACATCTAAATAGAGAGGTCTTGTTTGCCTCATCGTGCTCCACTAGCTATTGGGAGAACCAATAGAAGTTTGAAGGGCAATATACCAATATAAGTTATATAACCCTATATACTTGCGAAAATACCAATATATCTCTCTAATCGAAAATTCAAAAGAAATCATCGAAAGTGCCAATATAACACTCTAGTGACATTCCGTCCTTGATTGTGCTTTTCCGGTTGTTGACCCCTCTGAAAATGACAAAAATATCCTTGGACCAAAAGCTGAATTTGGGTGGACAGCTATACCCTTGCCCACCGCCACCGAACCACCATTGGACCACCGCTGGACCAGGTAGGGTTGTATTAGCACATTATGAAAATTGATATGGTTATATCAATACACTCCAAAAATTTATAGGGTTATATCAGAACATTCGTAAAAAGTGTAGAATAATATCAGCACATACTATAAAAGCAAAGTGTATGGTAATACACTCGACTGGCCTTAACGGGCGACCACAACATCATATACACCATAAAATTTGACATCATAACATCATCATTCATATTAAACACCATATCACATATCTAAACCACATTTCAAAACCTATGACATTAAAAACCTAGGTCGAAAAACATAGCAAAATAACAACTACACACACAACACCAAGGATCATCCAATCATCAATCCAGACTAAATACAACAAAATAAAAAAATCATCAAAACTCATATATACTATTCCATAAATACCGCATATCTCTATTCATATGACGAGCAACAAAAGAAAATAAAAGAATCAAACTCAATATCACATTAATCTAGTGAATTAAGAGGAATTCAAATGAAGATACCATTCTTGAAGGGTTCCCGAACCTCCACTTCACTTCCGTTGTATCAACCTCGCCAGAACCCCTTCTTCGCCATCGGAATCACACTTTGGAACGTCGGCGATTGGTAGAAGAGGTTGAAATGGTGGTTGTGTGCGGTTGGCATTGATTGTGTACTTATATGACACTTTTTATAGTATGTTCAATTATAACCTTACACTTTTTGGGAATGTGCTGATAACCCTGTAAGTTTTAGCAATGTGCTAATTTAACCCTACGTGTTACGACTGTGGCGCGACGGTGGTCTGGTTGCGGCACAACGGTGGTGATAAACGGCGGCATGACAACAATAATTGGGGTATTAATGATGCTAAGGGCAATACCGCTATTCCTTTTTTGGTTATTTTCCAGAAGGGCAAAAATGACTTTTACAAAATTCCCAAAAAGGGTATTTTTGCACTTTTACTTATTATCTAGGCTTATATTGACACTTTCAGTGATCATAAGGTTATATTGGTACTTAAGTAAATTATATATGGTTATATAACCACTTTTCTCATTTTTGAATCAACCTCTCCACATCGGGTGATAAGGCATATAATAGTTTATTATTGATATGTGAATGTGAGTCGAGGATCAATGTATATATATCAATTACATGATGCAAATTCCCCCCAATGCATTTCTCATTATATTTATCTCGTGTTTGTAGTTTAAACTCGTAGTATAAACTCGTAGTTTATAGTTTTACTCTTTCAAAACCACCACCCCCATGTTTCCTACTCTCGACACACATACGGGGTGACGCCAATAAGTGAACTTTGTGAATCTGTCCTTTAAACCCCCTAGATCTCAGTGGACGACATGCTAACTTATTGTTATCTACTTTTTAGTAGAGAAGTGAGTAACGATGCATGAGTGCCTCATTAATGTTGCATTTGTTAGTATTCAATGAGTATGACTTTTTGCTGGATTTAAACTTAAAGTGCTTGTAACTGTTAAGGAATAAAAAAAATAATGTATATTTAACTCCACAAGACATTCCAGCACGAGGAGGATCCAAATGAAATAGACATTGAACTTGAACTTGAGGAATTCGAAGATGATTCGTCCTTGAAAATTGATAATTGATTAATTATATTAGAGATTGTTAGTTAGTATAGATAGGAGTACTATTTTAACTATAAGTTCCCTAATGGGAGATTTTTGTTCAATGAAGAATGAATACACTTATATCCTACACTAGTATATGTTTCAGTGGTACACTTATGTTGTTATTACCAAATCATTTCCTTTGACTTTAGAGCTAAAAATGTGTCTGATAATGTCTTCTTTAGAACTATTTGATTGACCAACACACGAGCACTTGTAGTATATATCTCGTATCTCCCCTTTTGTTTAGATGTTGTAAGTTCTACATGTATTTGAAACCAACAACATTTGCATACTTATTATACAAAGTCTGTAATGTTTCTACATTTGTTGCTTTCACGTCGGCGAGACTTTCCATGACATCTCTTTGATTTAAATCAAGAAAATCTGTTCTTGAGTTTTGAAAATAAATATAGGTTTTAATGTAATTAGTACAGGTTGTAAGGTATTAAATGTCGTCTATATGAAAATTTGGAAAAAAACAAAATTATGTAACCTCTGTTCAAGATACTATAAGAAATAATAGTTGTAGACTAACATATACATGTTTTAACAAAATAGAAACGATTAAGTAGGTAACTTATGCACTACCTCGTGGCAATTTTTTGCTATCCATAAAATGAATTGGCAATTTTAAACCAAATGCGTGTTTTTATTTAAACAATACATGTTGTAAAGTAATCAATGCACAATTTATATGACAATTTTAAACAGTCGAATTTTAGTCTCCTTTGTTCTGTGTACTATAACAATTACGTAGCATTGGTTTTAGTCTAACATATGCATATTTTAACAAAATGATAACGATTCATAACTTAACTTATATACTACTTTTTGACGAATTTTCACAATTCATGTTCACACTTTTTTAAACAAATGCGTGTTATAATACAAAAGATACGTATTGTAAGATAACAAATGCATAACCTATATAAATATTTTCAGCAACATTAGTTCATTTTGTTAATGTTTGCCACATGTTTTTTACATTAGCAATTGAATTCACAGATTTCCTACTTCAGATTTTTCATTCATGTCCAATTCTACAATAAAAGGCATGTAATTGCAGTAGTTACCTTGTTGAGTCTAGTTCAGACCAGTCTGGTCCGTAGGAGGTGAAATTTAAGTCGATTCGAACTGAATTTAATACGAATCACATTGAAATTCAATAGGTTGGTTTTTTCCGACGCAGAGACTATCTGATTTTTTTGTTGATTTTGATGACTAGGCCTTCGCCGTTGAGAATATGAACAATTCCTAGGTTGTATTTCCTAGGTCGTATGGAGAAGGAAAAATTGACGAAGAAGGAAACCTGGCAGAAGAAGAAGAAAGAAAAAGATCCAGGAAGCTTTCTTATAACCTGACCCGCATTTGATATAATCTAACCCATGATCCAATTCATTTTCCTTTCCCAATTTTTCAAATTGCAATTAGGTTCTTGAACAATTCATAGTTTATAGACATGTCACCCATCTCCTCTTCTCCTTACTAAAATACCATCTTGCAAAAAATGGATTCATCATGAAAGTATCCTACGACCAAAAGAATGATTATAAAACACAATTAAACTTTTTTCAAGAAAGTCTCCTGTTAAACCGACTAACGTTTAGACCAATCATGAAATATCTTGTTACGATAGCTTTTAGGGTCAAATTAATTATTTATACATTACGATAGATTTTAGTAGTTTTTTAAAAAGAGTCCATCTCTTGAAAGATAGTCTTTCCATAAATTATGGAAATACCAGGGTTTAAATTGTAAATTAGATGAAATTAAGATGAAATTTTTGTTTACATTAATCGGGTCATAAACTTATAACTATTGCACGTTGAATAGTAATTTTTTAATATAACAACTACAACATTTACCTTTTCTATAATTCTACTCTAGAATACTTTCTTGGAGTGATTCTTTTTTTTCTTACAAAACCAGTCCATTCATTACTCTTTTGTCAAGGAGATTAGATATACCCTTAAATAGAGGTGTGAAAATAAAACCATAAGATCTAAAACATCTATGCCTAATTGAACTGCAAATACAACTAAATTAAAATGCATGTGAAAAAAATTACAAAAATAAAATTATGATTGCTGATAACAAAGACTCATATTTATTGAGTCGAATCGGACCACCTGACCCGAGTCAACCCTAACCCAGTCAAACCAACCAGTTTCCAATCGGACCACCTGGCCTGAATCCAATCAAATTTACCAAAAATAGGTAGAAACACAAATAAGCCACAGCAACCAAAAACGCGATTCAACTCGCCGACAAGATGTGCACCTATTAAAGTTTCAGATTCATCATTGCAATAAATGAAAACAAACACCAAAGTACCACATTAATTACATCATTTATATAATAACCCCATCTAACCGTTAATTGATCTAAAAGAAGAAATTGTGAAAAAAATTACATCATCTATGACTATGAGTTATTTTTCTTTTTGAGTCCAACTTTATTTAGGTTGGAGTCCAACTATGAGTCATGAAAAAACCAAGGTTTAAAGTGTAAATTAGAAGAAATCAAGATAAAATTTTTGGATTGCATGAATTGGGTTATAAATTTTATAATTACTACATGTTGCATAATAAAATTTTAATATTGCAACTAAAACCTTTTACGCTTTATTATTGTAATTAAATCTCATTTTTCCATAAGAATATGGAAAGACGGTATTTCTCAAAACTTTGTACGACAGCTTTTGGCATAAAAGAAAAGCAGGTCATATGTGGACAAAAATAAAATAAATGGACTCAAAGTCAAAAAGTCTCAAAAAAAAGTTGAAGAAAATGGTCTGTCTAATGCCTACACAACAGCTTCCCCCCAACTGCCCTCAAAATTCATTTCTTGATCCATTTTCCCCCAGTTCACATCCCCAAAAACCCTAATCCCCCCAAATCCCGCAATGTCTCCACCCAAATTCTCCCAATTATCAAGCATTATCATCATCTTCATCGCAATCCTCGCCCCGGTAAAACCTGACCCGTCTTCCATCGTCTATGACGTCCTCAAATCCCACGAGCTCCCCATCGGAATCTTCCCCAAATCCATTTCAGGATTTTCGATCGACTCCTCCTCCGGCAGTTTCCAGTTCCAGCTTCCGAATTCCCCCTGCGACGCCAAGTTCGAGAACCAGGTCCGCTACGACGGTAATGTCACCGGGATCATCTCCACCGGCCAAATCTCCAACCTCTCCGGCGTCGCCACGGAGGAGCTCTTCCTCTGGCTCCCGGTTAGTGGCATCCAGGTTGACATTCCCAGCTCCGGGGTGATTTACTTCGACGCGGGTGTCGTTTCGAAGCAGTTCTCCTTGTCGCTGTTCGAGGTTCCCCGCGACTGTACCCCTCCTGCGGCTGAGGAGAGTGAGAATGAAGTTGATGATAGGTTCTCCAGGCCGCATGATCTTTCGTTCTTGAAGTCCCGGGCCCGCATTGTGGAGGTCTGTTTTGTTTCAAAATGGATCCCTTCCTTTTTTAATGCTTCTTTTGCAGAATGAATTGTTTTTTGTTTATTCATTATATTGTGTTGGAATCATCCAAAGTGCGAGTAGTTCGTGATAGAAGAGTTGTTTACTAGAATGGTGGCACGCTGACATGTGGTATTTAGGTTTATCGAAAGTTAAAAAAAAAAGGATATGTTGAGGCTTGTGAGAGGAGAGTGATGGATTGTTTGGTGGCTTAAAAAAAACCTTAATTTTATCTATTTAAACATTTTTGTGGACTTACCAGCCTTTCGTTTTGGGTTCTCAAAGGCAGATGTTTTTTTTCCAGATTGTGGTGGCATCTTAGCAAACATAGTTTAGATTTGATTTTTGAGATATAACACAATCTGAGTTTAGGTTTTAAAGCTTTGATTTTGGACTACTGTAAGTTTCTATATATCACTATTACAAAATATCTTACGAAAAACTATTGGTTGCTTCTAACACAATTCCGTGCTCTGATTTGCTAAAACAAGATGTTCTGTTAAAATATGACTTCGTAGTTCATGACTTCATACATGACTGCATATGTTGAATTGGGCAATAGTTCCTTGTGAACTGAGAAGTTATTTCATCGATAGATTTGGATCTGAATCATTGGATCATCTAGCTTTTGACAGACGTAAGAAACTTTCAGTCCTTTTGAATATCTTTGGCATCTTGCCAATTAGTGTGTGCCTATTTATCAAGTTGGTTTATGGTTCTTATTTGCAACAGTCTTTCAATGTTTTTAGCATCTTAACTCATTAAGTTTTATTAATAATGAATGTGAGTGTTGTTACCGCTGCTATGGAGTTTTTGTTTTTCTTATATGGTTGCAATTCTTTGTTTGTTTGTATTGAGAAGATCATTGTTTTGATGATGTATAGCATTGTTTGATTGCAGAATCCATCGGAAAAATCTTTGAAAGAAGGAAGCAGTGCGCATGAATTAAGAGCTGCTTCGTAGACCACTGTGGGTGTTGGAAAGGATGTGTTGTAAGTTGTAATGTTGTGACTGTTAAGAGTGGGCGAGCTTGTTCTAATGTCTTGCGATGTTTTGGGTGGGGTTTTATTGTGCTGTGTTGTGCTTAGAGTTGCTTTGGCATCTTTACTTCAATGCAAACTGGTACATGTAGAATGTGTTATATTTGTCTGGGTATGTGTAGAGGAGTGTCAAAAACAAATCTAAGCTCCACATGAATGGTTAATTGTCCATTCGGTGTGTGCCTTCAAGCCAGGTTTTATAGCTATCCAAAACTTAATCCTTAACTGATTACGTGGGGAGGTTTTCCAACCTGTCGCAAACCTGCCTTTGAATCGAGACAGTACATGGCTATAGCTTTTTGTGAATATGGTAGTCAAGCGTAGCTGCATCTGATCTAAGGTAGAGTTGGAGGGATTGCCTGATTGTATGACGAAGATGTTTTGGGGTCTCATTTCACTGGAAAATAGCAGATTATTTGATGATCAGATTTACAAGGCAATGAAATGAGATTTTATCTCTTAGCAAATCATAAGAAGGATTGTTTCATCCCATTTTGAAATTTGTACATACTTGGCTACTTGCAACGGCGGGTGGCTGCCCTATACAACGTCTTTCCTGTTTAATTCTGGAGCGTGAATTCCGAGTGTAAAAGCATACTTGTGCCCAGAAAAAGGAGAGAGAGCATGGCATGATGAAGTCTTATTAGACAAAATTGACACTCCCTCCATACTAGATTAAATTACCCCCTTGCTTTTTTGTCACTATTATCTATCAATGTTTGACCGCATATTTGAATATATATAAGTTACATTTTTATTATATGTGATATTATTAAATTCATCGTAACAAATAGTTTCTAAATATTAATTTTTTATCTGCTGTTATATTACGTAGGTAAACATATTAACAGTCACACGTTTTTTGAATAGCGTGATAATGATTGCAAGGTAAATTAAGCAGGGACAGAGGGAGTATAGGCAAAAAAAATGACTTTTGGTATGACATCACAAGGATCAATTGAAACATCAAGTAATGAATTTGAAACATCAAATCTGTAAATAAAAAGGCGCGCATTGGGTGAAAATGGGGAGTAAAATTGACCCGCGAGATTTTTCGACCTGGATTCTTGACCCGCGAGATTGTTATGACTTGGAATTATTAATTCCTCAACTATGTATGCCCAGCACATTCTAAAAATTAGTATTTGAAACTACATCTCTAATTAAACTTGATAATGTTGCACACTAATCATTGATCTCGCCGTGAGACGGTATCGCACAAGATTTTGTCTGCCCATCAATTGGCTAAAGATGTACTGACGTCTATTCCCTATAACTAAAATCATTTGCTCGATTTAAAAAAAAGTCCAACAACCCTTAACTTCAAATCCAAACTTTTGAACTCATTTCATCACCCTCCATATCAAAAAGTTTCGAAAATTCCAAATCCTCTCAAACCAAAATCCGAAACCAAACCCCAAAACCTATCCAACAGACGGGCCTAACCGGTAAACCTACATTCAGTTTAGTCTCTGTTTTTCTAACATTGAGTCCGTTTAACTGCAAAAAAAAAGACATATTTGATCATAAATAACTTTAATTGAATACAATAACGAACGTCATGTTAGGTGTTTTTGGATTCTCCGTAACATGTACTTCTAGAAAGTAAAATTTTATAATTCATTATTATATGAAATTGAAGTTATCAGTGGTCAAATATGTTTTGAAATTTTTTCTAAAAAATGAGTAATTGTTAAGAAACAGAGGGAGTAGAATTATAGGTGTCAATTGGGCGGGATCGGGAAGAAATTGGATGAGAAATTAATAAATTAGCAGTTAATGAGATCGGGTATTAAATACTCATTAGTTTTTTGGGGTTGGGCGGGATGAGAATGATTATGTTAATGAAATTTTTTGATCCCAATGGGTCCCAAATTATGTTAACTTAATGGAAACCCAACAAATACCAAATAAATACCCAAAATTATCCAATTAAATGCATATGTAATATTTAACATAAAAAGTCAATATAATTCACAAATTATACATTTTTAACGCATATATAAATCAATAGGTTAGTAGTTTGGTATTATTAGAAAGACCGTCACTCATTCACATGCTTAAATTATATTCTAATTTGTCGTCAAGGGTACAATTCATGTCTTTTCATTTTATTTCTACAACACTTAGGACCATAAATGAGTCGAGTTGAACTCGAACAACCACTAATTCGAATTCAACTCGTTTAAAATATCTCGAGTTCTAACTCAACTCAAACTCGTGCGAACCTGTAGTATATTGGCTCAAGCTCGAATGAAATTAGTTTGACTCGAGTTCGATTTTGAGTGAAATTATTTTGATTCGAGCTTCATTTTTATTTTGCACTCGCGGCATGATTAAATATAATTTTTATTTTAATATACATTTTAATATTTATTTTAGTAAATATATATTATGTTGGATCGATAACTCCAACAAGTTTAACGATCAGTGTTAATTGGATTCGACTCTCAAGTTTGAACTTGAATAATTTATGAGTTGGTTCAACCGCACTCGAATTCGGTCAAATTTGAATTTGATTCAAGCTTTGATAAAGATGCTCGTAAACAGTTCGGTTCGTTTACATCCCTAGAGTGACAAAACTTGAGCCCGTGAACAGTTCTGATGTAAACGAAGCAAATTGTATGCGAACAACTCAGTCGAATCTCGATTTGAATTCCAATTTGATCGAGCTCGTACATTATTCGGGTTCGAGCTCATACAATATTCGGCCTCAAGCTCGTACAGTATTCGAGATCGAGCTCGAGCTCGTACAGTATTCTAGCTCTTAAAGTATTCAAGATCGAGCTCGTACAATATTCGAGCTCGTATTCAAGCTCCAGCTCGTACAATATTCGAGCTTGAGCTCTTACAGTATTGGAGCTCGAACTCGAACCCAACTAATATTGTTCGTTAATATCAAGTTTACAGAGCCAACATCTTATATATATCATTCTTATTAAATATAATGTAATATAATGTAAATAATACAATATATTTTATCATTGCTCGATTTCGAGCTCGAACTACATTAATTTCACTTGATTTCGAGGTGAATCGTGATTTTATAGGTTTAATTGAATCGAATCGAGTTCGAAATATTTTAAACGATTTGAACTCGAACAAACTCTTTTACAATCGTAGTAGGAATTTGATGAACTTTGAAAAATGTAACTATAAAAATAGTCATAAAAGAGTAAAAAAATATCCACGTTTGTGTGGAGTTTAATTACATTAAATAATATATTCATCAAAAGACTAGAATCGATCGGATATTAATTGGGTACCCATAATTACCCAATTTTAAATGGGTATAAGGGAAGATTGAAATCTCAATCTCATTTTTCCTTGTAACCAATGACTATAAAACTCATTTGAAAATAATGGAAATTTCTTATCCATTGGTTATTTGGATTAATTGCAATCTCTCCTTGGTGACGTTAAGGCAAGGCCAGTGGTTGGTATCTCAATGGTCAAAGATGTACTCTTTTGCGTGGACATCACATCACTGAGCTGTGTTTCTATTTCATGATGGCGTTTGGCCTCGCTATAATGATTAAAGAAGAAAATTTTCTTAACCAAGTCAAAAAAATTACTTTTGATGTAGGAGCTCTATTTTTTTCCTGTGAAAAATTGGAATATACCGAGTAACGGAACGGAAGGGCTGGCTAGTAATTACTGCCTACATTTCTGAGTTCTCTTCCTATTTTTTTTCTTCTTCTTTTTTTCAATACTAAAATCACGTGTCTAAAGTTAAATTTGGATATTTTGTGTTTATACTTTCTCCGATTTTTTAACATTGACTCACTTTGTTTTATGGTTTTTAACATTGGTTCTTTTTTTGGATAGATTTTTGCTTGTTTTCATCTACACAATTTACTTTTTACTCTTTCAATGCATTCTCAACCACTAATTCTACCTTTTTGAAATCAAGTGTAAAAAATAAGTGAGTCAATGTTAGTGAACCGGAGGGAGTATGTTAAAACTTTTGACACTTTATACATGTTAACACTATTGAGTGGTTTTATATTATTTAAATTTAAATTTAAATTTAAATTTATACTTTCATTTTGATTGATGTGTTAATTTTTCAGCACGTACTTGTAAAAATTAATATTTATGTTTTAGTTGGGAATATTATATTTTCAACGGTGTGTTCATTTTCAAATTTTAATATAGTTGTTTTTTACTGATATTAGTGTCGCATTTTGATGTGACACTTGATATTTTAAACTTAATGTGTATTTTTAAGTTTTTGTTATGTGTTTTCAGTGTATAGATTTGATGTTTATCTACTATAATTTGATGTGTATTATAGTATTTTTAACATTATGTATATTTTAGTATATGTTTCAACTATTTTTATTTTGATATGTATTTTTAGTGTTTTCATTTGATATTTAATTATTTTTATTTGACGTTTTATTTTCAATACTTGATATTTCAACCAAACATTTTGATGTTTTTTCATAATCTTTTCTTTCACTAAAATATGTATTTTAAAGTTAAATTTTGATATTTTAATGTAAATCTTGTGTGTTATATTTTTGACACTTTATACACTTCGACTTTAGTTTGTGATATTTTATTTTATGTTTTTTGATGTATTGATTTGATATTTATCTATTCTAATTTGATGTCTATTTTAGTATATTTTTTATTTGATGTATAACTATTGTAATTTGATGTATAATTTTATTTGATATTTAACTATTTGAATTTTTTATTTTTAAATATATTTATTTTGATATTTTAAAATTTATTTTGATCTTTTATTATTTTCACATGATTTTTAGTTTTTTAAATGACAAGGTCTTGGGAAAGACGGTCTTTCCATAGATTTATGGAAAGACGGGGTTTAATTATAATAATAAAAGGTAAAATGTTTTATTGCAATATTAAAGTTTTATTATGAAACGTGTAGTAGTTATAAATTTTATAACCCGGATCATACAATCCGAAAATTTTATCTTCATTTCTTCTAATTTATACTTTAAACCTTGGATGGATAGACAGTCTTTCAAGAGACAGACTCTTTTTAAATTGATGTGTAATTGGATTTAATTTTTAAATACAAAGCCCAAAAATTTTCAGCCCAAACAAAGCCAAAATATTGGGCCAGCGTTTGACCCATCTTCCACAAAATTGTCAGAACCTCTCCTTCCATTTCCGATCACCGGAAAACCCGTCGACCTTCAACAAATCCTAGGGGTGGCAAAATAGACCCGTAACTCGCGGGTCAAGCGGGTTATCTAATTTTAAACCCGTATGGGTATGGGTAAAATGGGTAATGAGTTAAATGGGTAATGAGTTAAATGGGTAATGGGTCAAATGGGTAGTTGAAAAATATGGGTTGAACGGGTTGGGTTTGTGGGTTGACCGCGGGTTTACCCATTTGGGTTTATACCCGCTGGTTTACCCATATTGGTTGGTATATAAACACATATGAGTAAATATATGGGTTGAAATCCGTGGTTTTACCCATATGGGTTGGTATATAAACCCATATGAGTCAATATATAGGTTGAAACCCACGGGTTTTAACCATATGGGTTGATACATAAAATCTATACGGGTTTATACATGAGTTGAAATCCGTGGGTTTACCGATTTTTGACTCGTAATGACTATCAACCCGCGGGTTGAGCGGGTTTCAACTCGACCCGTGTTGACCCGACCCATTTTTTACCCATCATAAAATAGGTCAAAATGGGTCATACCCATATTTTTTTAATTACCCATTTTACCCATCCCGTATTTGACCCGTCTACCCATTTGCCCCCCCCTAACCTCGCCTTATTGAGAAGAGGAAGTTTAAGGAAATGTGGCATATCCATAAATTTGTGAATAAATCACTTTACCTTTTACATTAAAAATTGTATCTTTTAAAAAAATTAATACTATATTTATAAGTTAAAACAAGTAATAATGTGTATTTTATTGTGAGAATATTAAAAAAACAATATAAAAAGTATAATGTTAATTTTTTTACAATTTACAATTTACAATTTTAGTGTGTAATTTAATAAATAAAATGGATAAACAAAACAACAAACTATCTTATAATTTAATAATAGACCACAAGACATTTAAAAAAAGAAGACCACAAGACCTCCATTATTAAATTCATGGAATCTCTTCCATGGTTCATTCCATTGAACAAAGTTTATTTATTTTGATTCAAATAAAGATTTTGTGAAGAACCTTAAATATTGAAGCAGCATCTAAATCTCATAAACTTTCGTTTGTTTTTTAAGTGCTCTTAATCATGACAAATTTTAATGACATGTATCATAATTTGTCAGCAATTGAGCAGGAATCACACCATCAAGATGCCAAAGATGAATTAAATACACCATTTCTTTTATAATTCTTATTGAAATTTTTAGTTGTCATTGGCTGGGTATACTTATAAGAGGAAGTCCGACAGATTCTCCAAAAGTTTCTCTAAAATGAAAAATGAAAAATCATATTCTTTATTTTTTTCAACTCCAACATATTCTTTATTTTGCACAACTTTAAATTTAATAAAACAATATTGAACTTTTTTTAACACTCTCTCTGTAGACTAAGTTGCACTTTTACTATTTGACAAGCTAACACTGTCAAACTTTGATCACATATTTGACCACATAATATTATAATATGTGATATTGTTGGATTCGTCATATTAAGTAGTTTCTCCAAATTTACATATATTATATTTGTAACCACATCTCAAATTAAACTTAAATATATGAGTTAAGTGCTAAAATACTCTATGTTTTGGTTGAAAGTGCCAATCTAACTCTGTAAAATCTCAAAGTGCATTTATAACCCTATTATTTGCTCGAAAGTGCCAATTTAACCCTCGAAACCTTAATTTGGTCGGAATTCTATGAATTGACTATTATACCCTTGTATAAAAAATAATTCAGAAAAAATGATAGGACAGTTAACCCCTTTTTCTTTTTCTTCTCAAATCCATCTTTTTTCGTTCTCGGATATTTTTTATCCTTCTTCCCGGGCCAATTCTAGAAGCGGCAGTATGGCGGTCAGGAAAAAAATCTGGGGCCAACAAGGGAGACGCCAAGTGAGGCGCTGCAACTCCACTGGTCTGAATCTTATTTGATGAGCAAAGGATGCCGCTGTTCCATAAGGAAGATGAGAATGATATACGCAATGCCGCCCGTGATCTTGCTTCGATCTTAGTTTGTAGCTCTTTAGTTGTGTTGGTTGTGTAACCGTCTTTCGTTATGGTTTGTAGACCGTAGATGAATCTCTGGGAATTTTAATAAACCAACTCTCTATAGGTGAATATATATTTGTTGATGGGTTTCCGTAGCGGTGGCTAGGTAAATGCGAGTGGCCTTAGGTTGGTGGGGTGGGCTAGGTTTCAACGACAATGGCTAGGGTTTCAGTGGCGGAGTAAGGGGAGGGGGATTTCAGCGGCGGAGTAAGGGGAGGGGG
>JAULKM010000006.1:9851391-9895733 GCA_032355605.1 Rubia tinctorum | reverse complement strand
TCCTCTTCTGAATCAGCATCTCCTTCCGCTAGAGCAGCAGAACCTGATTTGTTTCCCGATTGCCTCATCATCAACTTATTTGGACACTCATTTTTCCAGTGCCCCTTCTCCTTACAGTACCTACAGATATCACCGGGTTTGGGAACCTTTGGCTTCTTACCTTTTTTCTTTTCGCCGTTTCCCTTTCTTTTATCGCAACTAGTAAACAAACAAGAGGCCTGATTATCTGTTCCTAAACTGCTAACACTATGACGTAACTCCGTTGCTTTCAAAAACATGCAAGCACGAACTCTCATGGTCTTGTTGGTATCTTTGTTAATGAAGAAATCCATATATCTCTTTCCAGGTCTGGTTTTCTCCATAGAAATGCTGGATGGTTTGGAGTGTGCTAGAGACCGAAGAAACCTTTGCTAGTTTTCTTGAAATGTTAGAGAATGTACTTAGCGGGTATTTATATATATTTACATCTGGGTCGCTTTATATATGTAAAGTAAATCAAAAATCCTGAACGGCAAATTGTTCTAACTTAGAAAAAAATGTACGAACTCTATTGTTCATTCATTTTTTTTATTAGTTTCAAAATTTCCCTAGAATATACTGTTAACTTGATGCTTAAGTAATTCTAAAAAAAACATAGGTACTAATTATATATAAATTTCAAAATTTATATAATCAGGCAATACATGTGCGTTGCACGGCTATATATGACTAATTTAATTTATATACTTTTCCCAATGTATGGTGTGATAATAATTTTTTGTTATCGTTATAGTAACCATTTACAATTGTTCTTAATCACACATATATAAGTTCCTAAAAGAAGGGCATCGGAACTTGAAACTCCAATACAACCTATGGTAGATTCAAAATGCAAGGATGAGGATGCACGTTTACAATTGTAAATAGGGGAATCTACAAAGCCGGGAAGAAACTTGACAATCATACAAGCAGTGCTAAAAAGAAAACAGCACATCATAACTAGAGGCATATGTTTGGAAACAAACTAGTACCTAAACAAAAAATAAGAACACAAAAGGAAATTAAAATTCTGTATTCGGAATATCATTACGAATTCTCCCGGGAGAAATATATTTCAAAAGATATAAATCAGTTGTGTGCAAGTTAAAGAATCTGTTTACTTCAAATAGGTTTTAAAATTATTAATTAAAATATTTTATCACACATTATAATGAATAATTTCATATTTATTTAAAATACATTAGTCATAAATATGTGTGCATTGCACGGTACTCGCCCAATTGAAATCATTTTTTAAAATACTATATTTAGGTATAAAATTACATCAATTTAACTTTTTTTTTGCTGATGGTTACATAATTGTTTTGAGTTTTCAATGTTATGATTGTCATTTCTCATTTTTTTAAAAATTGTTATAGATATTTTTATTTTCAAGACACGCGAGATGAAACCTATCCCTGCACTCCTAGCACTGGACCATAAGACTATCCGGGTTGTAAGGCATCTCATACTTACAATACAAAGCGATACGATCAGGGACGAAAGCTACGGAGCCAACCTTTTACTCTATCCGGCAGTAATAAGCAACAATTCCTACCATTTTAAGCTTGGTGTAGTTCTTGAAGGAGTGGACAAAACAGTGCCCTCAATCATGTGGGCACTCGCGGTGGCATAGTGGTCCAAAATGAACCGTTCCTTCGCATCCTACAGATGTTGTGTATCGCCTCGATCTTTTCCACTCAAGGTGTGTACGGTGACTTGCCTGGCTCCATTGCTCTCAAAAACACACATGCATGAACTCTCACGGTCTTGTTGGTTTCTTTGTTTGTGAAAGAAACTATAACTCTCTTTCCAAGTCTAGTTTTCAACTTAATAAATGTTGGATGGTTTGGAGTCTGCTACAGACCGAAGAAACCTTCGCTATTTTCTTGAAATGCTGGAGAACGTACTTATCGAATATGTATAAATATTTACAGCTGGGTCGCTAAATATATGGTAAATAAATCAAAAGTCCTGAATGGCGAAGTATTCTAACTCTATATTTCATTCAATTTATTTTTTATTAGTTTCAAAATATCCCTATAATATACTGTTGATGTGATGCTTAAGTAATTCTATAAAACATAGGTATTAATAATATATAAATTTCAAAATTTATATAATCGGGAAATATCTGTGCGTTGCACGACTATATATGACTAATTTAATTTATATACTTTTCCCAATGCACGGTGTGACAATAACCTTTTGTTATCATTATAGTAACCATTTACGATTGTTCTTAATCACACATATATAAGGTGTACTGAAACTCCAATACAACCTATGGTTGATTAAAAATGCAAGGATGAGGATGCACAGTTGCAAATGCAAATAGAGGAATCTGCAAAGTCGAGATGAAATATGACAATCAAACAAGCAGTGCTGAAAAGAAAACAACACATCATAGATGGAGGCATATGTTTGGAAACAAACTAGTACCTAATGAAAAAATAAGAACACAATGGGAAACTAAAATTGTGTATTTGGAATGTCATTACAAATGCTCCCGGGAGAAAAATATTTTAAGAGATACAAATCAGTTTTGTGCAAGTTAAATAATCTGTTTACTTCAAATAGGTTTTAAAATTATTCCTTAAAATATTTCCACACAATTTGAGATCTTAGCATTGATGATCGTTTACAGAGATATGACATTATAATAAATAATTTATATTTATTTAAAATGCATTAGTCATAAATATTCGTGCAGTGCATGATACTCGCCCAATTCTAATCTTATTTTTGAACTACTATATTTAGGTATAAAATTACATCAATTTAATTTCGTCTTTTTGCTTATAATTATATTTTTTGAGTTTTCGATGTTTATGCTGACATTTCTCTTTTTTTAAATTGTTATAGAAATTTTTATTTGCAAGACACGCAGGATGAAACCTATCCCTACACACCTATCCCTACACCCCTAGCACTAGATCATAAGACTAACTGGTTTGTAAGGCATCTCACACTTACAATACACAGCGACACGGTCGGGGACTAAAGCTATGGAGCCAACCTTTTACTCGATCTGGAAGTAATAAGCAACAATTCCTGCACTTTTAAGCTTAGTGTAGTTCTTGAAGGAGTGGAAAAAATAGTGACCTCAATCATGTGGGCACTCGGGGTGTTATAGTGGTCCAAAATAAACTGTTCTTTCACGTCGTGCAGCTGTTGCGTATCGCCTAGATCTTTCAAGCAGTGCTGAAAAGGAAACAACACATCATAATGGGAGGCATATGTTTGGAAACAAACTAGTACCTAATGAAAAAATAAGAACACAAAAGGAAATTAAAATTGTGCATTCGGAATATCATTACGATTGCTCCCGGGGGAACATATTTCAAGAGATACAAATCAGTTCAACAGATATGTCATTATAATAAATAATTTCATATTTATTTAAAATACATTAGTCATAAACATTCTTGCAGTGCACGGTACTCGCCCAATTCTAATCATATTTTGAACTACTATATTTAGGTATAAAATTACATCAATTTAACTTCTTCTTTTTTGTGGATGATTACATAATTCTTTTGAGTTTTCAATGCTTATAATGTCATTTCTCATTTTTTAAAATTTGTTATAGAAATTTTTATTTTCAACACACACGGGATGAAAACTATCCCTGCATCCCTAGCACTAGACCATAAGACTAACCAGGTTGTAAGGCATCTAACACTTACAATACATAGCAACATAGTCGGGGACGAAAGCTATGGAGACAACATTTTACTCGATCTGAAAGTAATAAGCAACAATTCCTACACTTTTAAGCTTAGTGTAGTTATTGAAGGAGTGGACAAAACAGTGACCTCAATCACGTTGGCACTCAGGGTGTCATAGTAGTCCAAAATAAATCGTTCCTTTGCGTCGTGCAACTGTTGTGTATCGCCTCGATCTCCTCCACTCGCTCTATGTACGGTAACATGCCTAGCTCCGTTGCTTTCAAAAACACGCAAATATGAACTCACACTGTCTTGTTGGTTTCTTTGTTAGTGAAGGAATCCATATCTCTCTTTCCAAGTCTGGTTTTCTCCATAGACATGTTGGATGGTTTGGAGTGTGCTACAGACCAAAGAAACCTTCGCTAGTTTTCTTGAAATGTTGGAGAACGTACTTAGAGTGTGTGTGTGTGTCTGTGTGTGTGTGTTTACAGCCGGGTCACTGAATATATGGAAAATAAATCAAAAATCCTGAAAGGCGAATTGTTCTAACTCAGAAAAAATGTACGAACTCTATTGTTCATTCATTTTATATTTTATTAGTTTCAAAATTTCCCTAAAATATACCGTTGACTTGATGCTTAATTAATTCTAAAAAACATAGTTACTAATTATATATAAATTTCAAAGTTTATATAATCAGGCAATATATGCACGTTGCACAACTATTTATGACCATTTACGATTGTTATCATTATAGTAACCATTTATGATTGTTCTTAATCACACATATATAAGGTGATAAAAGAAGGGTATAGGAACTTGAAACTCCAATACAAAATATGGTTGATTCAAAATGCAAGGATGAGGATGCACAATTGCAATTGCAAATAGGGGAATCTGCAAAGTCTAGAAGAAACTTGACAATCAAACAAGTAGTGCTAAAAAGAAAACATCACATCATAACTGGAGGCATATGTTTGGAAACAAACTAGTAACTAATGAAAAAATAAGAACACAAAAGGAAATTAAAATTGTGTTTTCGGAATATCATTACGAATGCTTCTGGGAGAAAAACATTTCAAGAGATGCAAATCAGTTGTGTGCAAGTTAAAGAATATGCTTACTTCAAATAGATTTTAAAATTATTCATTAAAATATTTCATCACACAATTTGAGATTTTAGTACTAATAATAGTTTATTGAGATATGATATTATAATGAATAATTCCATATTTATTTAAAATATATTAGTCATAAATATTTGTGCATTGCACGGTACTCGCCCAATTTTAATCATATTTTGAACTACTATATTTAGGTATAAAATTACATCAATTTAACTTCTTCTTTTTTGCGGATGATTACATAATTTTTTTTAGTTTTATATGATATTACTTACATTTCTTTTTTTTAAAAAAATTGTTATAGAAATTTTATTTTCAAGACACGTGGGATGAAACCTATCCCTGCACCCCTAACACTGGATGATAAGACTATCCGGATTGTAAGATATCTCACACTTACAATACACAGTAATACGGGTGGGGACAAAAGTTACGGAGCCTACCTTTTACTCGATCCGGCATGAATAAGCAACAATTCCTACACTTTTTATCTTGGTGTAGTTCTTGAAGGAGTGGACAAAACAGTGCCCTCAATCATGTGGGCACTCGGGGTGTCATAGTGGTCCAAAATGAACCGTTCCTTCGCGTCGTGCGGCTGTTGCGTATCGCCTTGATCTTTTCCACTCGCGCTGTGTACGGTTACTTGCTTAGCTCCGTTGCTATCAAAAACACGCAAGCATGAACTCTCACAGTCTTGTTGGTTTCTTTGTTTGTGAAGATATCTATAACTCTCTTTCCAAGTCTAGTTTTCACCATAAAAATGTTGGATGGTTTGGAGTATGCTAAAGACCGAAGAAACCTTCGCAAGTTTTGTTGAAATGTTGGAGAACATACTTATTGGGTATTTATATATATTTATGGCTGGGTCGCTGAATATACGGTAAATAAATTAAAATTCATGAATGGCTAATTGTTCTAACTCAGAAAAAAAATGTACAAACTCTATTGTTTATTAATTTTATTTTTTATAAGTTTCAAAATTTCCCTAAAATATACCGTTAACTTGATTCTTACGTAATTCTATAAACCATAGGTACTAATAATATATATAACTTTAAAATTTTATATAATCTGGTAATATCTGTGCGTCGCACGGCTATATATGACGAATTTAATTTATATACTTTTCCCAATGTATGGTGTGACAATAACTTTTTGTTACCATTACAATAACCATTTACGATTGTTCTTAATCACACATATATAAGGTGTATTGAAACTCCAATACAACCTATGATTGATTCAAAACACAAGGATGAGGATGCAAAGTTGCAATTGCAAATAGGGGAATCTGCAAAGACAAGAAGAAACTTGACGATCAAACAAGCAGTGCTGATAAGAGAACAACACATCATAACTGGAGGCATATGTTTGGAAACAAACTAATACCTAATGAAAAAATAAGAACACAAAAGGAAATTAAGCTACAGAGCCAACCTTTTACTCGATCTTGCATTAATAAGTAACAATTCCTACACTTCTAAGCTTGGTGTAGTTCTTGAATGAGTGGAAAAAACAGTGACCTCAATCACGTGGGCACTCGAAGTGTCATGGTGGTCCAAAATGAACCGTTTCTTCGCGTCGCGCAGCAGTTGCATATCGTCTCGATCTTTTCCACTCGAGCTGTGTATGGTGACATGCTTGGCTCCGTTGCTTTCAAAAACATGCAAACATGAACTCTCACGGTCTTGTTGGTTTGTTTGTTAGTTAAGGAATCCATACCTCTCTTTCCAAGTCTGGTTTTTTCCATAGACATGCTAGATGATTTGGATTGTCCTACAAACCGAAGAAACATTCGCTAGTTTTCTTGAAATGTTGGAGAATGTACTTAGCGGGTATTTACATATATTTACAGGTGGATCGCTGAATATATGAAAAATAAATCAAAAATCCTTAAAGGCGAATTGTTCTAAAACAGAAAAAAATGTACAAACTCTATTGTTCATTCATTTTATTTTTTATTAGTTTCAAAATTTCCCTAAAATGCACCGTTGACTTGATGCTTAATAGTTATAAAATACATAGGTACTAATTATATATAAATTTCAAATTTTATATAATTAGGCAATATCTACGCGCTGCACGACTATATATGACTAAT
Organism: Rubia tinctorum; assembly: GCA_032355605.1. Classification (NCBI taxonomy): domain Eukaryota; kingdom Viridiplantae; phylum Streptophyta; class Magnoliopsida; order Gentianales; family Rubiaceae; genus Rubia; species Rubia tinctorum. Next base: position 9,888,819 of record JAULKM010000006.1, on the reverse strand, counting down.
TTAATTTATATACTTTTCCCAATGTTTGGTGTGAAAATAATTTTTTGTTATCATTATAGTAACCATTTACGATTGTTCTTAATCACACATATATAAGGTGCTAAAAGAAGGGTACAAGACCATGAAACTCCAATACTGCCTATGGTTGATTCAAAATGCAAGGTGGAGGATGCAAAGTTGGAATTGCAAATAGGGGAATTTGCAAAGTCGGGAATAAACTTGACAATCAAACAAGCACTGCTGATAAGAAAACAACACATCATAACTGGATTCATATGTTTATAAACAAACTAGTACCTAACGAAAGAATAAGAACACAAAAGGAAATTAAAATTGTGTATTCGGAATGCCATTACGAATGCTCCCGGGAGAAAAATATTTCAAGAGATACAAATCAGTTCTGTGCAAGTTAAAGAATTTGTTTACTTCGAATAGGTTTTAAAATTATTCCTTAAAATATTTCATCACATAATTTGAGATTTTAGCATTGATGATCGTTTATAGAGATATGACATTATAATAAATAATTTCATATTTATTTAAAATACAATAGTCATAAATATTCGTGGAGTGCACGGTACTCACCCAATTCTAATAATATTTTGAACTACTATATTTAGGTATAAAATTACATCAATTTAACTTCTTCTTTTTTGCGGATGATTACATAATTCTTTTGAGTTTTCAATGTTTATACTGTCATTTCTCAGTTTTAAAAAATTGTTATAGAAATTTTTATTTTCAAGACACGCGGGAAGAAACCTATCCCATCACCCCTAGCACTAGACAATAAGACTATCCGGATTGTAAGGCATCCCACACTTACAATACACAGCGATACGGTCGAGGATGAAAGCTACGGAGCCACCCTTTTACTCAATCCCGCAGTAATAAGCAACAATTCCTACACTATTAAGCTTGTGTTGTTCTTGAAGGAGATGACAAAACTGTGACATCAATCACGTGGGCAATGGAGGTATCATAGTGGTCCAAAATGAACCGTTTCTTCGCATCACGAAGCTGTTGCGTATTACCTCGATCTTTTCCACTCGCGCTGTGTACAGTGACTTGTTTAGCTCTGTTGCTATCAAAAACACGCAAGCATGAACTCTCACGGTCTTGTTGGTTTCTTTGTTTGTGAAGAAATCTATAACTTCATTTCCAAGTCTAGTTTTCACCATGGAAATGTTGGATGGTTTGGAGTGTGCTACCGTCCGAAGAAACCTTCGCTAGTTTTCGTGAAACATTGGAGAACGTACTTATTGGGTATTTATATATATTTACAGCTGGGTCGTTGAATATACGAAAAATAAATCAAAAATCATGAATGGCTAATTGTTCTAACTCAAAAAAAATGTACGAACTCTATTGTTCATTCCTTTTTTTTTATTAGTTTCAAAATTTCTCTATAATATGCCTTTGACTTGATGCTTAAGTAATTCTCAAAAACATAGGTACTAAACATATATAAATTTCAAAATTTATATAATCGGGCAATATCTGTGCGTCCCGCGGCTATATATGACTAATTTAATTTATATACTTTTCCAAATGTATGGTGTGACAATAACTTTTTGTTATCGTTATAGTAACCATTTAAGATTGTTATAAATCACACATATATAAGGTGTATTGAAACTCCAATACAACCTATGGTTGATTCAAAATGCAAGGATGAGGATGCACAGTTGCAATTGCAAATAGGGAAATCCGCAAAGTCGGGAAGAAATTTGACTATTAAACAAGCAGTGCTTATAAGAAAACAACACGTCATAATTGGAGGCATATTTTTGGAAACAAACTAGTACCTAATGAATAAATAAGAACACAAAAGTAAGTTAAATTGTGTATTCGGAATGTCATTATGAATGCTCCTGGGAGAAAATATTTCAAGAGATACAAATCAATTATGTGCAAGTTAAAGAATCCGTTTACTTCAAATATGTTTTTTAATTATTCCTTAAAATATTTCATCACATAATTTGAGATTTTAGCATTGATGATCGTTTATAGGAATATGACATTATAATAAATAATTTCATATTTATTTCAAATACATTAGTCATAAATATACGTGCAGTGAACGGTACTCGCCCAATTCTAATCATATTTTGAACTGCTATATTTAGGTATAAAATTACATCAATTTAACTTCTTCTTTTTTGCGGATGATTACATAATTATTTTGAGTTTTCAATGTTTATATTGTCATTTCTCATTTTTTTAATTGTCATAGAAAATTTTATTTTCAAGACACACGGGATGACACCTATCCCTGCACCCCTAGCACTAGACCATAAGACTATCTGGGTTGTAAGGCAACTCACACTTACAATACGCAGCGATACGGTCTAGGACAAAAGCTACGGAGCTAACCTTTTACTCAATCCGGTAGTAATAAGAAACAATTCCTACACTTTTGAGCTTGATGTAGTTCATGAAGGAGTGGAACAAATAGTGACCTCAATCACGTGGGCACTCAGGGTGTCATAGTGGTCCAAAATGAACCGTTCCTTCGCGTCGCGTAGCTGTTGCATATCGCCTCAATCTTTTCCACTCGCGATGTGTACGGTGACATATCTGGCTCGGTTGCTTTCAAAAACACGCAAACATGAACTCTCACGGTCTTGTTGGTTTCTTTCTTAGTGAAGGAATCCATATCTCTATTTCCATGTCCGGTTTTCTCCATAGGCATGCTGGATGGTTTGGATTGTGCTACAGACCCAAGAAACCTTCACTAGTTTTCTTGAAATGTTGGAGAACATACTTAGTGGGTATTTATATATACTTAAAGCTGGGTCACTGAATATATGGAAAATAAATCAAAAATCCTTATAGGCAAATTGTTCTAACTCAGGAAAAAAATGTATGAACTCTACTATTCATTCATTTTATTTTTTATTACTTTCAAAATTTCCCTAATATACCGTTGAATTGATGCATAAGTAATTCTAAAAAAAGGTACTAATTATATAAAAATTTCAAAATTTATATAATCATGCAATATCTGTGCGATGCACGGCTATGTATGACTAATTTAATTTATATACATTTACCAATGTATGGTGTGAAAAAAATTATCGTTATAGTAACCATTTACTATTGTTCTTAATCACACATATATAAGGTGCTAAAATAAGGGCATAGGAACTTGAAACTCCAATACAACCTATGTTTGATTCAAAATACAAGGATGAGGATGCACAGTTGCGATTGCAAATAGGGGAAACTACAAAATCGGGAAGAAACTTGACAATCAAACAAGCAGTGCTGAAAAGAAGAAAAAAACACATCATAACTGGAGGCATATGTTTCGAAACAAACTAGTACCTAATGAAAAAATAAGAACACAAAAGGAAATTAAAATTCCGTATTCGGAATATCATTACGAATGCTCCCGGGAGAAATATATTTCAAAAGATACAAATCAGTTGTTTGCAAGTTAAAGAATATGTTTACTTCAAATAGGTTTTAAAATTATTTATTAAAATATTTCAACACACATTGAGATTTTAGTATTGATGATCGTTTATAGAGATATGACATTATAATGAATAATTTCATACTTATTTAAAATACATTAGTCATAAATATTCGTGCATTACACGGTACTTGCCCAATACTAATCATATTTTGAACTATTATATTTGGGTATAAAATTACATCAATTTAACTTCTTCTTCTTTTGCGGATGATTACATAATTTTTTGAATTTTCAATATTATTACTGTCATTTCTCATTTAAAAAATTGTTATAGAATTTTTATTTTCAAGACACACGGGATGAAACCTATACATGCACCCCTAGCACTAGACCATAAGACTATCCAGGTTATTAGGCATCTCACACTTACAATACACAGCGATACGATCGAGGACGAAAGCTACGGAGCTAACCTTTTACTCGATCCGGCAGTAATAAGCAACAATTCCTACACATTTAATCTTGGTGTAGTTCATGAAGGAGTGGACAAAACAGAGCCCTCAATTATGTGGGCACTCAGGGTGTCATAGTGGTCCAAATTGAACTGTTCCTTCTCGTCGTGCAGCTGTTGCGTATCGCCTCAATCTTTTCCACTCGCGCTGTGTACGGTGACTTTCTTGTCTCCGTTGCTTTAAAAAACATGAAACCATGAACTCTCACGGTCTTGTTGGTTTCTTCGTTTGTGAAGGAATCTATAACTCTCTTTCCAAGTCTAGTTTTCACCATAGAAATGCTGGATAAATTGGAGTGTGCTACAGACCGAAGAAACCTTCGCTAGTATTCTTGAAATGTTGGATAACGTACTTATCAAGTAGTTATATATATTTACTGATGGGTCGCTGAATATATAGTAAACAAATCAAAAATTCTTAATGGTGAATTATTCTAACTCAGAAAAAAATTCAAGAACTCTATTGTTCATTCATTTTAATTTTTATTAGTTTCAAAATTTCCCTAAAATATACCGTTGACTTGATGCTTAAGTAATTCTATCAAACATAGGTACAAATAATATATAAATTTCTAAATTTATATAATCGGGCAATATCTGTGCGTCCCAGGGCTATATATGACTAATTTAATTTATATACTTTTCCAAATGTATGGTGTGACGATAATTTTTTGTCATCGTTATATTAACCATTTAAGATTGTTCTTAATCACATATATATAAGGTGAATTGAAACTCCAATACAACCTATGGTTGATTCAAACGCAAGGATGAGGATGCACAGTTGCAATTGCAAATAGGTGAATTTGCAAAGTTGGGAAGAAACTTGACGATCAAACAAGCAACGCTGATAAGAAAACAACACGTCATAATTGGAGGCATATGTTTGGGACAAAACTAGTACGCAATGAAGAAATAAGAATACAAAAAGAAATTAAAATTGTGTATTCAGAATGTCATTAAGAATGCTCCCGGGAGAAAAATATTTCAAGAGATACAAATCAATTCTGTGCAAGTTAAAGAATCTGTTTACTTCAAATTGGTTTTAAAATTATTCCTTAAAATATTTCATCACACAATTTGAGATTTTTGCATTGATGATCGTTTATCGAGATATGACATTATAATGAATAATTTCATATTTATTTAAAATACATTAGTCATAAATATTCGTGCAGTACACGGTACTCGCCCAATTCTAATCATATTTTGAACTACTAAATTTAGGTATAAAAGTACATCAATTTAACTTCTTCTTCTTTTTTGCAGATGATTAAATAATTTTTTTGTGTTTTCAATGTTTATACAGTCATTTCTCATTTTTAAATAATTGTTATAGATATTTTTATTTTCAAGACATGCGGGATGAAACCTATCCCTGCACCCCTAGTACTCGACCATAAGACTAACTGGGTTGAAAGGCATCTCACACTTACAATGCACAGCGACACGGTCGTCGACGAAAGCTATGGAGCCAACCTTTTACTCAATCCGACAGTAATAAGCAACAATTTCTACACTTTTAATCTTGGTGTAGTTCTTGAGGGAGTGGACAAAATAGTGACTTCAATCATGTGGCACTCGGGGTACCATAGTGGTCCAAAATGAACCGTTCCTTTGTGTCGCGCAGCCGTTGTGTAGCGTCTCGATCTTTTCCACTCGTGCTGTGTAAGGTGATTTTCCTGGCTCCGTTGCTTTCAAAAACACGTAAACTTGAACTCTCACGGTCTTGTTGGTTTCTTTGTTAGTGAAGGAATCCATATCTTTCTTTCCAAGTCTATTTTTCTCCATAGACATGCTAGATGGTTTAGAGTGTGTTTCAGACCGAAGAAACCTTCGCTAGTTTTCTTGAAATGTTGGAGAACGTACTTAGAGGGTATTTATATATATATATATATACAGCTGGGTCACTGAATATATGGAAAATAAATTAAAAATCCTGAATGGCGAATTGTTCTAACTCAGGAAAAAAATGTACGAACTCTATTGTTCATTCATTTTATTTTTATTACTTTCTAATTTTCCCTAAAATATATCGTTGACTTGATGTTTAAGTAATTCTAAAAAACATAGGTAATAATTATATATAAATTTTATATAATCGTGCAATATCTGTGCGCTGCACGGCTATATTTGACTAATTTAATTTCTATACTTTTCCCAGTGTATGGTGTGACAATAACTTTTTGTTATCATTATAGTAACCATTTATGATTGTTCCTAATCACACATATATAAAGTGCTAAAAGAAGGGCATAGGAACTCGAAACTCCAATAAAATCTATTGTTGATTCATAACGCTAGGATGAGGATGCACAGTTGCAAGTGCAAATAGGGAAATCTAAAAAGTCGGGAAGAAACTTGATAATCAAACAAGCAGTGCTGAAAAGAAAACAACACATGATAACGGGAAGCATATGATTGAAAACAAATTAGTACCTAATGAAATAATAAGAACAGAAAATAAAAATAAAATTATGTATTCAGAATATCATTACAAATGCTCTTGGAGAAAAATATTTAAAAAGATACAAATCAGTTGTGTGCAAGTTAAAAAATCAATTTACTTCAAATAGGTTTTGAAATTATTCATTAAAATATTTCATCACACAATTTTAGATTTTAGTATTGATGATCATTTATAGAGATATGACATTATAATAAATAATTTAATATTTATTTAAAATACATTAGTCATTAATATTCGTGCATTGCACGGTACTCACCCAATTCTAATCACATTTTGAACCTATGTTTAGGTATGAACATACATCATTTTAAATTATTTTTTTATGATGATTACATAATTTTTTGAGTTTTTAATGTTATAACTGTAATTTCTCATTTTAAAAAAAATTATGAAATTTTTTATTTTTAAGACACACATCCATGCACCCCTAGCACTAGACCATAAGACTATCCGGGTTGTAAAGCATCTACCACTTACAATACAAAGCGACACGGTCGGGGACAAAAGCTACGGAGCTAACATTTTACTCGATCCGGCAGTAATAAGCAACAATTCCTACACTTTTAAGCTTGGTGTAGTACTTGAAGGAGTGGAAAAAACAATGCCCTCAATCATGTGGGCACTTTGGGTGTCAAAGTGGTCCAAAATGGACCGTTCCTTCACGTCGTGTAGCTGTTGTGTATCCCCTAGATCTTTTCCACTCGCCCTGTGTATGGTAACTTTCCTGGCTCCGTTGCTTTCAAAAACATGCAAAGATGAACTCTCACGGTCTTGTTGGTTTCTTTGTTAGTGAAGGAATCTATTTTTTTTCCAAGTCGGGTTTTCTCCCTAGAAATGTTGGATGATTTGGAGTGTGCTACATACCGAAGAAACCTTCGCTGGTTTTCTTGAAATGTTGGAGAACGTACTTAGAGAGTATTTATATATATTTACAGCTGGGTCGGTGAATATATGATAAATAAATAAAAATCCGAATGGCTATTTGTTCTAACTCAGAAACAAATGTACGAACTCCATTGTTAATTCATTTTTTTTTATTAATTTCAAAATTTCCCTAAAATATACTTTTGAATTGATGCTTAAGTAATTCTAAAAAACATAGGTACTAATTGTATATAATTTAAAATTTTATATAATTGGGCAATATCTGTGCGTTGTACGGTTATATATGACTAATTTAATTTCTATACTTTTCCCAATGTATGGTGTGACAATACCTTTTTGTTATTGTTATATTAACCATTTATAATTGTTCTTAATCACATATAGATAAGGTGCTCAAAGAAGGGCATAGGAACTTGAAACTCCAACACAACCTATGGTTGATTCAAAACGCCAGGATGAGGATGCACAGTTGCAATTGCAAATAGGGGAATCTGCAAAGTCGGGAAGAAACTTGATAATCAAATAAGCATTGTTGATAAGAAAACAACACATCATAACTGGAGGCATGTGATTGGAAACAAACTAGTACCTAATAAAAAAATAAAAACACAAAAGGAAATTAAAATTCTGTATTCGGAATATCATTACAAATGCTCCCAGGAGAAAAAATATTTCAAAAGATACAAATCAGTTGTGTGAAAGTTAAAGTATCTGTTTACTTCAAATAGGTTTTAAAATTATTCATTAAAATATTTCATCACACAATTTGTGGTTTTAGTATTGATGATCGTTTATAGAGATATGACATTATAATAAATAATTTCTTATTTATTTAAAATACATTACTCATAAATATTCGTGCATTTCACGGTACTCGCCTAATTGTAATCATATTTTAAACTACTATATTTAGGTATCAAATTACATCAATTTAAATTATTTTTTATGATGATTACATAATTGTTTTGAGTTTTCAATATTATTACTGTTATTTCTCTTTTTTTTTTAAATTGTAACAAAAAAATTTATTTTCAAGACACTCGAGATGAAACCTATCCCTGCACCCCAGTACTGGACCATTAGACTATCCAGGTTGTAAGGCATTTCACACTTACAATACACAACGACACGGTCAGGGATGAAAGCTATAGAGCCAACCTTTTACTCAATCTGGCAGTAATAAGAAACAATTCCTACACTTCTAAGTTTGGTGTAGTTCTTGAAGGAATGGACAAAATAATGCCCTCGATCATGTGGGCACTCTGGGGGTCATAGTGGTCCAAAATAAACTATTTCTTATCGTCGTGTAGCCATTGCGTATCACCTCAATATTTTCCACTCACCCTGTGTACGGTGACTTGCTTGGATCCGTTGCGTTCAAAAACACGCAAACATGAACTCTCACAGTCTTGTTGGTTTCTTTTTTAGTGAAGGAATCTATACCTCTCTTTCCAAGTCTCTTTTTCGCCATAGAAATGCTGGATGGCTTGGAGTGTGCTATAGACTGAAGAAACGTTCGCCAGTTTTTTTTTTGAAATGTTGGAGAACGTACTTAGCGGCTATTTATATATATTTCCAGCTGGGTCGGTGAATATATGGTAAATAAATCAAAATTCCTTAATGGCGTATTTTTCTAACTCAGAAAAAAATTTACAAACTCTATTGTTCATTCGTTTTATTTTTAAATAGTTTCAAAATTTCCCTAAAAAATACCATTGACTTGATGCTTAAGTAATTCTAAAAACATAGGTACTAATTATACATAAATATCAAAATTTATATAATCGGGCAATATATGTGCGTTGCACGGCTGTATATGACTAATTAAATTTCTATACTTTTCCCAATGGCGTGACAATAAATTTTTGTTATCGTTATAGTAACAATTTATGATTTTTCTTAATCACACATATATGGGGTGCTAAAAGAAGGGCGTGAGAACTTGAAACTCCAATTCAACCTATGGTTGATTCAAAACGCATGGATGGGGATGCACAGTTGCAAGTGCAAATAGGGAAATCTGCAAAGTCGGGAAGAAACTTGATAATCAAACAAGCAGTGTTGAAAAAAAACAACACATCATAACTGGAGGCATATGATTGGAAGCAAACTAGTACCTACTGAAAAAATAAGACCATAAAAGGAAATTAAAATTCTGTATTCGGAATATCATTACGAATGCTCCCGGGAGAAAAATATTTCAAAAGATACAAATCAGTTGTGTGCAAGTTAAAGAATATGTTTACTTCAAATAGGTTTTAAATTATTCATTAAAATATTTCATCACAAAATTTGAAGTTTTAGTATTTATGATCATTTATAGAGATATGACATTATAATAAATAATTTCATATTTATTTACAATACATTACTCATAAATACTCGTGCATTGCACGGTACTCGCCTAATTCTAATCATATTTTGAACTACTATATTTAGGTATGAAATTACATCAATTTAAAAAAAATTATGATGATTACATAGTTGTTTTGAGTTTTCAATGTTATTACTGTCATTTCCCATTTTTAAAAAAATTGTACAGAAAATTTTTACTTTCAAGACACGCGGGATGAAACCTATCCCTGGCACTAGACCATTAGACTATTGGGGTTGTAAGGCATATTACACTTATAATAATCAATGGCACGGTCGGGGACGAAAGCTATGGAGCTAACCTTTTACTCGATCTTGCAGTAATAAGCAACAATTCCTACACTTCTAAGCTTGGTGTAGTTCTTGAAGGAATGGACAAAACAATGCCCTCATTGTAGGCACTATGGGAGTCATAGTGGTCCAAAATGAACCGTTCCTTCGCATCGTGTAGCTGTTGCATATCTACTTGATCTTTTCCACTCACCCTGTGTACGATGACTTGCCTGGCTCCGTTGCATTCAAAAACATGCAAACATGAACTCTCACGGTCTTGTTGATTTCTTTGTTGGTGAAGAAATCTATATCTCTCTTTCCAAGTCTGGTTTTCGCCATAGAAATGCTGGATGGCTTGGAGTGTGCTATAGACCTAAGAAACCTTCGCCAGTTTATTTGAAATGTTGGAGAACATACTTAGCAGGTATTTATATATATTTACAACTGGGTCGGTGAATATATGGTAAATGAATCAAAAATCCTTAATGGCGTATTGTTCTAACTCGGAAAAAATGTACAAACTCTATTATTCATTCGTTTTATTTTTTACTAGTTTAAAATTTTCCTTGAAATATACCATTGACTTGATGCTTAAGTAATTCTAAAAAACATAGGTACTAATTATACATAAATTTCAAAATTTATATAATCGGGCAATATCTTTGTGTTGCACGGTTCTATATGACTAATTAAATTTCTATACTTTTCCCAATGTATGGTGTGACAATAAATTTTTGTTATCGTTATAGTATCCATTTATGATTGTTCTTAATCAGACATATATAAGGTGCTACAAGAAGGGATTAGGAACTTGAAACTCCAATACAACCTATGGTTGATTTAAAATGCAAAGATGGGCATGCACAGTTGCAATTGCAAATAGGGAAATCTGCAAAGTCGGGAAGAAACTTGATAATCAAACAAGCAATGTTAAAAACAAAACAACACATCATAACTAGAAGCATATGATTGGAAACAAACTAGTACCTACTGAAAAAATAAGAACACAAAAGGAAATTAAAATTTTGTATTCGGAATATCATTACGAATGCTCCCCGGAGAAAATAAATTCAAAAGATACAAATCTGTTGTGTGCAAGTTAAAGAATCAGCTTACTTCAAGTAGGTTTTTTAACTATTCAATACATTATATCATCACACAATTTTTGGTTTTAGTATTTATGATCGTTTATAGAGATATGACATTAAAATAAATAATTTCATATTTATTTAAAATACATTAGTCATAAATATTCGTGCATTGCACAGTACTCTCCCAATTCTAATCATATTTTAAACTATTATATTTAGGTATGAAATTACATCAGTTTAACTTTTTTTTCGCTGATTACATAATCGTTTTGAGTTTTCAATGTTAGTACTGCCATTTCTCATTTTTTTTAAATTTGTAGAAATTTTTATTTTCAAGACACGAGGGATGAAACCTATCCCTGTACCCCTAGCACTGGACCATAAGACTATCTGGGTTGTAAGGCATCTCACACATACAATACAAAGCGACACGGTCGAGGACAAAATCTACGAAGCCAACCTTTTACTCGATCAGGCAGTAATAAGCAACAATTCCTACACATTTTAAATTGGTGTAGTTCTTGAAGGAGTGGACAAAACAGTGCCCTCAATCATATGGACACTCTGGGTGTCATAGTGGTCTAAAATGAATCGTTCTTTCTCGTTGTGTAGCTGTTGCGTATCACCTCGATCTTTTCCAATTTCGCTGTGTACAGTGACTTGCCTGCCTCAGTTGCTTTAAAAAAACAAGCAAACATGATCTCCCACAGTCTTGTTGGTTTCTTTGTAAATGAAGGAATCTATATCTCTTTCCATGTCTAGTTTTCGCCATATTAATGCTAGATAGTTTGGAGTGTGCTACAGACCGAAGAAACCTTCCCTAGTTTTCTTGAAATGTTGGAGAATGTACTTTGCGGGTATTTATATATTTACAGCTGGGTCGGTGAATAAATGGTAAATAAAAAAAATCCTGAATGGCGAATTGTTCTAACTCAGAAAAATGTACGGACTCTGTTGTTCATTTATTTTATTTTTTATTAGTTTCAAAATTTCCGTAAAATATACGGTTGACTTGATGCTTAAGTAATTCTAAAAAACATAGGTACTAATTATATATATTTCGAAATTTATATAACCTGGCAATATATGTGCGTTGCACTGCTATATATGACTAATTTAATCTATATACTTTTCCCAATGTGTGGTGTGAAATTAACTTTTTACTATCGTTATAGTAACCATTTATGATTTCTTTTAATCACACATATATAAGTTGGTAAAAGAAGGTCTTAGGAACTTGAAACTCAAATATAGCCAATGGTTGATTCAAAACACGAGGATAAGGATGCGGAGGTGCAACTGCAAATAGGGCAATCTGCAAACCCAGGAAGAAACTTGATAATCAAATAAGCAGTGTTGAAATGAAAATAACACACCATAACTGGAGGCATATGATTGGAAACAAACCAGTACCTTATGAAAAATAATAACACAACAGGAAATTAAAATTTTGTATTGGGATTATCATTACGAATGCTCCCGGGAGAAAAATACTTCAAAAGATACAAATCAAGTTTGTGCAAATTAAAGAATTTGTTGATTTCAAAATGGTTTTAAAATTATTCATTAATATATTTCATCACACAATTTGAGATTTTAGTATTGATTAAAGTTTATAGAGATATGATATAATAATAAATCATTTCATTTTTATTTGCAATACATAAGTTATAAATGTTCGTGGAATGCACGGTAGTCACCCAGTTCTAATTATGTTTTAAACTATTATATTTAGGTATGAAATTACATCAATTTATTTCATCAATTTATTTATGATGATTACATAATTGTTTTGAGTTTTCAATGTTATTACTGTCATTTCTCATTATAAATAAAATGTTATCAAAAATTTTATTTTCAACAAACGCAGGATGAAACCTATCCCTGCACCCCTGGCACTCGACCATAATACTATTCGGGTTGTAAGGCATTTCACACTTAAAATACACGGCGACACGATCGGGGACAAAAGCGAGGGAGCTAACCTTTTACTAGATCTGGCAGTAGTAAGCAACAATTCCTACACTATCAAGCTTGATGTATTTCTTGAAGGAGTGGACAAAGCACTTTTCCTCAATTGTTTGGGCACTCTTAGTGTCATAGTGGTCCAAAATGAACAGTTCCTTAGCGTCGTGGAACTTCCCACCCAGGCATTTGAACTGTTTAGGCTCGTAGTACCATCTCACATAGACGTTGTAGCTGTTGCGTATCGCCTTGATCTTTTCCACTCGTGCAGTGTACAGTGACTTTCCTGGATCCTTTGCTTTCACCAATAATCAAACATAAACGCTCACGGTCTTGTTGATTTCTTTGTTACTGAAGGAATAAATATCTCTCTTTCTGGATTGGGTTTCCACCTAGGAAATGTTGGATAGTTTGGAGTGTGCTATAAATTGAAGAAACTTTAACTGGTTTTCAAGAAATATTGGAGAACATACTTAGCAGGTATTTATATTTACACCTAGGTCGGTGAATGTATGGTAGATAAATAAAAAAACTCGTGAATGGCGAGTTATTCTAACTCAGAAAAAACTATACGAACTCTATTGTTCATTCATTTTTATTTTTATTTTGTTCAAATTTTTCCTAAAATATACCGTTGACTTGATTCTTAAGTATTTCTAAAAAATATAGGGGAAATATCTCTATGTTGCATGGCAATATATAACTAATTTAATGTATATACTTTTCACAACGTATGGTGTGAGATTAACTTTTTGTGATTGTTATAGTAACCATTTATGATTGTTCTTAATCAAACATATTTAAGGTGGCAAAGGAAGCGCATGGGAATGTGAAACTCCAATACAACCTATGGTTCATTCAAAACGCAAGGATGAGGGTACGCAGTGGCAATTTTAAATAAGAGAATCCGCAAAGTCAGTAAGAAACTTGATAATCGAACATGCAGTGCTGAAATGAAAACACCACATAATAATTGGAGGCATATGATTGGAAAAAAACTAGTTCCAAATGAAAAAATAAGAACACACAAGAAAATTAAAATTTTGTATTGGGATTATGATTATGAATGCTCCTGAAAAAATATTTCAAAGGATTCAAATCACCTTTATGCAAGTTAAATAATCAATTGACTTCAAAAAGATTTTTAAATTATTCATTTAAATATTTTATCACAAAGATTGAGATTTTAGTATTGATTAACGTTTATAGAGATATGACATTATACTAAAAAAAATCACATTTATTTGAAATACATTAGTCATCAATATTCGTGCAATGCACAGTACTCGCCCAGTATTAATCATATTTTAAACTATTATATTTAGGTATGAAATTACATTATTTTATTTTATTTTTTGCTGATAATTACATAAATTTTTTGATTTTTCAATGTTATTAGTATCATTTCTTATTATAAATGAAATGTTATCGAAATTTTAATTTTAAGGAATCGCAGGATGAAACCTATCCCTTCACCCCTCACAGTGGACCTTGAGACTATTTGGGTTGTATGGCATTTGTCACTTACAATACACAGCCAACCTTTTACTTGATACAGCAGTAGTAAGAACCATTTCCTACACTGCCTAGATTGGTGTAGTTCTTGAAGGTGTGGACAAAGCACTTTCCCTCAATTGTGAGGGTACTCTAGGTGTCATAGTGGTCCAAAATGAACAGTTCCTCTATGTCGTTGAACTGCCCGCCCCAGCATTTGAACTCCTCAGCCATGTAGTACCACCACACATTGAGGTGTAACTGTTGTGTATCGCCTCGATCATTTCTACTCGCGCTGTGTACGGTGACTTGCTTGGCTCCATTGCTTTCATAAACACGCAAACATGAACTCTCAAGGTCTTGTTGGTTTCTTTGTTAGTGAAGGAATCTATATATCTCTTTCCAGGTCGAGTTTTTTCCATAGAAATATTGGATGGTTCGGAGTGTGCTACAGACTAAAGAAACCTTCGCTAGTTCTCTTGAAATATCGGAGAACGTACTTAGCAGGTATATATATATATTTAAAGCTGGGTCGGTGATTATAAGGTAAATAAATCAAAAATCTTAAATGGTGAGTTGTTCTAAGTTAGAAAAAAAATTGTACGAACTCTATTCTTTATTCATGTTATTATTTATTAGTTTCAAATTTTCCCTAAAATATACCGTTGAATTGATGCTCAAGTAACTTTAAAATACATAGTAAAAAATTATAAATAAATTTCAAAATTTATATAATCAGGCAATATATGTGCGTTGCACGGCTATATATGACTAATTTAATTTATATACTTTTCCCAATGTATGGCATAACAATAACTTTTTGTTATCGTTATAGTAACCATTTATGATTATTCTTAATCACACAAATATAATGTGGTAAAAGAAGGGCATAGGAACTTGAAACTCCAATACAATCTATGGTTGATTCAAAATGCAAGGACGAGGATGCGCAGTTGCAATTGCAAATAGGGGAATCCGCAAAGTCGGGAAGAAACTTGATAATCAAACAACCAGTGCTGAAATGAGAACAACACATCATAACTGGATGCATATGATTGGAAATAAACTACTACCAAATGAAAAAAATAAGAACACAAAAGGAAATTAAAATTCCGTATTGGGATTATCAATACGAATGCTCACCGGAGAAAAATATTCAAAAGATACAAATCAGCTTTGTGCATGTTAAATAATTTGTTGACCTTAAAAAGGTTTTTAAATGATTCATTAAAATATTTCATCACACAATTTGAGATTTTAGCATTGATTATCGTTTATTGAGATATAAAAATAATTTCATATTTATTTAAAATACATTAGTGATATGAATTTCCTTGCGAATACTCTGGATTGTGGAATTTCAGATCTTTGACAACATGAGGGATCTCACTCAAACCTTAGTGTGCCGCATGAAATTCAATAATCTAGCCCTTAGGATACCCCCTAATCTAGACTTGCTCAGTAACTAGCCCACAGGGTTAGTTTACAAAGTTATTGATACTTAATTAAACTGCAGGATTAAGTAACAATGAAGCCGCTCGCAAGCAATGAGTATAACTCAAAATTTCTGAATATTTGATTGAAAAAAGGTGTGAATAAATTCAGCCAACCCCCTTTATTTATAGGGTGAATTTTTGCCATAAACCAGAATTACAATTGGAAACTGATTCGACTTATGACAGGTTTAAGAAACTAAAACTATATCTAACTATAATTTCTAAAATAAATGGTGATATAGCCGAATTCTTCAAGAAGTAAGGTTGAATAATATTACCTTGTCTAATCTTACCAAATCTAATTCTAATCGGAAAAAAACTCCATACTTTTTAAACCCTAATGGACAGGGTCGAAAATAATAGCTCTTCAGAAGCCCACATGGCCAAGCTATTGGACTGAAAAAATAATAATGTTACAATAGTTTACAAAGATCGCACTACCTCGTTAAAAACCCAGTGGGAAAAAAAGAGTATAGTGTTCTTTACTATGTCTTCAGTTAATCGACAAGCTTGAATAATTAATCCAAGCCCTAGATAGTTTAGTCTTCAATTTTTCATCATGATGTTGATCTATCAAAGCATTCAATGCGCATATGTTATCTTCATTCTTGACCTTGCCATCGGTCCAGCCATGTCACTTAGAGGATCTCGAATATAACCCTTGAGTGTTTGATCAAGTCGCTTTGCTCTGATACCAACTTATATTAATCTCCTTGCGAAGACTCTGGATAGCGGAATTTTAGATCTTTGAAAATACGAGGGATCTCCCCAAACCCTAGTGTTTTGCACGAAATTCAAGAGTCTAGCCCTAGGGGTACTCTTAATATCGACTTGCTCACTTACTAGCCCGTAGGATTAGTTCACAAGGTTATTGATACTTAATTAACCCGCATGATCAAGCAACAATGAAGATGCTCGCAAGCAATGAGTATAACTCAAAAATTATGAATATTTGATTTATAAAAGGTGTGAATAAACTCAGCCAACCCCTTCTATTTATAAGTGGATTTTGGCCATAAACCCTAATTACAATTGGAAACTGATTCGACTTATGATAGCTTTAAGAAACTAAAACCATATCTAACTAGAATTCCTAAAATAAATGGTGATATAGACAAATTCTTCAAGAAGTAAGCTTGAAGAATATTACCTTATCTAATATTACTAAATCTAATTATAATTAGAATAAAACTCCATATTTTCAAAACTCTAATGGACATGGTCGAAAATAATAGCTCTTCAGTAGCCCACGTGGCCGAGCTATTGGACTGAAATAAAATAATGTTATAATATTTTACAAAGATCACACTATTTTGTTTAAAACCCAGTGGGAAAAAATAGTATAGTGTTCTTTACGATGTCTTCAGTTAATCGATAAGCTTGAATAATTAATCCAAACCCTAGCCGATTTAGTCTTGAGTTCTTCATTATATAGTTGATCTATCAAAGCATTCAATTCCGCATCTCTAAGCTTCGTTCTTGACCTTGTTTTTGGTCCAACCGTGTCATTTAGAAAATCCTGAACATAACCCTTGAATGTTTGATCAAGTCGTGGAATGTCTTCGTTTATGGCGGTAGTCGCCTTGCCACCTCCATCAATTAGTCACAAATGTCCGTTCAATGCATGGTACTCGCTTAGTTTTAATCATATTTTAAACTATTACATTTCGGTATGAAATTAAATCAATTAAATTTATTTTTTGCTGATGATTACATAATGTTTTTGAGTTTTCAATGTTATTATTGTCATTTCTCATTATAAACAAAATGTTATCGAAAATTTTATTTTCAAGACATGCGGGATTAAACCTATCCCTGCCCCCTTGCACTGGACTATGATATTATCTGGGTTGTAAGGTATCTCACACTTAAAATACACAGCGACACGGTCAGGGACTAAAGCGACGGATCCAAACTTTTATCAGATCCGGCAGTAGTAAGCATCAATTCCTAGATGTCGAGCTTGGTGTAGAGCTTGGTGTAGTTTTTGAAGGTGTGGACAAAGCAATTGCCCTCAATCGTGTGTGCGCTCCGGGTGTCATAGTGGTAAAAATGAACAGTTCCTTCATGTCGTGGAACTTACCGCACCCGCAGTTGAACTCCTTGGGCTCATAGTACCACCTCACATGGACATTGTTGTTGTTGCATATCGCCTTGATCATTTCCACTCGCGCCATGTACGGTGACTTGCCTTGCTCAGTTACTTTCACCAACACGTAACACATGAACTCTCATGGTCTTGATGGTTTCTTTGTTAGTGAAGGAATCTATATCTCTCTTTTCAGGTTGGGTTTTCGCCATAGAAATGTTGGATAGTTTGGAGTGTGCTACTGACTGAAGAAACCTTCGCTAGTTTTCTTGAAATAATGGAGAACGAGCTTAGTGGGTATTTATATTTACTGCTGGGTCAGTGAACCTATGGTACGTAAATCAAAAATCTTAAATGGCGAGTTGTTCTAAGTCAGACAAAATTGTACGAAACCTATTCTTCATTTATTTTATTATTTATTATTGTCAAAATTTCCGTAAAACATACTGTTGACTTGATGAAGTAATTCTAAAAAATATAGATACAAACTATAAATAAATTTCAAAATTTGTATAATCGGGCAATATTTGTGCGTTGCACGGTCATATATGACAAATTTAATTTATATACTTTTCCCAATGTATGGTGTGACAATAACTTTTTGTTATCGTTATAGTAACCATTTATGATTGTTGTTAATCACACATATATAAGGTGGTAAAAGAAGGGCATAGGAACTTGAAACTCTAACACAACTTATGGATGATTCAAAATGCAAAGATGAAGATACGTTGTTGCAATTGCAAATAGGGGAATCTGCAGAGTCAAGAAGAAACTTGATAATCAAACAAGCAGTGATGAAATGAAAACAACACATCATAAAACGGAGGCATATGATTGGGAACAAACTAGTTCCAAATGAAAAAATAAGAACACAAAAGGAAATTGAAATTTTGTAGATTATCATTATCAATGCTCCGGGAGAAAAATATATTAAAAGATACAAATTAGTTTTGTGCAAGTTAAAGAATCTGTTGACTTCAAAAAAATTAAAAAATTTCATTAAATTTTTCATCACACAATTTGAGATTTTAGTATTGATTAATGTTTATAGAGATGTGATATTATAATAAATAATTTCACATTTATTTAAAATATAATAAGCATAAATATTAGGGCAATGCACGGTACTCGCCCTGTTCTAATCATATATCAAACTATTATATTTAGGTATTAAATTACATCAATTTAATTTATTTATTTTTGTTGACGATTAATATTTTTGATTTTTCAATGTTATTTATGTCATTTTTCATTATAAATAGGATGTTGTAGAACAATTTATTTTCAAGACACGCAGAATGAAACCAATCCCTGCACCCCTCACTTTGGATCATGAGACTATCCGGGTTGTAAGGCATCTCACACTTACAATACACAGCGGCACGAGCGGGGACGAAAGAGATGGAGCACATCTTTTACTTGATCCGACAGTAGTAAGCATTAATTCCTACACTGTCGGGCATTGTGTAGTTTCGTAGGTGTGGACAAAGCACTTGCCCTTAATCGTGTGGGCGCTCTGAGTGTCATTGTGGTAAAAATGAACAATTCCTTCGCGACGTGGAACTGCCTTCGCCCGCATTTGAACTCCTTGGGATCGTGGTACCACATCACAATGACAATGTAGCTGTTGCGTATCGCCTCAATCTTTTCCACTCGCGCTGTGTACGCTGACTTGCCTTGTTCCGTTGCTTTCAGCAACACGCAAACATGAACTCTCACAGTTTTGTTGGTTTCTTTGTTAGTGAAGGAATCCATATTTCTCTTTCTGCGACAGGGTTTCTCCACTGAAATGCTGAATTTTTTGGAGTGTGCTACAGACTGAAGAAACCTTCGCTAGTTTTCTTGAAATATCGGAAAACATTCTTAGCGGGTGTTTATATTTACAGATCTATCAGTGAATATATGGTAAATAAATCAAAAATCTTGAATGGCAAGTTGTTCTAACTCAGAAAAAAGTGTACGAACTCAAATTTTCATTCATTTTATTTTTTATTATTTTCAAAGTTTCCCTAAAATATACTGTTTACTTAAAGCATTGGTAATTCTAAAAAAAATAGGTACAAGTTATAAATAAATTTTGAATTGTATGTAATCGGGAAATATATGTGCGTTGCACGACTATATATGACTAATTTAATTTATATACTCCTCAAGCTCGTAATACCACCTCATATGGACATTGTAGTTGTTGTGTGTCACCTCGATCTTTTCCACTCGCATCGTGTGTGGTGACTTGTCTGGCTCCATTTATTTCACCAACACACAAACATGGACCCTCATGGTCTTGTTGGTTTCTTTGTTAGTGAAGGAATCTATATCTCTCTTTTCAGGTCGGGTGTTCGCAATAGAAATGCTGGATGGTTTGGGGTGCGCTACAAACCCGAAGAAACCTTCACTAGTTTTCTTGAAATATCGGAGAACGTACTTGTCGGATATTTATATATATTTATAGCTGGGTCGGTGAATATACGGTAAATAAATCAAAAATCTTGGGGCGAGTTGTTCTAACTCAGAAAAAATTGTGTGAACTCCATTGTTCATTCAATTTATTTTTAATTAGTTTCAAAATATATCGGTTACTTGATGCTTAAGTAATTCTAACATATATAGGTGCAAATTATAAATAAATTTCAAAATTTATATAATCGGGCAATATCTGTGCGTTGCCCTACTATATATGACTAATATAATTTGTATACTTTTCCCAATGTATGGTGTGACAGTAACTTTTTGTTATCGTTGTAGTAACCATTTATGATTGTTCTTAATCACACATATATAAGGTGGTAAAAAAGGGCATAGGAACTTGAAACTCCAATACAACCTATGGTTGATTCAAAACACAAGGATGAGGATACGCAGTTGCAATTGCAAATAGGGGAATCTGCAAAGTCAGGAAGAAACTTGATAGTCGAACAAGTAGTGTTGAAATGAAAACAACATTTCATAACTGGAAGAATATGATTGGAAACAAACTAGTAACAAATAAAAAACTAAAAGGAAATTAAAATCTTGTATTGAAATTATGACTTTGAATGCTGCCGGCAGAAAAAAAAAATTGAAAAGATACAATTCAGCTTTGTGCAAGATAAAGAATCACTTGACTTCAAGAAATT
The DNA here is from genome assembly GCA_032355605.1 of Rubia tinctorum. Taxonomy (NCBI): domain Eukaryota; kingdom Viridiplantae; phylum Streptophyta; class Magnoliopsida; order Gentianales; family Rubiaceae; genus Rubia; species Rubia tinctorum. The sequence goes on along the minus strand of JAULKM010000006.1, from coordinate 9,867,629 downwards.
TTTAAAATTATTCAGTAAAATATTTCATCACGTAATTTGAGATTTTAGTATTGATTAACGTTTATAGAGATATGACATTATAATAAATAATTTCATAATTATTTAAAATACATTCGTCATAAATGTTCGTGCAATGCACGATACTTGCCCAGTTCTAATCATATTTAAAATTATTATATTTAGGCATGAAATTACATCAATTTTTTATTTATTTTTTGCTAACGATTTCATATATTTTTTAATTTTTCAGTGTTGATACTGTCATTTCTCATTATAAATAAAATGTTATCAAAATTTTAATTGACGCGTGATGAAACCTATCCCTGCACCCCTTGCACTCGACCATGAGACTATCCGGGTTGTAAGGTATCTCACACTTACAATACACAGCAACACGATCAAGACTGAAAGCGACTGAGCCAACCTTTTAATTGATACGGCCATAGTAAGCATCAATTTCTACACTGTCAAGCTTGTTGTAGTTCTTAAAGGTGTGAACAAAGTGCTTGCACTCAATCGTGTGGGCGCTCTAGGTGTCAAAGTAGTCCAAAATGAATATCATTTGAACTCCTCGAGCTCGTAGTACCACCCCACATGGACGTTGTAGCTGTTTCGTATTGCCTCAATCTTTTCCACTCGCGTTGTGTACAGTGACTTGCATGGCTCTGCTGCTTTCAGCAACACGCAAGCATGAACTCTCATGGTCTTGTTGGTTTCTTTGTTAATGAAGGAGTCCATATCTCTCTTTCCGGGTCAGGTTTTTGCCATGGAAATGCTGGGAGATTTTGAGTGTGCTAAAGACTAGAGAAACCTTCACTAGTTTTCTTGAAATATCAGAGAAAGTACATAGTGGTTATTTATATTTACAGCTCGGTCGTTGAATATATTGTAAATAAATCAAAAATCTTGAATGGAAAGTTGTTCTAACTCTGAAAAAATGTTACAAAAATCTATTGTTCATTAATTTTATTTCTTATTATTTTTAAAATTTTCCCTAAAATATACCGTTAACTTGAGTCTTAAGTAATTATAAAAATATATAGGAACAAGTTATAAATAAATTTTGAAATTTATATAATCGAACAATATATGTGCGTTGCACAGCAATATACGACTAATTTAATTTATATACTTTTTCCCATCTATGGTGTGACAATTATTTTTTGTTATCGTTATAACAACCATTTATGATTGTTCTTAATCACTCATATGTAAGGTGGTAAAAGAAGGTCATAAGAACTTAAAACTCCAATAAAACCTATGGTTGAATCAAAACGCAAGGATGAGAATGCGCGGTTGCAATTGCAAATAGGGAATCTACAAGTCAGGAAGAAACTTGATAATCGTGCTGAAATGAAAAGAACACATCATAACTGGAGGCATATGATTGGGGAAAAACTAGTACCAAATCAATAAAAAAAAGAACACAAAAATAAATTAAAATTTTGTATTGGGATTATGATTATAATACTGCCGGCATAAAAATATTTTAAAAGATACAAATCAGCTTTGTGAAAATTAAAGAACAATTGACTTCAAAAAAATTAAAATATTTCGTCACGCAATTTGATATTTTGGTATTGATTAACGTTTATAGAGATATGACATTATAATAAATAATTATTTAAAATACATTCGTCAAAAATATTTATGCAATGCACGGTACTCGCCCAGTTATAATCATATTTTAAAATATTATATTTAGGTATGAAATCACATCACTTCCTTTTTATTTTATTTTTATTGATAATGACAAAAGTTTTTTTGATTTTTTTAATGTTATTAATGTCTCATTATAAATGAAATGTTATCGAAATTTTTATTTTCCAGACACGCGGGATGAAACCTATCCCTGCACCCCTCGTTCTGGACCGTGAAACTATTCGGGTTGAAAGGCATCTCACACTTACAATACACATCGATGTCTATGAAACAACGTTCTAGCACCGGGTTACTTAGGCACCGGGTTTTTAAGGGTTCGAAATACAAGTGCCTGTGCAGCAAAATACCAATGTCTATAGGTGTATTTTCCTGTAATGAATATTTTAAGAATTAGAAATTATTTAGGACTAAAATTATATACTCTCTCTGTCCCACTAAAAAATACTTATTTACTTTTTCACGATTTTCATTGATCATCTTAGACCGTTGATATCTCTAACTACATATAATAATTATGCATCAAAAATTAATATTTTAAAAATAAATATTAAGATAAATCTAATAACATCACACGTGATATTTTTATTATATACTGTATATATATATATTATGTTAGTTGAAATTTAGAGTCACGGTTTTCAAAATTTGACATTGGAAAAACAGTTAAGAAAGATTTAGTGGGACGGAAGGAGTGGTTAGAATTAAATCGTAAATGTAAGTCCAAAACTCTTAAATGAAGGTTATAAGGATAATATAGTATCTAAACATAGAATTTTTATGCCTCGAAATAGATTGCTATAATGATGATACTCCATCCATCACGGACTAAACTGCATAGAATCTTTTTTACAGTTTTCAAAAAATATATCTGACCGTTAATATGTTTAACTATATAGAAAATAAAAGGTTAATATTTAGAAACTACTTATTATGACGAATCAAATATTATCATATAAAATAATAATAATATTATTTATATATCTATTCAAATACGTGTTCAAATTGCGTGAAATTGTAAAAATGAAGTTTAGGATGGTATATGGAAGCAGTCGAATTAGGAAGAATTTGTTCCATCTCCATCTCCATCTCCATCTCCGTAGAATCCGGTCTCCCGACAAACCCATTCTCTGCTAAAACCCATACCCCCAAGCCTCTCAGAAATGGCCGCCGTCCAGATCACCCGCCTCTTATTCTCGCCCCTCCTCCCCACCAAATGCCATCAACTCCGACCACCCCATCTCCAAAAAGCCACCGCAATCCCTCGCCGCACCATCTCCTGCTCTTCCTCCTACACCCCGACCCCCGCCGCGGACCGCCTCATCTCCTCCGCCACCTACTTCTTCCCCCTCGTCAACGGCCTCCGCTACGGCGGCTTCCTCTTCTCCCAGTACCCCATCCTCGCCGTCCCCTTCAAGCCCCTCTTCCCCCTCCTCTCCCTCTACCACTCCATCCCCTCCGCCTCCTTCGTCTCCTTCTTCGCCCTCTACCTCGGCGTCGTCCGCAACTCCGTCTTCTCCCGCTACGTCCGCTTCAACGCCCTCCAGGCCCTCGTCCTCGACGTCCTCCTCGCCCTCCCCGTCCTCCTGCAGAGCATCCTCTCCCCGGGCCGATCTGGGATCGGCCTCAAGTTCACCATCTTGATGTATAACGCTCTCTTCGTCTTCGTCGCCGGTTGCTTCTTCTACGGCCTTATCTCCAGCGTTCTGGGGAAGACCCCTTACTTGCCCTTTGTTGCTGATGCTGCACGCAGACAGTTGGACTAGATGATGATGATGATGGTATTGGTCCTTTGTACTTCTTCGTTTCTTGCCTACGTGGTGTTTGTCGAAATGACGCTTTGAATAGATGGTCCTTTCTGTTGGTGATTCATTTACATTGTAATTTGAAGGTATCAAAAGTGCGAGTAGAGTGTGAATTGCACCGTTTATATCATACCAGCAAACGCATCCAATTCCATTTTCTTAGTTTTCATTCAGATCGGATTATTGTCTCAACAGCTGAACTCTTGTAAGACTGAGGTAGTGGCGTGGGTTCGAATTTTACCACACACGGGAGGGAATAACAAGAAGGAAGAAAAATGAATGAATGAATTGTTGCAGAAATTTAATCATTTTAGTGCAAATGAAGAATCTTGTACTCCCTCTGTACTAACTAGATTTACACTGCAATCATTGTCACGCTGTTAAATAAACATGTTTAACCGTTAATATATTAACTTACTTATAATAATGACAAATAAAATATTAATATTTAGGAGCACGTATAATAATGTGAAGGGAGGACTATGCATTAATTTGAGTAGTCTGTGTAGCCAGCTTGTGGGTCAGATGAGTAAAACGTGCTCCTATCATAGTTGTTTAGAGCTGCATTCAGCTTGAATCTCCTCGGCAGCTGTGGATTAGCCAAGAACAGTCGTCCATACGCGACATGATCAGCTCCTCCCACTTTTCAAACTGTGTTTTCATCCTGGGTTCAATCGCGTGGCAGTAGAGTATGTTCTTGTTCAGTGCCTCGGCCATGTAAAGTCCAAGAGCTTCAGGGTTGGAGTCTCCCGAATCGTTGTAATCTGCGAATGGCGAAAGCCTGATGCCAACTCTGTCAGCTCCAATCTCTTCAGCAATGGCTTCAACCACTTCTAGAGGGAAGCGGCACTGGTTCTCAAGGCTCCCGCCATATTCATCTGTCTGTCATTCACCCCATCTTTCATGAACTGATCTACTAGATAACCGTTGGCTCCATGTATTTCCACCCCATCAGAACCTGTAACACGATGGGAGTAAATTAATTTTATTTTTGACATGGAAATGAAATGAAATGAACTGATCACCTGCTTCGATGGCATTTCTCGCACCAATTCTGAAGCCATGAATCACTTGAGATATGTCCTCAACTGTCATTCGCCGTGGAGGCGTGAATGATTATCCAGAACCAGCGAAGTTCGACTGGATTTTGATGGGCTGGTCAGTGCAGGAGATTGGGGCATTTCCATTAGATTGGAGGCCTGCATTTTACCCGATCATCAGTAAATAAATCGATACAATCAGAAGTTCAATAATGGGATACTGATCCAAGAATTCAGACTTAACAGGGGTTGGAAACTCTTCCAGTATGCCACAGCTGACAGAAAAATATCCCCCGTTTCTCATGAACTGCTCTCACAACTGGTTTCCAGGCTTCCACATGCTCTCTTTTCCTGATACCAGGAATATTCGGATACCTGAAGAACAAACCAGTAAGCCAAGAGAAAAACTGAGGCAAGAGTGCAGAAACTGTCACCCATATGCAGTGTCAGAGATCCCAGAGGCTCCTGAAATCAAGAAACCACCATTTGGCTGTAGTAAAGAATGGCATGGGGTTGTGCAGTGAATCTTCTGTGGCATGGTATAGTGAGCACTTCAGCAACCCTTTATCGAGGAGCTGAATCTACGTTGCTACTAATAGACAGTAGCTTGTTTACAATTTGGATAGAACTAGGAGAGAATTTGGGTTGTTGCTGAATCTTCTGTGGCATGGTATAGTGAGCACTTCAGCATCAGAGTGGCAGTGATTTTTTCTGCTGCAACAGTTTCCGTCACTATGTGGGAGCTCCCTCGCGGGGTAGTGGCTAACTGTTGCTGATACAAGTCAAGGACCATTTGTTGGCCATTACTTAAACCCGAAATCGACGGAGTTGAGGATAGGGTTAAGTCAGATAAAGGTGAAAAGAGGTGTAATCAGTACTTTCCTTATAAACACACTACAAACACTTGGGCTAACCCAAATGGCCAGGCCCCCCTCTATTTGCATTATTATGAGTTCTTTCTCCTTACACACCATGTTGGCCCACTTTATTGTGTGAGCCACCACGGATTGTTGCGAGGCACTAGGAATCTCACCTTTTTTGTGTGAGACAACACCATGAATGAAAGTAGGCTATCAAAAAAATACCTAAAAATGAAGAAAAAAAATCATGAATATTTTACTAAATATCCGGTCACTCTTCATTTATCTCGTAAACTCATTTACCTAAAGAGGAGAGTAAACCATTTGTTTAAGGTAGCAAGATTGCTTTTTAGCAGATGAATCAGACTAAATATCTGAACGTAGAACTGCCTCTAACCCAAATCCATTTGACACCCGAAAAACGGTCTAAAGAAATGTTTGACCGATAAATCGATCTTATGAGTCTAAAACATCCAAACAAAGCAAAAATAATCTGAACTAAATCCTCGGAACAGCATTGCCAAAATCCAATTGGATAAACAATATTGACTTGGATTTCACCTTAACCATGCTTGGACAGCAAATCAAAAGGCAACAAGGTTTTATCAGACAAAGGGTAGTCCAAAAATCCTAGGTTGACAGAGATAGTCGGATCTTATAATAAAAAAACAATTTAAAAAATATATTGGCTGTAAAAATAGAGAAAGAAGAAAATAGAATGAAGACAAAATAAAATATTAATAATCAAAATGTTTCCACCCAAAAAAAATAAAAAAGAAAGTAATGATTAACCCCTCCTTTCACCTTTTTCCGACCTAAATGATATGAAGTTCTATGCAAAGACTTTGAATTGTGGATTATTAGATCTTTGACTAAACGAGGGATTTCACAAACCCTAGTATAGCCGCACAAACTGATCAATACTAGCCCTCGGGATCTTGAACAACTCGAGAATTCTCAAGCAAACTAACCCGCGAGATTGGTTCACAATTAGAAATTTTGCTCATTAACTAGCCTGTGGGATTAACTCACAAATAAAGGGTTCTTTGTTCTCTAACAAGCCAAGGATTAGTTCACAAAGGGTATTGGTACTTAATTAACCCGCGGGATTAAGTAACAATGAAAATTAATGCTCGCAAACAATAAACTTGAAAATCTGAATTTTTTATTGATAATAATGTTGTAAAATTTCGTGGATGCATCCCCTATTTATAAGGTATAATCCGGCCAGTAAAAATAGAAACTGAAAAGAATTATGACAGTTTTAAGAAGCTAAAATCATATCTAACTACAATACCTAATTTAAATCTAAAAGATGATCATATTCATCCAAGTAAATCAATCCAAATATTGGATTAATTCTTGAATGAATATACCTCATCTAAACTTACCAAATCTAATTCTAATCGCATCAAAACTCCTAAATTATAATATTTCAAAATTAATTCTAAATATGAGCATACTACCTCATTAAAAAATCAAATGGAAAAAAGAGCATAGTGTTAACCTCCTAAAAATACTAAACTAATAAATGATATTTTTGGCATCATATCACTAACCCTATCCTCGCTTCCGTCGATTTCGGGTTTAAACAATGGCTAACCAGTGCTCATTGACCTATATCAACAGCAGTTAACCACAACGCCGCGACGAAGTTTCGACATAGTGACGGACTCTATTGGAGCAGAAAATCAGAGAGAGGACCCATAATAATGCAACCCACACCAAAGTGGGGCGAACCTCCCATTGCAATCCACACCAACATGGTTTATAGGGAGAGAGAACACATAATAATGCAAATCCAGAAAGGATTTGATCCCTAGTTGCACCTAGGCGGGCACAATGCCCCGACCATTGGGGCTAACCCAAGTGGTTAGTAGTTTGTTCATAAGGAAAGTGTATGAATAGAATATTTCCTATTCATGTTGCAATAGAGGATGTTGATTAGAATTTTATCAATAGTATATTGCCTTTATTTTACAGGATCATTTTAAAATCAAACTTGTTCTAATTGCATTCATTCAAAATTGAGATTAATAGAAAATGGAAGAGAACCCCTCTTACGAGAAAAATAACTTTTTACTTCGGGTCTTTCATTTTATTTTTATATTTTTTCCAAATAACCGATGTAAAAGGTTCTCTTACCTTGTTTTTTAAAAAATGAATTAAAAGATTTTTTTAGCTCGGTTATATATGAGGTAAAAGTTAGGATTTTAAACTATGTTATTTCTTAACCGAAGTAAAAGATGTAGCCAAACAGTATGCAGTGTCGCAAATGGTGATCTATGGAATGGTCGACCTTGCATTATGTGTTGATAATATCAATGTCAGATGTGAAGATTGGTCGGTGTCGGTAACTTGTTTAAATTTATTTAAAAAGTATGGTCATAAAAATTAGGGCGAATGACTTCTGGGCCCCCTAAACTATCACCGTCATTAGTCTTTCGCCCTTCAATATTTTTTGGACCTTTTTGGCCCCCTCAACTAATAGAACTGCTGAGTTGTGACATTTCCGTCCGGTCAAAATGTTAACTTCAAAGTCTTCTTCTTTAATTGAGAATAAAAATTACTTTTCATCTTTATTATTTACAAACAAGACCACCCCTGCATTTTCTTTATTTATATATATTCCTTATTTGTTTTTATTACAAACTCATCCCTCCTTTGAATTTTTAAAATTACAACTCAACTCTAATTACAATCCCGACCCCTTCTTCTTCGGCCACCAGCGCATCCCCGGCCACCTGCACCAGCGTCTCAGCCCCAGCCATCACTCCCTCTCCCATCTCTATGTTTCTACATATGTGCTAAAAATTATAATGAGGAAGTATTGTAGTTGGTGCTCGGAATAAATGCATTTTTGCTATGCTGAAATCTTGATGATGGTTGAAACCTCGATGGCGGCGAATCCATGGAAAACATTGGCGTTGGTTGAAACCTCAATGGCGGAGATCCCATAGAAAACCTCAATGTCGACTGTCCAATCCCCTGCATACCCCTGTCTCGCTGCATCCTCGTCTACACCTACCCCCTCTACGAATTCCCGTCGTCGATCTTCCCATCATCCCACCCCCGGTCAGCCTCACTGCTATCTCAACCAAAGCCTTACCACAGTCGTCCTAGCTGAAACCCCTGTCACCACCCAACTCAGCCCAAGCCCCCCGCCACTCACCACCTCGACTTCACTTTTAAGAAACCCTAGCCCAGCCCAAACTGTACTATCGTCGTTCAACTCACCGCAAACACACCACTATTCCACTTTTTCTATCATCGGCACAAATTGATTTAGGGTTTGTCAGCGGGGAGCCTACCACATTCTATTCGTTCATCCCATCCTCTCGCGTCGACATCCTCTCTGCCACCGTAACACACATTTATTCCGCCGTTGAGGTTTCACATTGACCTCCACCACCATCTCATTAGTACATCGGAGAAGATGATGGAGTAAGAAAAAGAACAGGAAAACATAAAAGAAAAAAATAACGGGAAAGGGAAAGAGAAAAATAAAAGAAAAATGGAAAAATAAATAAGAAAATAGAAAGGAAAAAATGGAAAGTGACTATTTTGCCCTTCTATTTGACATTTTTTTTACTGAAGTTAACGTTTTGACCGGACAGAAGGGCCACAAATCAATAGTTTTGTTAGTTGAGGGGTCAAAAAGGTTTTTAAAAGATGAGGGGCAAAAGGTGAACGATAGTGATAGTTCAGGGGCCTCTCATGTTGTTCGCCCTAAAAATTATTTGCTTGTTTGAAAATGATTGAAACATATATTTAATACACAAGTATAGTTTAATTTTTTTCTATGAAGATAATTTTGAAATTTGGTTTTGAATAGTATGGTTAAAAATTGAGACAACCAATAGATATGTAAATAACAAAACTATTAGTGCATTAAATCTCATAACTGTACATTAAAACTTTGATATTCCAAACAATATATATTCCAAAAAAACATTAAATAAATAATCCAAATAAAAATAATTTGAATAAAGTGCATTTATGCCCCCCCCCCCCCCCGAGTTCTTTGTTAGTGCACACATACCCTTCAGTTTTTTGAAAGTGTACATATACCCCTCCCGATTTTTCAAACATGCACATATACCTCTCTCAGTTTTTCAATAGTGCACATATGCCCCCAAAGCCGAAGATCGTTATTTGAAAAACTAAGGGTATATGTGCATTAAACAAGTATTTGGGGTATACGTGTACTTTCAAAAAATTGAGGGGTATATGTGCACTAAACAAGAAACTGTAATGCATAAAGGCACTTTACTCGAATAATTTTTTTCTTTTTCCACTCAATCAATTAACTAGTAAAACTCGTTCAATATCCAAGAATGATGACTTTGAAAAATATAGGCCTGGTACCATCTAATAGCTAGAAGAAGATCGTGTCCCCAAACCTCAGGTTGTGGCCACTAATAAACTCGCCAAAACCCTCTGCGGGATAGGAACTTGGTCCTCTTGTTCCCCAAGTAGTTCATGTGTTACTCTCTTTCGTGGCACCTCAATACAACAGGGGTCTTGACACTTGGAAGGTGTGGTACAATGTGCTTGGGGATGTACTGAATTATAAACAAAAAAAATACAGTTAGTATAAAGAAGATGTTAAATGAAAATTAAATTACATGTGTAACCATTAGGACTTGCCAATATGTAACTTGACCAAAGTTCCGCTGCTTCAAGGTGCAGCTGAAATGTGGATTAGTATTGTGAAAATAATAATGCGAGTAATCCTCTTTCGAATCTCTCGTGATCTACATCGTTTAGTGAAATTATTACTAATTAAATAATAATATAAGTAACCTAATAAAATAGATGTAGAAAACTGAACTAAAATCACTCACCTCTATTGGGGAATAACTTGCTAAACCTTCATTGTTAGTCATGATTCATGAAATTCATAGCACTCAAATGAAATAACGGAAGAACAACAAGTGACAGAAATCGCAACAAGCATCAATCAAAAACAAATTCGTGAACGACATAGAAAAATGATGTCGGCCAACACTCGATTAAGTCGACACCACCAAATACTACCTGATGCCGCATTTAAAATGAAACCCTAAACTTATCAATGACCGACAAGAAAAGCCAATTTCGATTACAACGTTGGTAAGTCCAAAATGTAATCAACAGGCGATTGAGGACGCATTCAAAATGACACCATAAACCACTATGAATGATCACCTCGAAAGGTCCACTTCGATTACAAGTCCGTAAGATGGACTTGTAACCGACAGTCGACCAACGTCACATGTATCTAGAAATCTTAAAGAGCCAGAATGATATATGTAATGACTCTAACACACATAACAACCAAAATTGATGGATATTATCAGTCAAGCGCAATCATAACATAAATTTGACAATTAAAACAAAAAATCTCACTAACCTCGATTCCATACAAATTATTAAGTAAAACATAGAATATTGAAGTAATTACAATAACAAAAAAATAGAAAACATACATTATAGATGTGTAAAGGAAGTGGTTGGGAACCCTTTGAAATTTTAGTGAAAATGAAGAGTTTGAACAAACTCTGAGGTCGGCTTAATATATAAAGACGTCCTGAAATGTCATTGTTTTTATTCTTGGGGAAATCTTCCCGAGTTGTGGAATGTCAATCGACTTTTGGTTGGACCGATAGGATTACAGACTGGCGAATGGCTTCAGGCGTGTTCAGTCTGGACATAATTTTTTTGGCCCACTACCATAACAAAATAGCACAGCGTATAAGCCCAACTAGGTTTATGGCATAAATAATTATTTTCCCCCGTATAACTGGAATATTTAATTTGGTCAATCCAGTTTCCAACAAGACAAGACTAACTTGACCACCCTATTTTATTTAAATTGTTCTTACAGAAGACTAGGTGGAACCTTTGGGCATCTATGTCAATTTACAAACGGAATCAAGCTACTATCGACCTAACAAGACTATAGGTCTAACATTTGGGTATCTAGGTCAATTGAAGAAAGAAGTCAACAAATGATCGGCCTAACAAAGCTAAAGGTCAAACCTTTAGTCATCGATGTAAATTTATGAAAGAAGTCAACTAATGATCGTTCTTACAAGACTAAAGGTCAAATTTGGGCATCTACTTCAATTTACAAAAGAATTCAACCAACGGTTAACCTAACAAGACTAAAGATCAAATCTTTGTGCATCTATGTCAATTTACAAAATCATTCAACCTACGATCGACCTAACAAGACTAAAGGTCGAACCTTTAGTCATATATGCCAAATTACGAATGAAGTCAAGTTACGGTCGACCTAACAAGACTAAAGGTCAAACCTTTGGGCAACTATTCAATTTACGAAAGGATTCAAGCCACGATCAACCTAACAAGACTAAAGGTCAAACCTTTGGGCATTTAGGTCAATTGAAGAAACAAGTGAACCAACGATCGACATAACAAGACTACAGTTCCAACTTTTGGACATCTATGTCAATTTATGAAAGATGTCAACCAATGATCAACCTAACAAGACTAAAGGTCAAACTTTTGGGCATATATGTCAATTTACGAAAGAAGTCACCAAGGATTAACATCACAAGACTAAAGGTCGAACCTTTGGTCATTTATGTTAATTTCTGAATGAAGCCAACCAAAGATCGACCTATCAAGACTAAAGTATGTGCCTAACAAGAATAAAGGTCGAACTTTTTAATACGAATATCAAAAGGCAAGCGTATGAGGAGAAACCAGATGATACAAATATTAAAGGCATTTAGTGCTTGGAGTAAATATGGGAAGTTCAAGTGAATCACAAAGTCAATCGACATATGGCAGGTGCATGTGAATCCACAACATTGTCATTGAAGTAAATTTAGGGTTTTAATCCTGGATATGTGTAAAGAGAGAAGCATTAATGAAGTAAAAATTCAAGGAAAATTGGTTTGGAAGAATTTAACCATCATTTCTAAGAAATTATAAATTTGTCAATTTATAATTCTTTGGAAGACTTTGGCCAACAATACACAAATAATTTTTTCCCGATTGAATTTTTTTAGTAAGGTTGTGTAATCTTGACATAAAACCAATTGGAATATGTCAACAAACAAAATGGTACGGATGTCTTGGTTAAAGATACCAAGAAGCCAAAAAGATGAAGACAACTTTCGGCATAAAGAATCCATAATTTTTATGTCGAGTTTATAAATTTATAATTTACAATTTTCAGCCATGTTGGCTGTGTAAATTTTTTTTTATTTTGGCCATGCTAACTAATCTTGGAAGATTTGAAAAGATTTGTTAAGGTTGGTTAGTTGGTTGGTTAGTTAGTAGTTAGTTAGCTAGTTAAATTTTTATTTTTGGCCATGGCATTAAATTTGCAGCCAAGAATTTTTTAGTTTGTTAGGATTAGATTAGGAAATTTCTCTGTAGTTAGTTTAGGACAAAGAAGACAAATCCTGCTTGAACTAGCTTTCTACATAATCATGTTTTCTTTGTTGTTGCCGATTTCTACTTTTAAAAAGGGAGAGATGGCCGAATCTTTACACACTTTTTAGACATCATATATTCAAAATTTGAGTTATTACTCTTTTCTTGCAAGAAACATTTTGAATTGCAAGTTAAATCTCTTCAAACCTGTGAACTAAACTTGCGAGTTAGCTGGTGATCAGTTTGTGCAGCTGGTGCTTAGGTTCATGCGAATTATTCCTTTGTGTCAGTCATAGAAATCAAAGTTGTGTCTTATATCAGACGTTTGTTTGTGTTGTCTTCGATTTAAAGGCAGTGCTACAGATTCTTTGGTATCAGGTGCTTCTTAAATTCATTAAGCTAGATTCTTCACAAGGAGAATCATATCACATTTAGCCATGTATGTCAATTTACGAACGAAGTGAAGCAACGATTGACCAAACAAGATTAAAGTGGACCCTTTCGTCATCTATAACAATTTACAAACGAAAACAAGCCAGAGTCAACCTAACACCATCTGGGTGAATTTACGAACGGATTCAAGCTACAGTTGACCTAACATGACTAAAGGTTAACCCTTTGGACATCTATATCAATTTCTAAAAAATCAACAAACAATTGACCTAAGAAGACTAAAGTTCAAACCTTTGGGCATCTATGTCAATTTACGAACGAAGTCAAGCCATGGTCAATCTAACAAGGCTATAGGTGGAACCTTTGGGCATCTATTTACATTTACGAACAAAGTTAAGTCACGGTCGACCTAAAAAGTTAAGACTTTAGGCATCTATGTCAATTTACTAACGAAGTTAATCTATGGTCCACCTAATAAGACAAAAGGTCAAATATTTGGGCATCTATGTTAATTTACAAAAGAAGTCAACCAATGATCGACCTAACAAGACTAAAGGTCTATCCTTTGGGCATCCATGCCAATTTTCGAAAGAAGTCAACCAACGATCAACCTAACAAAACTAAAGGTCAAATCTAACAAAAGTATAGATCGGAACTTTAGTCATCTATATTAATTTACGAGCGAAGTCAAGCCACGGTCGACCTAAGAAGACTGAAGGAAAACCTTTGGTCTTCTATGTCAATTTACAACGAAGTCAAGTCACAGTCGACCTTACAAGACTAAATGTTGAACCTTTGGGCATCTATGTCAATTTAGGAATGGAGTTAAGCCACGATCGACCTATGTAAGCGAGAAGTGTGTCCGCTTCAAAAGGGAATTGTTGGGACGCAATCCCTTAGAAACCTTACAAAACTAGGCGTGTGGCATGGCCTAATTAATGGATACAACCGAGGAAAGAGCAAGCACTAGGAAAGATGTCTGTGGGAAGTGCATTGTCATTCACACAAGCGGTAGGGAAAGTTCAAGGACATTGCGTCTACTTCCTAACCAGTGAGCTAAGTGTACTCTCTCAAGGGAAAGTTCAAAGGGTGACACCTACTTATCCTATGCAGCATCTATGCCATCGAAATGAATCTATCACCAAGTCAAATTCCGTGTCTGGCGTGATTGTTCTGATTCCACATCAATATCAATTTATGTGGGGGATTGTTGTAAAATGATTGTAAAACAAGTTGAATATCGTCAACTTTTAGGCTTCATTTTGAATTGGACTCGAACTGAATTATGGTCATTGGGCATCGTTTTTGGATTCTCCTCTGTGAGTACTATAAAATTGACTGTTTAAAATCTCAAAATGGATAAGCGGTGAATGAGATATGGATGCTCAAAGAGTCACTCTTGGAATGGAAACTTAGGCGGAAATACATTCACACGTAACGAGTTTTCTATGGTTTTTTACTGTCCAAAGCGCATATGTATCGTTTGGAAGTCTCTAGAAAGCCCAAACCGTGTAACAAATATTATTGGAATCACGTGTGGAATATATGAGATTTGATACGCGGTTAATCATGATAAGGAATATGAGATATACTTATCTTTCCAGAATCTATTTGAATATTTGGTGGTTGGAGAATATTTTCTCTGATTATGGGAATTAGATCTTTCACCGTATCTTTCCATAGGGTCTCTTAGACAACTATAAATAAAGCCTCTATGTCAGACAGAAAGGTTGCACCATTCTCAAGTCCCCCATTCTTCTAAACTTGAGTCTTATCCCTTCTTTCTCTAAATCTTTGTTTGTCGCTTTGTCAATCAAGGTGATTGTCCTTCGGTTTTGCATGAACCCGAGGTAACTCTTCTGTGTTAATTGTTACCTTCGATGGTTTTATCCTAGAGAACGATGTCCACGACGAGACTCATTCGTTTCAAGGGCAGCGAGTTTGCTCGTGATTCCATCACTTAATGATTGCTTGAAACTTGAATCTTGTAACTTAAACTTTCCGATTATATGCATGAATGATTAATAAATTTGATTATTCTTTCAAGTATTAATTACTCGTGTAATTTTATCATTTAATTTTCACATGATATTATCAATATATGTTCAACAAAAAATTCATGCAACTTCTCAAGGAACAATCTGACAGCCATCACCTTTCCGCCCCACGAACCCCATCGGCTCTAGCTTTTTCGAGTACTATGCTCTTTGCAGCATTCATGTTGATTATTCGTGCACCAATTCTCATAAGGAGTGGAGGAAATTTCCTAGGTCCAACAAGATTGTTTAAAAAAATATTTATTCTCTCTAACAACCACAGACTTTTCACCACTAACCAATAGTGGTTATAGCACAAATATGAGATATTTATACTAAAACCCTATCAAAACCTTAAGTCTAATTCTATTGGATCTAACTCATCTAGCTCATCTAGAATAAAGATATCAAACTCAATTCTCATTATATTTGGATTTTGATGACTATCCTCCCACAAAATCATCCTAAAATGGAAAAGGTAGCAATATAATGGCTCTACGTTATGCGGGATGACGGTTATCTTCACTTTGTATTCCTTAGCCAAGTTGATTAATGATTATAGCTTAACAGGAAACAGATTGTTTAAAAAACTGGAGTTCCTATTAAGAGATTAACACAAAGGATCTAATAAAGGTTGGAGGCTCCTCTAACCAACAAACGAGCAATTCTGAGTACAGTGAAAAGGACCCAACCGGCTGAATCTCATTAGCATATTAGGACTAGGAGATGAATATCACGTTTCAATAAAAACGTTGAAAATTGAAACACATATTCTATGTAGTACCAAAATTAAAAGCTTTGATGATTACATCCACATAGTAGCGAGCGGATGAAATATCTCGAATCGGTTTTTCCTATAGTTTTGTAAGAAGAGACAAGTCATCTTTTTGTCAAAATAATGAGAATAATGTGTGATTATATTCATGATTTGGGATACATTATATAGAGATACAAAAATTTATATAGAAAAAGAAAAATGATATGTGTTATATTGTGTTCATATTTTGTGGGATTATTATGATTTTATTGAGATATAATTTGCACTTTAGGTGT
>JAULKM010000006.1:9835001-9847220 GCA_032355605.1 Rubia tinctorum | reverse complement strand
CACATTCTTACTCTGGTGCAGTCGCTAGCAAAAGAGCTTGGCATAAAAGTGGTTCCTACCTTCAAGATTCTCAAGGATGCCGCGGTTGTGAAGGAAGTAACAGGGGCCAAAATCGAAAAATTAGTGGATGCCATTGAATCTGTCAGGAAGGGTAGCAGTTAAATATGATCTTGTTTTATTTTCCGTTGTATAACCTCTTGTTCATATAATTTTACTAGTTCCACTTTCTTACATTCTGGAGATCGATGTCTTAAATAACACTTCCTTGCAGTATAATCTACCCAGTCTGTCTTTTATCTCAACCACAGATTGGTGGGGTATTCTATTGGCACCCTATGCTGTATCACCAAAGTTATCAGAATGTCCAGACATTACAAATGTATAATCTAGCTTTCTATGACTAAAATTTACAGCAGCCTAGCAAAAGCTCCTATAGGTATTTTGGCAAGCAAATTCAAACCAGAAATGGCCATATTTTTCATTTTTCAACATCATAGTGACAATACGAGTCTCTAAGCTTCCGCGGTTCCTGTGGCTCTCCGTGTTTGGAGCTTGTCCTGCTGATTGAGATGATGCTCTTGGGCCATGTCTGATGTCTGACATTCCTTGCTCTTTGTAAAGCTTATGAGAGTATGAGAAATGTTTATGTGTTGCTGTTCATTGACGAGAATGATGAATAAGTAGTGTTGATAAGATAAGAAGCAATCCCTTTGATGCAGTGATTGAGATGTATCAAATATCTACCCCCCACAAGCTCATGATCGGCACGAACACGAAGCTTGCTCGAAGAGTAAGAAAGTGCTGATTTCCAACAACCTTGGTGAAAATGTCAGCTATCAAAGATGTGGCACTAAGATTTTCACATAGAAGTATCTAAGATGTCGCAGATGAACTTCTATTGTGAAAGTTGTAAGTCCGAGCCAGTGCTGTAACTTCAACACCTAGGAAATAATGCAGATCACCAAGGTTGTTCAGAGAGAAGTTACGATGTAAGGAGCGACAAACCCATCAATGAAGGATGCATGAGAACCTGTGATGATAAGGTCGTTAACATAGATAAGCACATAGACCACATGAGAGCCATCCTTTATGACAAACAATGAAGGATCAGATAGACAATTCTTAAAACCATGACGGAGCAAAGAGGCGGTGAGTTTGTGAAGCCATGCCCTGAGAGCCTGCTTTAGACCATATAGGGCCTTGTGAAGCTTGCAAACATGTGAGGGCCTGTCAGACGCAACAAACCCTTGAGGCTGCTCCATGAAGACAGTCTCAGCAAGATCGACATTGAGAAATGCATTGTTGATGTCAACCTGTTGGAGAGACCAACCACATGAGACGGCTAGGCTGAGAACAAGGAAGATGGTGGTGGGTTTAACAATCGGACTGAAGGTGTCAACGTAGTCAACACCGGTCTCCTGATGAAATCCCTTGGCAACCAGGCGTGCTTTATAACGCTCTATCTAGCCACCAGATTTTGGCTTCAACCTGTACACCCACTTACAACCAACAACATTAGCTCTCAAGGGATGAGGGACTAAGTCCTACATCTTATTACTCATTAAGGCATCATATTCAAGCTGCATAGCATGTTGACAGTTAGGGTCTTTAGAGGCTTGGTGAAAAAGCTCCAGTTCAAGAGAGGAAGTAAGGTTAACTATGAGAGGGTATTTGGTGGACATAAGAGCTTTTGGTTTGACTGAGTGAGTGGAGGAACAAGTTGTCATTTGATGACTGGAGTTGTTAGGCCGGCGGAACCAACTGGGGGCATTGGAGTAGGATATAGGAGAGGGTGAGGGAGAAGGAGACAAAGGAGAGGACGGTGATGATGGTTGAGGTTGTAGCTTGAGGAGAGAGTCGTCGAGGGAGGAGGATCAAAGTCGCGTGGAGGTGAAGCAGCGGGTTGACTCATTGTCGGTGGTATGGTCGAGAGGGTGGAGGAATAGAGGAGGCATCGTGGAGGACTGATAGGAGGACTAAGCTAGGAGAAGATGAAGATAAGGAGCTGGAAGAGACGTGACTAGAGTAGGGGAAGACAGACTCATCAAACCTTGCATATCGAGAGATATACATGCGAGTAGTCAACACGTGATAACAAATATAGACTTTGTGTTTAGTGCTATAACCAAGGAAGATACAGGGAAAAGAGCGATACTCGAACTTGTTGGAGGTGTATGGATTTAGAAATGGGTAACTGAGATAGCCAACGGATTTTAGAAAGCAGTAGTCTGGGGATTTTCAGTAGAGACACTCGCAGGGGGATTTGTAACTAAATACAGGGGTTATGGTATGATTGATCAGGTAGACGGAAGTGTGAAAGGCTTGTTCCCAGAACTTGACAGGGAGATTAGAGTGAGCAAGAAAGAAAATACCCTTTTCAACAATGGTGTGATTGCACCGCTTTGCAGAACCCTTTTGTTCAGGAGTATAGGAACACAAGATATTGTAGAAAATGCCAAGTGATTCGAGAAGGGTGGAGACGATGCGGTATTTTCCAGAAGAGAGCCAGTCATGGTCATGTTTCTCATGTGCACGCTCCACACGCTATTGTAGAGTGCCAGAAGAACAGGAAGCAGTGTTCGTGGCAAGACACTGCACCACTTGGACATCTTCCTGCTGGCTGGAATCTTCTTGCAACAGAATTCCGAGTAGTTCATCGAATGGTTCAGAACACAAAGACAAGGCAGACCTGAGAGCTCCAAATAATGAGCCGAGACCATGGAGGATATAGGCAGCGAAGTAAGCATCAGAAAATTCATGAAGCAGTCCGAAAGAGAGTCTGCAAGATTCCGTTTCTTTTCAAAGTAGTCAAGAACAGACAAAGAACCTTTGGGTAAGGTTTGTAGCTATTGTCGGAGATGCATTTGTCGAACATTGGTCTGAGCATGAAAAGTTCAAGCGAGAATTTCCCAGGCATCAGTAGTGGTGGTCGCATAGGCCACGATATCGAGAGAGATTGCATCTTGAGAATGGCATCAATTTTCTCTAGGTTGACGTTGACGAGACAAATATGCTATCATTTTAACACAATTGACACTCACGTTTTCTACGTTCTATGTCTTTTTAGTTAGGAAATTGTATGTTTTACCAAATAGAGAGTCAAAATCACCTTTTGTGGTGATTCAACCTTATTCTCCTATTTTGTTAAACATTTGATTTTTAGTTTAGTTCCTTCCACGATGGGGTCATGAATTGAAGTTTTGGTTCTAAGCTGAGATAAAGTAATCGGAAGAAGGTCATTCACAATAATGGTAGAAGAAGGAATGACACTTCCAAAGTGGTAGAAGATGGATTGAAGGAGTGAAAAGAAGGCAAAAGTAGCGAGTGAAGAACGTTGGACCAAGTTTTAATAATAATCTGAGATGAATTAGTGTCCATAGGTATCATTTTTGGATTATTCTTTGCGATTACTATAAAAATGACTACAAGAACTCTTGAAACGGATCAACAATTCACCCGTAGCGACGAAAAGAAGTAGAGGCTGAAGTCTAAAAAAAATTGGACCATGTAAATATGCATAGACAGACCATGCTTTAGGAGTAAAAAATTTGAGTACTGAGAACAACGGCCTGTACAACAATGTATGGTACATTCATTGAGGGTCAAAAGTTAACTTTTTGTCTCTTGTTCTCACACTCTCTCCCCTATAAATAGCATGTTTCTTCCCCCATTATACTTGAGCTCGACCTGTGCCTCCAAAACCTAGTTTTTCATTAGGTTTCTTATTTATTTCATATTTTTCATGAATCTTGTAGAATTCTTATGTTTTTTATTGTCTAGCTTAGATTTGTACTTGAGAGATTTTGTTAACATGATTAGCTATAATTTGCGAGACTTTAGATTTCTCTTATTTAATACTTGATTATCATTTTTGCTTGAGTTTATTTCTTATGAGTTGTATTATTAAGGGTAGAGTGTTCAACTAGTTACGATTATGCCATGCTTTAGCACTAGGCTCAGGATTGAACTGAGGAAGATTTTATCTTTTTGTCGGTTTGGTCATTAGTCAATGGGAAGATGGTGTTTAGAAGTGATAGCTAGAAATAATTATTGATTAGTAAGTTAGATTAGGCTTAAATATGAGATTGGGTTTATGAATGGTCAATACATGAGTTATCGGTGATTGGGTCTACAATCTAGTACACGTTGGATTTATAAAATAATCCTGAAGGTCATATCTCAAGTTTGTGGTCTGGTCAATAAAATCTTGGAGGAAAATAGTGAGGTACTAATGTTCTAGGTGACACAATATGGGCCTAGAATGGATAATCATAACGGGTCCCAGAGTGTCATGTTACTCCCGTGTTTAATTTACTCCACGTGCGCAAGTTTATTAACCTCGGGAGTAAGGGCTAAGTCGGTGCTCAGTGGTAGCGCACCACTATGTAAACTGGAAGGAGGTGAGAGATGTTGAGGGGATGTAGCCACTTAAATGAGAGTTTGGTGGTGATTCTCGATGATTCAATATCTCCACAATGTGTGATCGAGCATTAGAATATGATATACTTGTATAATGTGAATATGAATCAAGGATCAAGTTGAGTTGCTAAACATGTGAAGCAAATTCCCCCAAGTCCGCCTATCATTATCTTTATTCTCATTTAATATCTTTTCATATTAGCTAATTTTACATTATTCTTATACTAGTAGCTGTTAGATTTGCACTCAAACAATCCCCCCTTTTATGAGCACACACTTTGTGATGCTGGTGTGTGTTGTTTGTTGGTGAACTATCATTTTAAACCCCCTTTTCCCTATGAACGACCCAAACTTACCTCTCTTTCCGCTTTTAAGTATTTAGTAGTAATAGGGTAGCAACACTATATAACTTATCTTTGATTTGTATGCTAGTTAGACAACACTTGCGTGCACATCAAATTTTGGCGCCACTGTCGGAGGTTAAGGCGTAGTTTAGTTGATAGTTGGCATAGTCTTGTGTTTTTGTTTAGTTGTGTTTGTTTGTTTGGGATAGGTATTTCTTTATTTCTTAGTGTTTCCACCAAAAATTCTTGCATCACGATTCCGAAATTTGCTTGTTTCTTTGTTTTCTTTTCTTTGGAGT
Source organism: Rubia tinctorum (assembly GCA_032355605.1). Lineage (NCBI taxonomy): Eukaryota > Viridiplantae > Streptophyta > Magnoliopsida > Gentianales > Rubiaceae > Rubia > Rubia tinctorum. The sequence goes on along the minus strand of JAULKM010000006.1, from coordinate 9,842,158 downwards.
GGGTATTTTTTTGAGTTCTTGGTGTTTACACCGAGAATCCTTGCACTACGATTCCGATATTTCTTTAGAAAAAATGGAAAATCTCATCTTGAGAGAACTCATGATGAGCAGAGAGGCTAAACAAGCAAGATTATTTAGGATTTGTCATTTCAATCATCCTACTGAGAATTGTTATTGGTTGAGCGAGAAGTGCTACGAGGAAGCAGGAGTGTTGGTTCCCAAGGTCTAAGAGCTCAAGGGTGGTATTCCTATTACTATCCCTACAATTTAGAATGAAGTGGTAATCTGGATTCAAGATATGGAGATACACCAGGATACCAACAACACAAGCAAAATTAATGGCCTTCACCCTCTTATGTTATTCCTCAAAGTGAAGGACGAAGTGTGCTTTTTCATCTTCGGTAACTCGCTGTCGTGAGGTTCCCTTTGTTCGTCCACCCGAATTATTGTCGTTGTGCCTATGTTGGGAAGATTCAGCGTTGTCTCCATTGGAGCAATCATCTGTTGCTTCAAACATTGATGTGCTACAACATTGGCTTGCGCGGAAGGAAAGTCTATGGGTTGAAATTGTAATTCAGCCTACCTGGGTGAAATTCTTTTGGGCTGATTATTTTTTTCAGCCCGTATCAGGATTATGCTATGATTTTCCTGGTTTTCCTCATCTCCAGGTAGTTTAAAATTGTTCTGCTCTGTTGCTAATAGCAAATTGAGTTGTGAATTATGTACCACTAAATCTATAGTTCTGGTTTGTTGTGAATTTTGCTTCACCTACACAGATTGTAATTTCAGTTCTCTCCATTCTTGTAGCCTCTGTTGATGCATCACCCCTGACCTTGGTCGGGGGATTAGGTGGTCATTTTCAAAATATAACCATTTCCCCCATCCCATTGGCATCCACTTCTCTCTGCAAAAGGTGCCCTTTGAAGGACACTCAACTCAATCTTTATGTGGTCTAGATGGCCACACAATTCACACAAATATGGCAATATTTCATACTGTAAATAAATTTTAAAATTTTTACCAATTTGGAATATTTGAAGTTATGAATTCTCGCAGTGGTTCTTCAATTGGTATATTTATCTTGACCTTGATATTCTCTCCCAACAGGGTACCAAAATTTTATTCCGGGTTTCCCATAATTGTTGTCGTATCAATGTTTGATAGAGTTGGAGGAATCGAGAAGAGATGAACCCATAAAGGGCATTTGTCAAAGTGAATGTTTTGAATATGTTTGATACCGTCTGTTTCCTTGAACACCACCAAATAGTTTTTGTAGGACCAGGGAGAGTTGTCCTTCACTTTTGTGGTCTTCACTGTTGTAGAATTAAAAAAATCACCAGGTTTATTCCCATGCTAAAGCCATCCACACTATTCTTGCATCTCCACACTTTACTTAATAAAGTGATAATTGATTCCACCCTCTTGATCTTAGAGGTAAGAATAGTTGCAGCATGAAAATTGTTCTCCCTTGAAATAAGGCTACTTTGTTTATTACTGCTTTGCGGCTTATCGCTTTCCTAATATTTAGACTTGTGTAATGCTCGGCCAGTACTCCTCCATTGCCATGGTTGAAAAATAGAGGATGATAAAGAAGTTTTTTCTCTTCGTGTATGAATTGGATTAGTTTAGGTGAGTTATGAAGGTGATTTATAAAGGAATTTTAATTGATTAATTTGAATTAAAAATATCTTTAATCAACATAATTCCTTGATTCTTCTCAATCAAGATGCAATTTCCATTGATGTATAAAATTAATGCCTATATTTTGAATTCAAATTTGAATTCCTTTGAGTGAGGATCAAAACTTCAGTTGATATTTGATAGATTGAAGATTTTGATTTGAAGATCTTTTTTAAAAAAAACAATTTGAAGATCTTCAGACAATGATACACCTATAGAGAGAGAGAAAAGAGAGAAGGCAGAGCATTTTTCTTTTTCTTTTTTTCATGAAAATAGTACTCTTGTTTGCTTGAATATTGAAAGTGCGAAAAAAGAAAAATTCAGATATTAAATGTGAGGAATGAATGAGAAATTGATGAGTATTTATAAATAAAAATAGAGGAGAAAATAATTTTGATTATTTAAAAAAATGACAGTTCAAAAATCTTCACAACAAATTTATTTTTCATTTTAATAAAACATATGCGTGCAGTGTGATTTTGACTGTGTGTGCAGTGTGTGACTATAGTTGTGTAGGTGAATGTGTCGTGTTACTTGTGTCACAACGGGAGGAACATGGAAATGTTAAAATCGAATTAGTATATTAGACGCATCAGAAAGCATAAAGTACGATTTATGAGTCGGTTAATAGGACTATAATTTATAGAAGTAGGGTTTAGTCTCTAGCACATTAATGTGTTGTGAGTTGTGTGCGCTTTTTAGTACTTTGAGTATATTGAGTCAAACGTAGTTTGTAGCGTTTGTTTGTTGAAATGGCTATTCAGGCCAATGTTCATGCCTTATATGGGCTTTAGATCGCGCCGACCCAATTTCATTTAGGTTGTATCGTACCTGACATAATATTTTTTTAAAAAATTCATTCGAAACTCGTTCGTGGCCCAACTATTATGGCTGACCAGGCTTGTTTTTTAATCAAATTTGGGCCATTCGGATAAAAAAATTGGGTTGGACCGCAAGTTGGGTTTAGGGTTATAGTTTGGGCTTATAGTATTTTGGGCCTAAATAAATAAGGGCAAATAGAGTTACAACTTGTTTTGGTTGGAGATTTTGCAGTTTCAAAAGGAGCCGGAGATCGAGGCATGCAAGTTTCCGCTTTTTCCAACTAATTTTTAGTATTTGGGTTTGTAACCCCCCAACCACAACAGACGTCGATTATCGATTTTTCCAACCAGTTCTTTGTACCTCAAATCACAACAGGTGTTGATTCTTGCATTATGCAACCCGTTGTTTCACCCCCAACCGTAAACCATGTCGGTTTCCGGTGATCCGAAAATTCAAAATCCCCACAAATTGAACTTATGTCAATAGAGTCTTTAACCATTATTTTCTTTATAGAATTATAACTTCGATTTTTGAAAATAGAATTCGAAAGATAACTTTTTATTTTGCTTTTCTTGAAGTGCGGTAAAAAATAAATTTAATTTCAATTTTTCAAATAACCGAAGTAAGATAACTTTTCACTTCAATTTTGACCATATTTTTCAATGGATGGCGTATAATTAAAAGTTAATTTTTTATGAGTGTAAATTGACTCCATTAAGCCTGTTTGGGTAACAGGTCAATGATGACTAGTTGATCGTTTCCACCTCTCCTATCTAGACTATACCTTGAGTCAACAAGGGGTTTGATTAGGGGTGTCAAAATAGACTCGTAACCGCGGGTCAAACACGTTGTCTATTTTTAAACCTGGGTTGGTATGGGTAAAATGGGTAATGGGTTAAATGAGTATTTGAAAAATATGGGTTGGGCGGGATGGGTTTGAGGGTTCACCGCGGGTATACCCATATGGGTAAACCCGCGAGTTTCAACCCATATGAGTTTGTATATAAACTCATATGGGTCAATATATGGGTTGAAACCCGTGAGTTTTACCCATATGGGTTGGCATATAAACCCATACGAGTTCATGTATGGTTGAAACCCGCGGGTTTACACATTTTTGACTCATGTGTTGAATATTTTTTTACCCGTGGGTTGGCGGGTTTCAACCCAACCCATAGTGACCCGGCCCATTTTTGAACCATCATAAAATGAGTCAAAATTGGTCATACCCATATTTTTTTAACAATCCATACTACCCAACCCGTATTTGACCCGACCTCCCATTTACCACCCCTAGCGTTGATCATGAAAAAGATTCGGGATGTTTTCATATTTGTTGTCATAGGGTTTGCATGGCACATAAATAGAAATACCATAGTATTGCAAAAAGCAGAGAAGGTATATCTGTGATATGCACACCTTATGATTCACCATCAATTGCCAAATGAAGCTGACAACTAGGAAATAGAGACCATTCATTAGTCGGCCTTTCCTCATCGTAAGAGGTTGTTTTTCCGTACTTTTTTTAAAAAAAACATTCAAACCATCGTAGACGAATTTGAAGGATATCCTTCTCTTTTCGTTAAGCAAGCTCATATGTTTTCAGAAGTCGACTAAATTGCCTGAAGGTTTACATCAAGTTATCCAAAAGTTTACGGCAGTTGCCCTAGAGATTACATTAGTTTCCTTGAACGGGTATTATAAATGCGCTAAAAATCAAATTGTAAATTTGTAGCCTTTTATGTATAAACAAGTAGAAAGGGGTACATCATAAGATAAATAATCAATTACATTGTGGACTTCCAACTAGTTTGACTCGAACCACTGAAAGCCGATAACAACATTCAAATATCAGCCACCTACTCACGGAGTTTCCAATACACTATCATAATCAACCTCTAAAGCAGCCAAAACAAAAATGAATAGCTCCTAAGTGAAAATTCGGTTCATCTCCTTTAAGTTGATTTTTTTTTATAGAAAGTAGGAGATGACCACAACCATTTTGGTTACCAAAAAAGTCTTTCGTAAATATAAGTAAACTCAAAAGAAGGTATGTAAGTCTCTAACACGACCCAATGTGATCAATCTGGACTGTAAATAATGAACGGAGTCGGCAAAGGTAAGTTGTTGTAACTTCCTTGAAAGTTGTTGTAACTTCCTTGACTCGGATTTCTCCTATACTGACATATAAATCAGATAAGAAGTCAACTAGGTTTAACTAAGCGAAAGGAGCCGTCAGAAAAACTTAGAATTGACAGAGACAAACGAGACTAAATATTCCAACCAAAAAACCTATATTTTTAAAGAACTTCCCCATTAATGATGAGAAAATAAAATAAAAAACTGAAACTAATTAAAAGGTAAGTTGGAATTTGATAAGCCTTGCCTATCTCGTTTCATAAATATATCATCATGTGCGATTGAGCCAGACAAGGAAGGAGGAATAAAAAAGAGTTTTAAATTTATTAACCCATTTAATTCACATATCTCGATTTTAAAATGCAAATTTACCCTTTAAAAAAATCAAATTCCTAATTCTTCATATATTATGAAAGAACATTCTCTCAACACTTTCCCAATTCATTGTTAAATTAATAGGTAACATGTCTTTATTCTGTTCATTTATTGCTAATTCGCTTAATAACCGAAACCTTGAGAAATTGCACTTCATCTGTTCCTTTTTCAACACAGCTAGGACAGAGAATGTGTCTTCACACACCAAAATAGAAAAAATACGCGTGATGAAACGGCCCTTTACGATCCACTAAGATTTAGCAAGAATTAAATCTTTATTTCCTTTTCTCCTACAAGCACAATTACTTCGAGAGCAGGGCACGGCGATCCATCCTCGTAAATTTGGTGAGAAAACAAACACAATCACGCAACGCATGCGATGAAATTGCATTACCTTTGCCTCCCAAGTTGATAAATCCAAGAAAAGAAATCTATCTTACGTAGAATGTAGGACGACTTGGAAAGGTCTCTTGCTTTGCCGACGCCGTCACGCCGCCAATTACATCTATTTTTTTATCCATAATTTACATGATCTGTCCGTCTCCACAATGTTGTAGATTTCAAAGGAAAAACAACCCATCGAAAAAATCTGACCCACTAACACGGTGCGTTTCTTAGCCGTTGAATTCCTGTTTTCTTGAATATTTCCTACTCCGTTGGTATTCAAGTTTTCCACCTTGGTCCCATTCAGACATCGCTTTTGCCTTCCTGCTAACCGACCCTTTCCAGGCTAGCCAGCCAGGCTTCTTTCTCAATACCCAATTCTTCCCAGATTCTCATATTGCAGCTAATCTTTCCATAAAAATCCAATCTTGGTGGTGTTGTGCATGACTCTTTGTCCCCTTCTTTTACTTTTGTGAGAAGTAATTGGGCGATTGCGGGGCAATTCGTGTGCTTTAGGATGATTGCGGATCTAGGGAGGAAAGGGTCGGTGGTGGGATTAGCCTTGCTGTTGGTGGTGGTGTTGTGTGTAAATGCAGGTATTGGTGTGGAAGGGAATGATGAGAAAATAGTTTTTGAGGTGCAACATAAGTTTAAAGGAAGGCATGGAAAAGGGTCATCTCTGTTGACTTCACTCAAGGCTCATGATGGCTATCGCCATGGGAGGATGCTTTCTGCCGTTGACTTGCCTTTGGGTGGCAATGGCTCCCCTACCGATGCAGCGTTAGTTCATTTTTTATACTTTCCGCGTTTGTGTTTACGATTTCACATGTGTAGATGAATGTTTGATTTGTGTGTGTGCGCGCATTTATATGTTTGACCTGGTTGTCCAGATCCAATCTGACAGAGTAGATATCTGTAGTTTGCTGCTGCTGTACTGGAATCCTTATCATTGAATTTATCTGCGAGCAATGAATGTGGTTGGTAGTTGTAAGTTTTGCTCCCTGCTATTTGGGTATTATGACTAGGATTGACTTGGAGTTCTGAGTGGGGGAAGGAATCCAGTACCTTTTTATTAGGAGGGGAGCTACTTGTTTCACTGTTTCACTGTATCACAGGTTTTAAGGTTTATTTTGATTATTGCTCGACTGTTATCTGCTTGTTCCGAGACATGATTGTGTTGTCCATGATGTGAATTATTCTTGTCACTTCTATTGGTTCATTGTGTGGCTTCTTCCATGGATCTCCCACTTTATTTTCGCTTCTGAAATTAAGATTTTTATTCAACTGTGCTTCTTTGTTAATTGATAACTAGCTTTGCTAACTGTTTCAGACACTCAAGTCTTTCTTAGCCTGTTGAGTTTTTCTTTTCTGTAGTCCTATATGAGTATAGAGACTCGTGAAAACTAATTTGGTACTACCTTACCCTTGCCCTCGTTGGCCTTGGAAGTTTTTGATATCTTATTACTTAAATGTGAGTTTTCATAGTATCCATGTTTGTGTTTACGTTTGAAAGCCAACTGATCAAATATAGATAATTATGATGTTGTAGCTTGGTCTGCCTTCCGTTACCCATTTGGAAACTTTTATAACAAGCTGTTTGTTGGTCTTTCGCTCCACTCTTTGCGATCGAGCAGCTCTGCTCCTAATGAATATAGTCTGGAACATTGGTAGATGCATGTATTTAAACTTTTGTTTGTTGCTACAGGCTTTATTTTACTAAGCTTTCGATGGGGACTCCTCCTAAGGATTATTACGTA
>JAULKM010000006.1:9813492-9834901 GCA_032355605.1 Rubia tinctorum | reverse complement strand
TGAGGCCCTTCCATTCACTCATACATGCCCAAATCGCAAAGTCGCAATCGTATATTATTCAATTGAATTTTTGTGTTGCCAATTTTGTGATTTGACAATTCCAAATTTTTTGGAGGGACCTAAGTGCAAATGGTAAAAACTTTACTCGTAACTCCAAAATGAAATCCGCTCAAAAGTGGTGCTTCTTATACACCCCCATTTTATCTCGGGTCAGATTCGGGTTTTGGGTTAACTTTGGTCGTGTCGGGTGCGGGTTCGGGTCGATATTTATCGGGTCAGATTTGAGTTTTGGGTTGAATTCGATTGTGTCGAGTGCGGGTTTGGGTCAATATTTCTTGGGTCATATTCGAGTTTTGGGTTGAGTTCGATCATGTCGGTTTGTGTCGGGTTTTTGGTTCGTGTCAGAGATTGACAACACTAGATAGAGGCTATCATATGTGCCAAGATTGGTTACGAAAAGTCACACACCTCTTTTATGGAAGACTATATTGAAGAACTTGGGAACCCTACACCAGTAAAATAATGTACAACTGTAGTTCAAATTCAAATGTATTAACTTCATTTGATTATCATATTAGGGTATAAGGTTAGAATAAACTTTTCCATGTAAATATAATTGTCATATAAAAAGTGTCAGATCTACCAATCGGTAACCCACAATTATTCTCATTATTCCGTACAAAATTGCGGATTGGTAATCGAATTACCATAGACATCATAAATCATGATCGTAGCAAGCATATTGATGTATACTATTTTTTTTGTTCGTGAAATGGTAGCACGTGGAGGTCTTAGGGTTTGACATGTTCCTACACGGTTACATGTTGCTAACATTTTTACAAAAGTTCGTTCTAGTGAGTTGTTTTGTAAACATCGTTCCAATCTATCCATTATTGCACCCCGTAAAGATTGATGGGGTGTATTAGGGTATAAGGATAGAATAGACTTTTCCATGTAAATATTATTTATATATAAAGAGTGACAGAGCTACTAATTGGGTAAGTTACAATTATTCTCATTATTCCATATATAGCCCTTGTGGTTGTTCACATACATTCTAGCATCAACTGATGGGCATCGAATATGTTGATGAATAGCTTTGATAATCTTGAGTTAAGTATGATTTATATTACTAAGAAATTATCTTAAATATGATTTAGATTTATTTTTATATTATTGAATTATACAAATAAATAGGATTGTAATGAAAGGAATATCTACACTTACTCCTTTTTAAAGAGAGATTGTCCAAAATGGTACCCACTTTTAATCGAAATTCACAATTTGATACCCAAATTTTGTATTTGTCCTTCAAAAGTTCCCACTTTTTCATTTATGTCTCAAAAATGTACCTTTTATCAAACAATGGGTGCCAATTTGGATCAAAGTTGTGTCACAATGGTACCCTCTTTTAACTGAAAAGTACCTACTCAGAACATTAATAAAAAAACTGGGTACCATTTCAGATTTTTTTTAAAATTCAGGTACCAAACTGTGAATTTTACTTAAAAGCAGGTAACATTTTGGACATTTGCTCCTTTTTTAATATCAATTATTTATTTACTGAATATACTTGTGCGATAAACAATAGGACTTCTAGAATTAATAGGGCAAAAGTGAAAAATTCAAAGAAGTGAGCACCAAAGTTGAGACAAGTTCACCTAGTGGTGAACACAAATGCTTAATTTTTGCGCATGAAAGCAGCGAGAGAGGGATAATTTGTATTATTGAAGTAGACTTTTTTTGCTGTATGGTATTATTATGCGCCTGATGGAGACTTTATGTTATTATTTAATAATTTAAAATTTGTTTATGGAGTAAATTGACACAAGATCATTTGTATTAAACTAAATGTTTTATTCCAAAGGGGGCCAGTTTGGCCCAAACCTGGGTTATATTGATCCGCATTGACCCGGATAGGATATGACCCGACCCGACCCAAATGATATAGGCCATGTCAATTCGGGCATGAAGTTTGAACATCCATATACAAAACATCCAAGTGTGACAATGAAGTTTGAGATTTCTTCCTCCTCTCTTTATTCAAAACACAACTCTTAATGTAGACAAATGTAACACTACCTCGAAGATTAGAATTAGCCAAAGTAACCTTCAAAGTCTCCCAAGAATCAGGAAGAGTATTAAGCAAAATTAACACTTGCACCTCATCTTAAAATTAATGCCTAAACTAGCCAACTGATGAAAAAAATATACTTTAATGATATTCACATGATCAGAATTATAAATACTTTCCCTAAAATTCAAATTCACATTTGGTTCAACGTGTAAAATTTATTGTTGCCGGTGTTGGAAGGATACAAAGTCTCCAACTTACCCCACAAAGTTCTAGCGTGTCTCTCATTAGCAACATGATTTTAAAAAATCATTTTCAATCCATTGGCTAATATACTCACAAACTTGTTGATGCTCAAACTCCCAATCTTCACTACTATAATGTGTAGATTTACAGAAAGCAAAAGACAGGTAAATGCATGTTCATCACAATCAAAACACCTTTCAGATTCCCTGCCATTTTTTTGTAATTAGTGTCATTCAAAAAAATTAACTTGCTTATATTTACCTCCATTATTTAAAAAAATATAAAAGATGCCTACACCAATGAAACCAACAAACAAGACTTTGATACCACTTTGATGGAAAGATAACAAGAACTAACCTTTAAAATTTTCTTGAATCTATGAGGACACATATACAAATATGATGGCATCAATAATAAAATAAACTAAGCACAAATGACATAAACATATACGTGGAAAATTGTTTTGATGTGAGGGTGAAAATCATGAGGCCATAGACCCATCTCGTCCATTTTCATTAAATGAATAAAGAATGTTACAAGATCCTTAACAAACAGCCACTACAACCACTAGTTGACACCAAATAAAGGACTAATAACCACTACAACAATGAATATTACAAATCAAAAGGAGAATAAAGAAACAATTTGTATAGCTTCTTCCGAGAATGAATGAGCCCTTTCTAGACTTCCAAATATAATTTTCACCATTAAGGATGTAGAAACACATGCTGGGAACACCTTTCCAAAGTTTCCAAAAAAATCCTAGAGTCAAATATTAAGAAGTTGCAGTTCTGCTGAACCTCCACACTAAAATACAAAAATCTTCTTTCACTTCATTATTGTGTCTTTTCTCTCCCTCTTTTTTATGTTAGTTTTCTCGATCCTTCAAACTGAACCCAACAACAGCCACCCCTCTTGAAGTTCTATTCATTTTTTTGTTGATAAAATGACTGGAATGCGCTAAAAGTTTGGACCCAATTCCACAAATATTTTGGGGTAATTTCCTCCTACTCTAATTCCTTTCATAGCAATATCAACATTGAGTTTAGGGTTAAAATGTTTTTCTAACCCTAACTAGGCTAAAATTATCAATATAATCCTGTAATATTAAAAAGTATCAAACTAACCCAAACTTTAAGATGAATTTTTCGATATAACCTTCCGGCCACATTCCATCATTGACTCAACAATTGGGCCGTTGACTAGACTTGAAATGATGAATATGGTCTCAGACATTTCAGCTTAAATTTCCCCCCCCCCAAATTTTATCCCTCCTGTTGCTACCTGCCACCACCACCCACATCCAGCCACCACCACCCTCCGCCCACCCCATCCACCATAACCACCATCTCTGCCACCACCACCACCACCTCTACCACCACTACCTCTGTCACCACCACAACCACCTCTTCCACAACAGTCACCACCACAGCCAACCAATAAACCACACAACCGCAATCCCTTCCCTGTAACTCAACCTTCCACCACCTCACTTCAGCCCTCCACCACCCCCACCCTTCTAAAATTCAGCTTGCAACCACCTAAGCCCACTACCATCCCAGCCGGTAATGGAACCCATTTTCGCTCGGCTCTCCTAAGCTAATCACCACCGAAAAAATTGAGGATACAGCGGGTCGAGTGGAAGAATGGGAAGAAGAAAAGGGGAGCCTTTGTTGTGGAGCAAATCGAGGAAGAAGAAAATGAGAGCCTCTTTGGTGGAGAAAATTGAGGAAGAAGAACCTCCACACCGGAGCAACTTGAGGAAGAAGAAGACAAGAGCCTCCATGGCGGAGAAAATCAAGGAAGAAGAAAATAGGAACCTCCACAATGAATCAAATCAAGGAAGAGGGAAAGGGAAGGCTCAGCGGAAGAGTAAATCGAGGCCACGGCGTGTGGATTGGAAGAATGGGAAAAATAAAAGGGGTTATGGCGACAAGAGCCTCCACAGCAGAGCAAAGACCACTTACGGGGTGATAAAATTGAGGTCAATCACAGAATCAAAGGTCAAAACCTCAAACCGAAGTAAAAAATAACATATTTTAACATGAACTATGCAAAAGATACATCTTGAGGATTAAATATTGAAAGGGAACGGAGCAGCGGCGAGAACCTCCGCGGCGGAGCAAAGGCCACTTACGGGTGATATAATCGAGGCCACTTCCAGAGGACTAAATCGAAGAAGAAATGGGGGGTGGTATAATTTATTTTATTTTTTAGGAGGGGGTAAAATTGCATTTTCATCAAAATTTGCCCAATTCTTACGTTGATAATTGAATTCAACGGCTCCCAGGGTTATATTGGCACATATATCATAAAATTTGGGTTATTTTAACATTTTCTTGTTTTACAAGGTTATACTGGCATTTTCAACCTAAAGTTAGAGTTATTTGGGGATTTTATTCTTGAGTTTTTATTATATTTTAGGAGGTCTCCTGGATATTGGTATAAAAGAGCCTCCACTAAGGTAACTTTCCATCTTGAAAAAACTCACACTACACCACATTGGAGGCTACTGACCAAGCTTTTCCACATAAAAAGAAGAAGTTGTTGCGTATGAGTTTCACATGAATAAATCATGAGTAAGATACTCTCCACCAAACTGGTAAGACATTTGGTGTAGGTATGTGGGAGATTTTCGATGTAGCTCTCAAATATATAATTTATATTATCTACAACTCTCTAGAAACTAATAAGAGTATAGTTATAAGTAAGGATTGTTCCACAAATAGAGGGACTAGCTACGTAGTAAGATACTCTCCACCAACCTGGTAAGACATTTGGTGTAGATGTGTGGGGGGTTTTCGATGTAGCTCTCAAATATACAATTTATACTATCTATAACTCTCCAGAAACAAATAAGTGTATAGTGATAAGTAAGGATTGTTCCACAAATAGAGGGACTAGTTACGTATTTTACGTAGATAGACACACACACACACACACACACACACACATATATATATATATATATATAAAGATTCTAGTTATGTAATGTATAAAAATGGCTGGGGTGGGGGAGGTTCAAGTAGATTAATAACTAAAATTAAACAAACAACTGAAAGACGATAGAAATACTATGTAAACAAGTCTTGGGACTAGTTGATTTCCACTACCAACTTATCGAAGGATCCTTGAAATATGATAAATATGATACAATTCCTCTATAATTCACAATTACATATTGTGAATATTCACTTTCTATAATGGAGGCAACACTTATATTCTCTCATTATTAGTTAGAAAGTGTGATCAACGCCACTTAATAATATTTACTAATGAATAGCCTAAACGACCTCCGTATATTTAATTCATTAGTAAAAATAAACATAGAGAACCAATAAACATACCAACAAATTACTAACTTGAAAATTTTAGACAACTCATTTGACATCCCAAAGGACTAGTATGATGATTATGTCAAAGAGGGAGAACAATCAAATCTACCCTCAATATTCAGCAAACATTCAATTAACAAACAATGAAGAGGCATATCATTAGAAGACTATCTCCCCAGAACAAAGTTTACCATAAGGGATGAGAAACTCCTTAAAGTGGACAAATCATTCTCTGCAAGGCATCCATTCTCCATAAGGGATGAAAAACTCCCTAAAGCGAATGAACGTCTCCCCATGACAAAGTTCTTCGTATGGGATGAAAAACTCCCTAAAGTGGAGGAGCCATTCTATGCAAGACATCAGTTCTCCCTAATGGATGAAAAACTCCCTAAAGTGGATGAACCATTCTCTGCAAGACATCAGTTCTTACTAAGAGATTAAATACATTCGACTGTGGACAAACAATGTTTCCTTACGAGACGAATAATCTCTAAAGCGGTAAAATAGAAGCCTAAGTGGTCAAAGCCAGCATAGCCGAAAACAAGAAGATCCTAAGTTGGAATCTTCAATTACAAATAAAGTTTATTCACAAGGAGAAAATGACAATCAAAGACATTATGCTCTCGGTCTACCACGGCCACTTTTATGACCGCCTCTACCGCTACAACCAGTTTTGCCTTTATAATTATCATCCAGGACCACTAAGGCTTGGTTAGTAGAAGCTTGGCGAGCCGACCTTCAACGAGATGAAGCTTTGGATCTGGAAGGTAAGCTACCAAAACATCAATATTCAGATCAAGCCAGTTGAGCCAAGTCACTGCCCAACCATAAGCCGCTTAGACTTTGGGCCCTCTCTTGGTAAAAAGACATTCATCTTCCTTATAAAGGATAAAAACATGAACATATGTTCTCAATTAGCTTAGCATTTTTTTTCGTGTTTGAAGAAAATACCACAAGAATTAATTCTCTAGTCATAAATGATGATAGTGGCATTGTAATCCCTCAAAGTCCGCTTCGCTAAGACCAACTTCTCCCTTAGAATGCTAGATACCAAATCAAGACACTTAACTTTTAGCGCCATGATATCAAGCTCGAGCTTCTCACTTTCTTCCTAGAGTCTCCTAATTGTTCAATCTTGAGTTGCAATAATAGTCTCTAGCGGTTTATAGAATTGAAAGGTCGAAGATGATAGAGGATCTGATTTGGAACCTAATAGACCACAATTATTGGTAAGTTCTGCTAAAAATCATTCAGTAGATAAGTTGGAGATCTAGTCTTCAAACTTTCAACCTTCATCTTTGCGCTCCGTCTTCTCTTTCTCAAAATTATGTTGAAGGTTTTGAAAGGCACAAATTGCTACCTTGTATTCAACACTGGCAACATTTAGTTATTCTTCCAAGGGTGTGAGCCACCACCTCCATTGTTTTGATTTATACCTACACTCCAAACTACCTGACTATTTCCCAAAACTAAGGTTCTTGAATGGGTAGGGTTACATTGAACAAACAGAGTTAGGCACTACAAATAGACTGAAATGGTATCACGACCAAGAAGACAGAAAATCCAGAAATTCATTTAATAAACAATCAGTGCTTTAAAAAATATCTCAAAAGTATTAAAATGAGGAATGTGCCCTTTATTCATGGGCAGCTCCCTCATCTTCATCAACACACATGGATTCATCTCCTCCATAAGAATCTTGGAGATTCTCATCTTGGTGATTTGTCACCATTAATAGATCAATTCAACTAGCTAGCACCTCCAACTTAATCGCACCTCTATCTTGTATAGTTATCTCCGGAGGAGTTGAAGGGTTAGACACATATTCCTTCCATTTAGAATTTACATCAAAATTAATCCCCTTAATTTTGTCAATTGTTAGAGATTGGGACAAACTTCCCAGATGATCAAGGAAGGGGAGATAAATTCCTCTATCCTAGATTCTAGCCCACCAAGCATGTTCTAAAAATCCTTTAGTGTTGGGGGACGTAAAAGGGTCAATGAGTCTTCTTCTTTCCCCAAGAAAAAGTCTTTCAATCACCAAGTTATGTCCATAAGCCACAACATGCTAGATGAGCCACCGGAAGAAAATATTGAAAGTTAAGTTCTTCACAACCTTATCAAAGAAATCCCAAAAGAGCTTTATCTAAGCCCCAACATCAGCAAATGGCTGAAGCCTTCCAACGGTAGCCTCCTTAGGGGTGTTGGTCTATCAGGAAGTCTACAAGTCTCTCTTCACCCTTTCTAAAGCCTTCATTTAGGATAGGAAAGTGGTCTCCAAATTAGTGATATGATTCCGACTAGCCTTAGTAGACTGAAGGACATCAGATTGCACCACCGAAGCCAGTTAGGCTAGAGTATCAATAGAGAGGGATTTGGAAAACACAAGAATGTCAGCACAGAATTATAACAATGCAAGAAATGTGAAAATTGATACACACGTGAGGCTGGTAAGTCTTGTGGAAAAGTGAAGCTATTCTAGAGATAAAATCCATGACCAGAGAAGAAGTTGAAGTTTGCACACATGTTCTCTTCAGGATCGGGGGCTTGAACCCCCACCTTCAGGACCATCATGCTTATGAGCAATAGAAAAATCTACAATTTGTATGCTGGAAGAAGGATTGACCAAGAAGATCAGCCCCAATGGAGTTGTGCCAGCTAAAGAAGATGCGGAAGAACCCTTGGGTGCTAGTGAGTAACTAAAATATGGTGCCCGAGAATCCCATTGATTAAGCCCACTGCAAAAAAAAATCCAACAGTCAACCACCACAGTGTATACATAAAGATACCACAAAAATAAATAAACCAAGGGAACCTTGAGCACTTGAATATGAGCAGTCAGCTTCCTTTGGGACCAAAGAAGGCTTAAGGGACCGTTCATACCTATCATAGCCTACCCTAAAATCCTTGACATTTAAAGGTTTGAACATATTTATGATTTCAGCTACGGCATCAAGAACGATAAAATAACCTTGGGAGCTATCCTCAGGAGCTTGATCATTTCAGGCATGACAAGATTATGAGGTAGAGTTAAAAGTCGAAAATTGATCCTTCTAGCCTTAGGTGGAACATTCCGACGAGTTTTACCTACCATCAAAAGAGCAATCTGGACATCTTGGGGAAATGAATACCATGTTTGTTGGACACTATGTGCTCTTAGATAAAGAAATATCCTTCTCTGCTCCATCTACCACACTCTTTTAATAAGGCATACACGCTCATGCCCAACAACGCATTTCTTAATGGTTTTCTTCATCCCAGAGTAGGAGACATTTACAGAAAGAGAAGTGTTACCCCTATTAGGGCAACAACCTTTCCAGGTCTTGAATACCTCCTAAGTGAAAGATGAAATAGTGGAAGGAGATTTTGTCATTTTTATAAAATATTGAGAAAAGAAAGATAACTTATTTGGAAATGATTTTTTGCTATAAAAGCTTCAAAGGAGTTTGAAGGTGGGAAGGACTCTAAGCCTAAAACGACAGCTGCGAAAGTTGTTGTGAAAAGTGAAGTAGATTTTCATAAAAGAGAGGTATTTATTTTGACGTCCACCACTAATAAATGCTTCACATACAAGGGTAGTAGTTACTTCTTGAAAAATCGTCGATAGTGCGCATCGCTTACGGTTGGTTCTCTCACACAACCCAAGGTTATGACACGTGGAGCCTTAATCAATGCTTAATGTACTAACGATTCAAATTCTTTACAATTACTCAAAAAAGAGGGATCAGTGAGGGTCACCCACGATGCATGACCTTTGGATACTCGTGCCAGAGAGAGTTGAAGTTTCACCCAGAAGCTTAACCTTCAGCTATCTCAGAGATTATTGATAAGAGTCGAGTCGATACTCTCCATTCAAGCTGAAGGCCATGCTTCTAAAACCTACTCGGGCCAAAGGCCACACCACTATATTCATTTTGGTTAAAGCCTAAAAACAAAGGGAAAATCTCCAATTCCGATTCTACGTATGGAAACACATTCCTATTCCAAGTACAATTATGGTACATTGAGTATATGTTAATTCTATTAAGGTAAGACACATATCTTTATATGGAAATGACATATTTCCCCTAGCACAGTTGGGACAACTCTTGGGGTTCAACCCTTACAAATACTAAGGTATTCATCCATTTTTTAGTCAATTCTCAATACTCGGACTGAATACTTTTGTTCATACTTTAGTCTCTGAGCTTGTTCCCCTAGCCACATCGTGGGAATTTTTTTTCCAGGTTTTTCATATTGAAGTATGGTTCAAAAATCAAATTGCAATTTGAAATGCATTAGCAACAATGAGCCAGTAATACGTTGGTATTTAGCCATCTTTGGAAATTGCATCTTGAGAATGGTATTAATTTTCTCTAGGTTGACATTAACGAGACAAATATGCTATCTTTTTGACACAATTGACACTCACTTTTTCTATGGTTCGTGTCTTGTTAGTTAGGAAATTATATGTTTTACCAAATAGAGGGTTGAAATTACCTTTTGTGGTAGTTCAACCTAATTCTCCTATTTTGTTAAACATTTGATTTTTAATTTAGTTCCTTCCATGATGGGGTCAAGAATTCAAGTTTTGGTTCTTAGAGGAGATCAAGTTATTGGAATAAGGCCTTCACAATAATGGTAGAAGAAGGAAGAACACTTTCAAAGTGGTGAAAGATGGATTGAAGGAGTGAAAAGAAGGAAAAAGTAGCGAGTGAAGAACGTTGGACCAAGTTTTAAGAATTATCTGAGATGAATTGGTGTCCCTAGGTAGAATTTTTGGACTATTCTTTGCAATTACTATAAAAATGACTACAAGAACTCTTGAAACAGATCAACAGTTCACCCGTAGAGACGAAAATAAGTTGAGGTTGAAGTCTAAAAAAAATTGGACCGTGTAGGCAGCCCGTGCTTTGGAAGTCAAAAATTTGAGTACTGAGAACAACGGTCTGTGCAACAATGTATGGTATATGCATTGGGGGTCAAAAATTAAGTTTTGGTCTTCACTCTCTCCCTCCCTTGTAAATAGTCCATTTCTTCCCCATTATACTTGAGCCCAACTTGGGCCTCCAAAACCCTGTTTTTCATTAGGTTTTCTTATTTATTTCATATTTCCCATTAATCTTGTAGAATTATTATGTTTTTTTTACAGTCTAGCTTAGATTTGTACTTGAGAGCTTTTGTTAACATGATTAGATATAATTTGTGAGATTCTCCTAATTGAATACTTAATTATCACTATTTCTTGAGTTTATTTCTTATGAGTTGCATTATTAAGATTAGAAAGTGCAACTAGTTACGATCATACCATGCTTTAGCGCTAGGCTAGGATTTGAACTCGGGAAGATTTTATCTTTTGTCGGTTTGGTAATTAGTCAATGGGAAGATGGCGTTTAGGAGTGACAACTAAACATAATTGTTGATTTGTGAGTTAGATTAGGATTAAATATAAAATTGGGTTTATGTATGGTCAATACGTGAGTTGTGGGCGATTGGGTCGACAATCTAGTACACGTTGGGTTTATAGAATAATCCTGAAGGTTATATATCAAATTTTGGGCCACTAGATCAATAAAATCCTAGTGGAAAATAGTGAGGTACAAATGTTCTAGGTGACACAATATGGGCCTATGATGGATATTCATACTGGGTCCCAGAGTGTCATGCTATTCCCGTGTTTAATTTACTCCACGTGTGCAGGTTTATTAACCTCGGAAGTAAGGGCTAGTTAGTGGTCAGTGGTAGTGCACCACTATCGAAATTGGAGGGAAGTGAGAGATGTTGAGGGGATGCAGACACTGGAGTGATAGTTTGGTGGTGATTTTCGATGATTCAAGCTCTCCGAAATGTGTGACCGAGCATTAGAATATGATATACTTGTATCATATGAATATGAATCAAGGATCAAGTTGAGTTGCTAAACATGTGAAGCAAATGCCCCCAAGTCTACCTATCATTATCTTTATTCTCGTTTAATAACTTTTCATATTAGTTAGTTTTACATCATTCTTATACTTGTAGCTTTTAGATTTGCATTTAAACAACTCCCCTTGTACGAGCACACACTTGGTGACACTGGTGTATATTTTTTGCTACGCGAACTATCATTTTAAACCCCATTTTCTCTATGAACGACCCTGGCTTACCTCTCTATCTACTCTTAAGTATTTAGTAGTAATAGGGTAGCAACACTGTAACTTTATCTTTGATTTGTATGCTAGTTAGACGACACTTGCTTGCACATCAAATTTTGGCGCCACTGTTGGAGATTAAGGCGTAGTTTAGTTAATAGTTGGCATATTCTTATGTTTTTCTTTTCTTTTGTTTGTTTGTTAAGGTAGGTATTTCTCGATTTCTTGGTGTTTCCATAGAGATTCCTTGCATCACGATTCCTAATTTGTGTGTTTTCTTTTGTTGGAGTAGGTTTTTTTTGAGTTCTTAGTGTTTCCACCGAGAATTCTTGCACTACAATTCCAATATTTCTTTGGAAAAATGAAAAATCTCATCTTGAGGAAACTTATAATGAGGATAGAGGTTAAACGAGCAAGATTATTTAGGATTTGTCATTTGGATCATCCTACTTAGAATTGATATTGGTTGAGTGAGGAGTGCTACAAGGAAGCAGGAGTGTTGGTTCCCAAGGTCTAAGAGCTCAAGGGTGGTATCCCTATTACTATCCCTACAATGTAGAATGGAGTGGTAATTCGGATTCAAGATATGGATATGCACCAGGACACCAACAACGTGAGCAAAATGAATGGTCTTTACCCTCTTATGTTATTCCCCAATGTGAAGGACGAAGTGTGCTTGCTGGTCTTCGGCAACTCACCGTTTTGATGTTCCTTTTTTTGTCTGTTGGAATTACTATCGATGTGCCTACGTTGGGAAGATTTAGTGGTGTCTCCATTGGAGCAGTCATCTGTTGCTTTGAACAGTGATGTGCTATAACATTGGCTTGCGTGGAAAGATAATCTATGGGTTGAAATTGTAATTCAGCCTGTTTGGGTGAAATTCCTTTGGGCTGATTTTTTGTTTAAGTCCATATAGTGCTTATGCTACGAGTTTCCTAGTTTTCCTCTTCTCTAGGTAATTTAAAATTGTACTGCTCTGTTGTTAATAGATAATTGAGTTGTGAATTCTCTGCTACCGATCTATAGTTTTAGTCTGTTGTGAATTTTATTTCACCTACACAAATTGTAATTCTGGTTCTCTCCATTCTTATAGCCTTCGTTGATGCATCACCCTCGACCATGGTTGGGGGGATTAGGTGGTCATTTTCAAAACGTAACCATTTCCCCCCCCCCCATTCCTTTTCACCGGGTTTTCTCTGCAAAAGGTGTCCTTTGAAGGACACTCAATCTTTATGTGGTCTAGATGGCCGCACAATTCACAAAAAAAGGCAGTATTTCATACTACGACTGAATTTTAATTTTTTTACCAGTCTGGAATCTTTGAAGTCATAATTCTAGCAGTGGTTCTTCAGTTGGTATATTTATCCTGACATTGATATTCTCTCCCAACAGGGTACCAAATTTTATTTTGGGTTTCCCATAATTGTTGTTGTATCAATGTTTTATAGCGCTAGAGGAATTGAGAAGATATAACCCATAAAGGGCATTTGTAAAAGTGAATGCTTTGATTATGTTCGATGGCGTTTATTTCCTTGAGCACCACCAAATAGTTTTCGTAGGACCATGGAGATTTTTCCTTCACTTTTTATGGGTTTCACTGTCGTAGAATTAAAAAATCACCAGGTTTGTTCCCATGCTAAATCCATCCATACTATTCTTGCATCTCCACACTTTACCGAATAAATAGAACATTGATTCCACCCTCTTGATCTTGGAGGTAAGAATCATTGTTGAACGAAATTTTTTCTCCCTTGAAATAAGGCTACTTTGTTTATTACTATTTTGCGGCTTATCGCTCTCTTAATGTTTGAACTTGCGTAATGCTCGATTAGTACTCCACCATTTCCATGGTTGCAAGATTGTTTGCTTGGAAAAGAGGATGATAAGGAAAATTTTCCTCTGTGTATGAACTGGATTAGTTTAGGTGAGTGATGAAGGTGATATATAAAGGTATTGTAATTGATTTATTTGAGTTAAAAATATCTTTAATCAACATAATTACTTGATTCTTCTCAATCAAGATGCAATTTCCATTGATGTGTAAAATTAATGTCTATATTTTGAATTCAAATATGAATTTCTTTGAGTGAGGATCAAAACTCCAGTTGAAGTTTGATAGATTGAAGATTTTGATTTGAAGATCTTTTAAAAAAACAATTTTAAGACCTTCAAACAAGAATAAACCTAAAGAGAGAGAAAAGAGAGAAGGCAGAGCATTTTTCCCATGAAAATAGTACTCTTGTTTGATTGAATATTGAAAGTGCGAGAGAAGAAAAACCAGATATTAAATGTGAGGAATGAATGAGAAATTAGTTAGTATTTATATTTTAAAAATGAGGAGAAAATAATTTTGATTATTTTTAAAAATAAAAATTGACCGTTCACAATCTTTATACCAAATTTAATTTTCACTTAAAAAAATATATGTGTGTAGTGTGATTTTAATTGTGTGTGCAGTGTGTAAATGTTGTTGTGTAGGTGAATGTGTCGTGTTACTTGTGTCACAATGGGAGGAACATGGAAATGTTAAAATCGATTTAGTATATTAGACGCATTAAGAAACATAAAGTACGAATTAGGAGTAGGTTAATAGGACTATGATTTATAGACGTAGGGTTTAGGCTCTAGAGCATTAATGTGTTGTGAGTTGTGTATGATTTTTAGTACATTGAGTATATTGAGTCAAACGTAGTTTGTAGTGTTTGTGTGTTGAAATGGCAATTTCAGGCCAATGTTCAGATCTTATTCGGAATTTAGTTCGCACCGACCCAATTTCATTCAGGTTGTGTTGTACCCAGCACGATATTTTTTTTAAAAAAAATATCCAAAACTCAACCCATGGCCTAACTATTTTGGACCATGCTTGTTATTTAATCAAATTTGGGCCATTCAGATCAAAAAATTGGGTTGGATTGTACAATCAGCGAGCTGGACAGACCAATTGCGATCTCTTAGAGTTACCGAATATAAATGAGAAGATTATGTTATTTGTATGCGGGGCGGGTTTAGGGTTATAATATGGGCTTATAGTATTTTGGGCCTAAATAAATAAGGGCAAATAGCGTTACAACTTGTGTTGGTTGGAGATTTTGCAGTTTCAAAATGGGAAGAAGATCAAGGCATGCAAGTTTCCACTTTTTTCAACTAATTTTTAGGATTTGGGTTTGTTACCCCCAACCGCAACATATGTCGATTAACGATTTTTTCCAACCAGTTTTTTGCACCTCAAATCACAACAGATGTCGATTCTTGCATTTCGCAACCAGTTTTTTTCACCCCCAACCGTAAAACCATGTTGGTTTCCGTAATCCAAAAATTCAAAATTCCCAAAAAATTAAACGGATGTCAATAGAATCTTTAACCATGATTTTTCTTTATAGAATTCTAACTTCAATTTTTGAAAAGAGAAGTCATAAGATAGCTTTTTATTTTGCTTTTCTTGAACTGCAGTAAAATATAAATTTAATTACAATTTCTAAATAACCGAAATAAAATAAATTTTCACTTCAATTTTGACCATATTTTTCAGTGGATAATGTTAAAGAATATAGTTAAAAGTTCATTTTTATGAGTGTCAGTTGACTTCGTTAGGCTTGTTTGGGTAACGGGTCAATGATGACTAGTTCATCATTTCCACCTCTCCAATCCAGACTATACCTTGGGTCATCAAAGGGTTTGATCATGAAAAAGATTCGGGATGTTTTCATATTTGTTGTCATAGGGTTTGCATGGCACATAACATTGCAAAAAGCAGAGAGGGTATATCTGTGATATGCACACCTTATGATTCGCCAACAATTGCCAAATGAAGCTGACAACTAGGAAATAGAGACCATTCATTAGCCAGCCTTTCCTCATCATAAGAGGTCAGATGAGTTTTAAAGGATATCCTTCCCTTTTCATCAAGCAAGCTCATATATTTTTAAAAGTTGGTTAAATTGCCTGAATGCTTACATCAAATTGTCCAAAAGCTTACAACAATTGCCTGAGAGATTACATCAGTTGCCTCAAAGGGGTATCATAAAGGTGCTAAAAATCAAATTGTAAATTTGTAGCCTTTATGTATAAACAAATAGAAAGGGGGAACATCATAAGATAAATAATCAAATACACTGTAGACTTCCAACTAGTTTGACTCGAACCACTGAAAGCCGAAAACAGTATTCAAATATCAGCCACCTACTCACAAAATTTCCAATACACTATCATAATCAACCTCTAAAGCAGACAAAACAAAAATGAACAGCTCCTAAGTGAAAGATCCAGTTCATCTCCTTTAAGTTAACATCTTTTATAGAAAGTAGGAGATGACCACAACCATTTTGGTTACCCAAAAATTATTTCGCAAATATAAGTAAACTCAAAAGAAGGTACGTAAGTCTCTAACGCGACCCAAGGTGATCAATCTGGACTGTAAATTATGAACGAAGTCACCAAAGGTAAGTTGTTGTAACTTCCTTGAAAGTTATTGTAACTTCCTTGACTCAGATTTCTCTATACCGACATATAAACCATATTAGAAGTCAACTAGGTTTAACTAAGCGAAAGGAGCCGTCAGAAAAATTTAGAATTGACAGAGACAAACGAGACTAAATATTCTAGCAAAAAAAAACCTATTTTATAAAGAACTTCCCCATTAATGATGAGAAAATAAAATAAAAAACTGAAACTAATTAAAAGGCCAGTTGGAATTTGATAAGTCGCCTATCTCGTTTCGTAAATATATCATCACGTGTGATTGAGCCAGACAAGGAAGGAGGAATAAAAAGGAGTTTTAAATTTATTAACCCATTTAATTCACATATCTCGATTTTAAAATGCAAATTTACCTTTAAAAAAAAATCAAATTCCTAATTCTTCATAAATTATGAAAGGACATTCACTTTCCCTATTCATTGTTAAATTAATAAGTAACATGTCCTTAATTTGTTCATTTATTGCTAGTTCGTTTAATAACCGAAACCTTGAGAAATTGCACTTCATCTGTACCTTTTTCAGCACAGTTAGGACAGAGAATGTGTCTTCACACACCAAAATAGAAAAATACGCGTGATGAAACGCCCCTTTATGATCCACTAAGATTTAGCAAGAATTCAATCTTTATTTCCTTTTTTTTCTCCTACAAACACAATTACTTCGAGAGCTGGACACGGCGATCCATCCTCGTAAATTTGGTTAGAAAACAAACACAATCACGCAACACATACGATGAAATTGCATTGCCATTGCCTCCCAAGTTGGATAAATCCTAGTAAAGAAATCTATCTTACTTGGAATGTAGGACGACTTGGAAAGTTCTCTTGCTTTGCCGACGCCGTCACGCCGCTAACTACATCTATTTATCTATAATTTATATGATCTGTCCGTCTCCACAATGTCGTAGATTTCAAAGAAAAACAACCCATCAAAAAAACCGGACCCAATAACACAGTGCGTTTCTTAGCCGTTGAATTTCTGTTTTCTTGAATATTTCCTACGTTGGTATTCAAGGTTTCCACCTTGGTCCCATTCAGACATCGCTTGCCTTCCTGCTAACCGACCCTTTCCAGGTTAGCCAGCCAGGCTTCTTTCTCAATACCCAATTCTTCCCAGATTCTCACATTGCAGCTAATCTTTCCATTAAATCCAATCTCGGTGGTGTTGTGCATGCCTCTTTGTCCCCTTCTTTTGCTTTTGTGAGAAGTAATTGGGCGATTGCGGGGCAATTCGTGTGCTTTAGGATGATTGCGGATCTAGGGAGGAAAGGGTCGGTGGTGGGATTAGCCTTGCTGTTGGTGGTGGTGTTGTGTGTAAATGCAGGTATTGGTGTGGAAGGGAATGATGAGAAAATAGTTTTTGAGGTGCAACATAAGTTTAAAGGAAGGCATGGAAAAGGGTCATCTCTGTTGACTTCACTCAAGGCTCATGATGGCTTTCGCCATGGGAGGATGCTCTCTGCCATTGACTTGCCTTTGGGTGGCAATGGCTCCCCTACCGATGCAGCGTTAGTTCATTATTCATACTTTCCGAGTTCGTGTTTACAATTTCGCATGTGTAGATGAATGTTTGATTTGTGTGTGTGCGCGCATTTATATGTTGACTTGGCTGTCCAGATCCAATCTGACAGAGTAGATATCTGTAGTTTGTTGCTGCTGTACTGGAATCCTTGTCATTGAATTTATCTGCGAGCAATAAATGTGGTTGGTAGTTGTAAGTTTTGCTCCCTGCTATTTGGGTATTATGACTAGGATTGACTTGGGATTCTGAGATGGGGGAAGGAATCCAGTACCTTTTAATTAGGATGGGAGCTACCTGTTTATCTGTATCACAGGTTCTAAGGTTTATTTTGATTATTGCTCGACTGTTATCTGCTTGTTCTGAGATATGTATGTGTTGTTCATGATGTGAATTATTCTTTTGTCACTTCTATTGGTTCATTGTGTGGCTTCTTCCATGGATCTCCCACTTTATTTTCGCTTCGGAAATTTAAATTTTCATTTAACTGTGTTTCTTCGTTAATTGATAACTAGCTTTGCTAATTGTTTCACTTGAGTCTTTCTTAGCCTGTTGAGTTTTTCTTTTCTGTAGTCCTTCCTTCTATGTGAGTATAGAGATTCGTGGAAATTAATTTGGTACTACCTTACTCTTGCCCTCGTTGGCCTTTGAAGGTTTTGATATCTTAGTACTTAAATGTTAGAGTTTTCATACAATCCGCGTTTGTGTTTACGTTTGAAAACCAACTGATCAAATATAGATAATTAGGATGTTGTAACTTGGTCTGCCTTCTGTCACCCTTTTGGAAACTTTTATAACAAGCTGCCTGTTGGTCTTTCGCTCCACTCTTTGCGATTGAGCAGCTCTGCTCCTATCTATAGTCTGGAACGTTGGTAGATGCATGTGTTTAAACTTTTGTTTGTTGCTACAGGCTTTATTTTACTAAGCTTTCGATGGGGACTCCTCCTAAGGATTATTACGTACAGGTTGATACAGGAAGTGACATTCTCTGGGTAAATTGTGTTGGCTGTGACAAATGTCCCAAGAGAAGCTCACTTGGGGTACGTTGTGCTTGTTCTAGCCAATTATTAGACCTATAATATAGCAACTTGATGTCATATCTACGATACCTTCACTCTAGTGTTCCTCTTTTGATGTGCTATTTTGATGCCCTATATTCTCTTCGTAGATTGACTTGACACTGTATGACATGAAGGCCTCTAGCACTGCAAAGGCTGTAACTTGCGAGCAAGACTTCTGCCTCTCTGCATTCAATGCTCATGCTTCTGATTGTAAGGTTGGTTACCCCTGTGAATATTCTGTCACTTATGGAGACGGGAGCACAACTGGCGGATATTTTGTCAGAGATTATGCTAAACTTGACCAAGTGTCGGGAAATCTTCAAACAACCACTACGAATGGAACCATAGTGTTTGGGTAAGTGTGGTTTTCTTTAACCAGTGAAAATATAATGTACATCGAATGAGCTGTTCACCGTGTGATTCTGTAAATTGAAGTGTAGGTACATAGTTTATGGCTATTCTGATGGACATGTTTTGCATGCATAGGCAAAGCAGGAAACTACTGCAAGTGCAGCTGAAACAATGTTGTAAAATGCAATTATCTAACTGTTAATACATGAATATAGCAGCAAAATTTTACATAATGATAGTTGTAAAAGTAGACTGGTTATCTAATTCACGGAAATATATGATATGAATTGCTTTCAGCAGTTCTTACTTATTTTTTTGCTTTGGCTAATGCAGTTTGAGTGTCCCAAGGACTTCTTTTCTTCTGTTTTAATTCAGATGATGTTTGATCTTTCGAAAATACTTAATTTTGCCAGTCATGTTCATTTCTTATAAAGTTTAGCAGTGATGGAGGTTTCTCATACTGTTATTTCCCATAGTATAATGTGTGACTTTGCTATTTTGATTATATTATAATATGGTTTTATAATGGATCCTGCATGTGTTTTGTTATGCCGCCTTGGAGCTTATGTTCTTCTGATCCAATCTAGGTGCTCATCTCAACAATCTGGAGAGCTGGGCTCATCTACTGTGTCAGTTGATGGAATAGTTGGTTTTGGACAAGCGAATTCTTCCATTATTTCACAGCTTGCTACGTCTGGAAAGGTTAAAAAAATCTTTTCACATTGCTTGGATGGTATTAATGGAGGTGGTATTTTTGCTATTGGAGAAGTAGTGCAGCCAAAACTAAAAACAACGCCAATGGTCCCAAATGAGTACGTTTATGGTGCATTTCTATTTTTCTATATCACATGTTTTTTTATATTAGAGACACTTTTGGATATTCAACATCACAGGTTTTTCTGAAGAGGTTGATATTATCATGAATTCTTGTATTCATCAAAACAAGGTGTCACTCATTAGCATCTGATTTGAATGGTCAACCATTTTGCATTAAATAGGATGTTCTTGGAATCAGAAAAAAAATTAGATTGCAGTTGATTTAATGATCTTCAGTTAAATTTTGTAATATTTTCATAATTCAATGATGAGAACCTGGAGAATGTATGCCACGAGCTAAAAGATCTTTCCTTTTCTTTTTAGAATCAGGATGATCTTAGGCTGTTCTTATGTTGTTGATTGGGGCATGGACTTGAAAGGGTTTTGGCTCCTAAATCATGAATAGGTGATCAAATAAATTACTTCTTCTTTTGGAAAAGGAACTCCAACAATTTCATCTGAAGACTAGTACTCATGAACATACAATGGAACATCTAATTAAAACTCACCTTCTTAAATAAGGAAACTTTATTAGACCATCACATTCTGGCCATGTGTAGAATTTTGTATGCATGGATTGTTGCTTGCCTTGGTTAAAGGTAGTTGCCTGCACTGAGATACGAAGGTTTGGTTTTTGTTGCTCTCACATATTTTGGCAGCTCAGAAGTTTAGTCATTTACTGTACAGATGAAGAAGCTTCTGTATTATGTTACAAAGCCATTATTTATATGCAATATGCATGAAGAACAAACTTTCTTTTGGCCTGAAATATAACAACACCAGCATTTCTGTTCTTCAGCAATTTCAATCATACGAATTATGTTTTTTTTAAAGTCTGCACTATTTCGTTGGTTTTCTCTGTGTTTACCACATACAACTCCTCACTCTCTGGAAGGTTATCTTGATGAACTTGAATGTGCTAAAATTTTAATAACAAGATGAAATAAGGTCATGAGTTCAAATATTGTGGACACTAATGAAAGAACATAACCAAGTTGAACATTTGTAGTCTAGAAACATGGATTGATAATATTGATGAGCTTAAGATTGTGTTTGAGTTTGGCTCGACTGTTATTCAAACTGACTCAAAGTTTAGTGAGCTGAAATGTTGGTTAAGTTTGGTTCTGTCAAGTAGTTAAATTAAGAAATGAATTTGGGTTGAGCTATGTAGACCCAACTCTAGAGTCTAGATGAGCATCAAGTTGCTGTCTTTATTGTAGCCTAGCTTTAAATTCAGGTAACTTATATCCTTTGTAAGGTATCTCTACACGGGATGATCATTTTTTGCTTTATAGGCATTTGCCCGAGTTAG
This sequence comes from Rubia tinctorum, assembly GCA_032355605.1. NCBI lineage: Eukaryota > Viridiplantae > Streptophyta > Magnoliopsida > Gentianales > Rubiaceae > Rubia > Rubia tinctorum. The sequence continues at coordinate 9,813,602 of JAULKM010000006.1, read as the reverse complement.
ACTGGTTACTTCTTACAGTATTTAATTGTAGTAGTGCTATCGCAGGCCGCATTATAATGTAAATCTAAAGGCGATAGAGGTTGGTGGTGAAATTTTAGATCTTCCCAATG
>JAULKM010000006.1:9775573-9806454 GCA_032355605.1 Rubia tinctorum | reverse complement strand
CCAATCTTACCATCGAAAATAACATCACCATTTTCAGCAATAATAGGCCTAGCTACAGCACAAATGAACATAACTTTCGGTATGTAGCCTTTATGTTGACAGGTTCTGTATGGATTATCTTCCTCCGGTAAAAGAATGTAATTGGCAGATTGTTGGGAAAGGAAAAACCACTTTTCATCAAGGTGTATCACATTATACATGCTTCTGAATTTAAAAGTACTGGAATGCCTTTCAAACCTGATGTAAGAGCATGCATATTCAACCCGATCCACTTTGTTTGCATCCCTTATGAAGGGCTTTATTGCGTTGCTGTGTTTTCTGAGCTTGCCTTTTTTTATGAGTCGATGAATTGTGCTTTTGCTTACATTGCATTGGGTGGCTGCCATCCTACATGTCTGCCTTTGTTGTAATGGAATTGATGAGAATGCATGTTCATCTAAATCCTTACGTGTTGTTCTCACTGCTCCTGGTTTGTTACTCAAAACTCTTACAGGTATCCCGGCTGCAACCTGCTCCTTAACGGTTGCCCAGATCCATGCTACTGTACGCGAACCAATGTTCCATTTTGCTGCTGCCTCAGCGGCTTTCCCGTAGCCCACACGGCCATTTTTGGAAGTTACCATTAGGAACTGAGCCACAACATTACGATCCTCATCGGACAGATTCTTCTCCCGCATTTTCTGCGAGAACTTGCAAGAAAAGAAAAACCCAGATTCTGCTCAATGATGAACTTGAGAGCTTGGGAACCAAACAGAAGAAGAAGATGATGGAAAATGAGGAGCTGCGTAGTGCTAGTATTTATCAAAGTGTTAGGATATTTTCTTCTCTAGCAGGTAGACTAGATGTAGGTTGTTAGGTTAGGCCTCTTGTATTTTCATTTCCCTCCATTTTCCCTCTTTTTTTCTACCCACAAACGTGAGAAAAATGAGGGAGCAGTTAATAGAAAAAGGATGTGGCCTAATTCAAATTTCTGAGCCCAGATTCTTCTTAATCATGCTAACGTCAGGCTCACTGTGGCTGACGTCAGCCCACTTGCTATTCCATTTATGCCCCTTTGCTGAATTGCCAAGTCCCCATTTCTTAAAGTTTGTACCAAAAGTAATTGTGCGATATATAGCGGGACGGAGGGAGTATATATATATATATATATTTATTTATTTATGGTCATGTTTAAGTAATATATATGTGTGTATACATATATATATATATATATATTTTTATGGACATGTTTAAGTAAAATACAGGACTTAATTCAATAATAATCTTCTTTTTTCTGAAGTAATACTTTAGTCTTTAACTTTTTTTTCTAACATGCATTAATAAGCTAACAAAATAAATGTAATTTGACTGCTTTGCTGTAATTTGACTAGTTACACATCAATTATGTAGTGTTTTCAACAATGATTTTTAATTATACTTACAAAAGTTTTAAAGATTGAAGGTAAGCTATCTTATTTCTTTTTTAAAAAACAAAATTATATTATCAAAATGTAAAATTACACATTGCTCAAAATGTAGAGTTTTGTCACTTACTTCTTGCAAGCTACTCCTAGGAACTTTCTTAATTTTATAAGAGTTAAAGCAGGACCTAAGCAGTTTTAAGCTAAACTTATCTATCGTTAAGGTAATATAAAGACCAACAATGCGGTTAGTCAAGTAGTATTGCTCATTTATATTTTTAGCGAACATTGGATGATGGTCATCATCATTGTTCCAACGAATACGGTGTTTTGGTTTGATCCTTTACATCAAGATCCGTTAGATATAATTGTACATGCCAAATAGAAGGTGTTGACGGATCCACTCATTAGCAAGCATAAAGAATTTTAATGGAATCTTTCAAAAAAAGAGTTCAAATGGAAATCCCTTAAGGTGGGAACTTAAAAATCATTTAATGAAAATGAACATATAAGTTCTTCCAATAATTAACATCTAACTAACTTTGTAAAAACAAAATGTACTAAAAGCATAAAAAACAAGTGACCACAAAAGATTTGGTGAACGTACGTAATTATGTCACATTTGGTCAATGTTTGGATTGATTAGACTATTATTACAAGTTATAGTACTTCGCCGAGGACAAAACATCATACCCCATCACATTTTTGGAAGACGTACATGAAAGTTGAATGTTTTTTATGATGGTAAGGAATTTGTAACATTTCCTTACTCCATCTACCATATGACAAACTCGGTTTAGATGATTTATTTATGCATACATCATTCTCTTAAATGCTCATTAGTACTATCCAAGGTATTTTTTGACACCTTTATATAAACCTAGATATACTAGTTATGGAGTATCAATGATATAGTTCATTTTGTGGGAATTTTGGAATCAGTTTTGTGTATTTAATTTATGGTTGGTTCGTTCATGTTTGTAAACGGTATTCTGTCCAATCTTATAATCCATTTGAACGGTGACATCGCCCCCTAAAATGTTACACATCGGCTATATCGATACCACGCGACCGCCTTTGTAAAGGCTCATATAAGGTCACCAGCACCAATGCACAAGAACGAGCGACGTCGTAAGCAGCTCATGTAGGCTCACCGACATCAATACAAGATGGGTGATGTTGGACTTACTAAAGAACGTTGTATATTATTCCACGACCGATGTCAAAACTGCGAAGTCGCAATCGCGACCACAATAAACGACGTTGCGTGTCACATCGGTTCTAGAAAACAAAACATCATTCGATTGGCCACATGCAGACCATGTGGAAAGTCCTCAAAATCGACGTCGGTCCTAATACTATGATGTTGATTCTCAACAAACGATGTTGTTTCGTCTTTACGTCACATCAGCAATTCTGTGACGGAAGCAGGCCACGTGGAAAACCCTCAAAATCGACGTCGGTCCTAATACTATGATGTCGGTTCTCAACAAACGGCGTCATTTTGTCTTTATGCCACATCATCAATTCTTATACAGAAGCCTTATAAAATTTGTGAAGCCGGTCGTGATACATTTCAACGTCAACCTCGGTACATTGCGATGGTGGCCTCAATGACATCGCGCACATGTCAACTATACGGTCATCTGTTTCATCATCCGGCAACGGTCATCTCTCGATACCGATGTCGATCATTGACCTTTTACTGCAATTGTTTCCCACATTAACTGAAGTACAAAAATCTTTCATCTCGGTTATGAACCGAGGTAAAGGACATACTTTTTATTGCGCCACTGTTTACCTCAAAAAAAATTTCAAGAGAAAAACCGAGGTTAAAGATTATGTTTCTAACAGTGAAACATGGCTAAAAGGTGAGGTTTTATAATAGAGTTTTTACGCCACGCTTGAACATATTAGGTTGAATTATGTTGGCCTATATTTTCTTTCCTTGCCTTAAGCCAACTCAACTGACAGTTGTCTGGTATTTACAATAGTTTCGGATCTTCCAGTAAACAAACAAATTTTGGATATGATCTTTTAGGTCATGTACAGTTGGGCTGAAATGAAAAAAATATTTTCTAACGGTTTGGAAATGCATGTCAAAATCAGTAGAAACTTTTTCCAACAATATTCTAAACTTTTTTATTTCAATTCGAAACCACAATTAAAAATAAATATAAAATTTGAATTTTACTAAGCATAGTCAAAAGTAATTTTTTATTTTGACTTGTACCAAAAGAGCAGTTAACTGAGTAGCTTTTAATTTCGATTCTAGTCTCATTTTTTAAGAATCGAAATATTAGGTATGTAAAGAATAAATGTTTGAATGATTTATTATGATAATCAGTACAGTTTATATAGGTTACAAGAATTAGTTTGAAATGAAAGAAAATATCTAAAAATCCTATCAAATCTCAATCACCTATCTCTTCTATCCTCACACCCACCTCAAGCGAATCGTCGGATGCTCAGAGACGCAAACCTTTAACTTGAAAAACTCAAACAGAGGATGGGACAATCCCTTCATGAAGATTTCTGCAAGTTGAAGGGACGTAGGAACATGGTGAAGACAAACCTTGCCTGAAGAAACCAGCTCACGAACGAAGTGATAATCAATGTTTATATTTTTACCCACCTGTGCGCAATAGGGTTTTGAGCCAGAAAGATAGCATTGTTGTTATCACAAAGCATAAGAGGATGAAAGGAGAGAGAGAATCGAAGATCACGTAGTACATGAGATAACCATACAACTTTTACCGCAGTATTCGCCAAGGCACGATACTTAGACTCAGAACTAGAATTGGAAACCGTGGGTTGCTTCTTAGCACTCCAAGAGACTAGGTTGCCACTGAGAAAGAGGGCATACCCATATGTGGAACATCGAGTTTTGAGACAACGCGCCTAATCTCCATCTGAATAGCCCAACACCTCGGAAGAGCAAGCTGAGCAAAAGGACAAACCAAAGTGCATAGTTCCACAGACAAGTGGAGAATACGAGTAACTGGCAAAGTAATCATCCTTAGGATCCTGAAAGTACTGATTGATGGAATTCACCGCAAAAGCAAGATCCAGACAAGTGATGGTGAGAAACTGCAGAGCACCAACCAATGGCCGATAAAGAGTAGGATTGGAAAACTTCCCACGGTTCCACTGTGAAGCTGAGACTGCGGAAGAAATAGCGTATAGACGGTAGTAGCATCAGTCATCCCAGCTCTACGGAGAATATCACGAGCATACTTGGCCTGACCCAAGAACAAACCGGAGAAAGTAGACTAAACCTCTAAACCAAGAAAAAAGTGTAAAGAGCCCAAGTCCTTAATGGAAAATTCTTTATCAGTTTGAGAAATGAACTGATGAATAACCGAAGAGTAATTTTCTGTAAGGATAATATTGTCCACATAAAACAAGAGATAAAAGCAAAGTAGTACCCTAAGAAAAAACAAACAAGGATGTGTATGCCGAGCTGCAAAGAAAGACAAGCTTGCATAGGCAAGTGTTGAACCGCTGAAACCAAGCTCGAGGAGCATGCTTTAAGCCATAAATGGCTTTCTGTAGGCAATAGACATAACCAGGATAACATCGTCCTTGTAGCCAACCGGTTGGGCCATATAGATAGGGAAATCAAGAACACCATTTAGGAAAGCATTTTTGACATCCAGCTGATAAAGGGGCCAACGACACATGGTGGAAATGGCAAGAACAATACGAACATTGGATACTTTCACAATATGGCTGAAGGTATGATTGAAATCAAACCCTGGAATCTAAGAGAAACCCTACGCAACCAGTCAAGCCTTCTAACGATCAATAATACCATCATGCCGGTATTTGAAATGATAAATCCACTTGGAGTTGGCAACATTCACATCTGGTGGACGAGGCACCAAATCCCAAGTATGCTAGTGGCGAAGTGCATTCATTTCCTCATCCATGGATGAAATCCAAAGAGGATCACGAAGAGCCGCACGATAATCTTGGGGTTCATTCTGAGCAACTAATGCAGCAAGAAAACCAGTTACCTCATAGGCAGAGAAGGATCAAGGGTGTTGAGAACCATCCATCGTCCTAATAGTCATCCGATGCAAGTGAGCAGGAGCTGGCTTAGGAGAGGCATCAGTGACCAGGACAGGAGAATCTGTAGTAGGAATGGTGCAAGCTTGGGGCAAAGGTGTAGTGGTCAAAGTCATGAGCGTTGAGACCGAAGTGGCCGAAGGTAATGCTAGAGTGTCATGATCGGAACAAACCACACAAGGTAACTGAGTAGAGGGCGATGTAGGGAGAGAGCAAGGTGGAAATGACCATGCAGCAGAGAGCTCTGTAAATGAAGATAGCTCCAAATGAGAGGTAGAGCAGATATCCCGTAAAGAGGAGGCATACGGAAATAAGGTCTCTTTAAACTGGACATGACGTGAGACATAAATACGCCTAGTAGTTGGATCGAGACACTTGAGCCCTTTGTGGCGAGAGCAGTAGCCAATAAAAACACATGGAATTGAGTGAAGTGAAAACTCACGAGACACAAGAGCTTACAAGCAAAGATACGCACGACAACCATATGGGTGAAAGAGAGAATAATTCGGTGCAAATCCAAAACAATCTCAAATAGAGACTTGCCACCAAGAATGAAACTAGGCAAACGGTTAATAATAAAAACTGCAGAAGAGAAAGCATCCACCCAATGTGGTTTTGGCAGTGAAGATTAAAATAACATGGCAAGACAAGTTTCCGTGATGTGGCGATGCTTCCGCTCAGTCCGGCCATTCTGGGCAGGTTTATAGAGAGAGAGGACATCTGATAATGAATGTCACAAGACACAAAGTGAGCCTATAATCGATGATTAGTGAACACTATGCCACCATCCGTCTGCAAGATTTTAATGTTGGTGAAAAATTGAGTTTCAACAAATTTTTGGAACTGTGGAAGATATCAAAAAAATCATACTTCCAACGTAACTGGAGAAACCACGTATATCGCAAAAGCAACATAATAAGGATAACACTCTATCGATAAGACTGGAGCTAGTTCTCACAAATCACAGTGCACCTTATCTAATAAGGTAATGGCTCATTTTTCATTAGTAGAAAATGACATATGCTTGCTCTTGACCATTTGATAGGAAGGGCAACTGCTAGGTGCAGGCAAAATAGAAGTAACGGAAACAATTGAAGAGTGGCAAATGAACCATGACCAAGACAAGAATGCCATTATTCAAAAGAATCTCGGAGTTTTCAAGAGCGTAGTTCACCTAAAAAGGTGGAATCACATGTCTCAAGAAAATAAAGACTAGAACTATGATGGCCTTTGCCCAGTATCTTTCATGTGTGTCTATGTTGAACAAAAAAAACATCGACATCAACTGTAAAAATAACCGGCATATCACGAGTAAGTTTACTAATAGACAGTAAACTTCTAGTGATTTGAGAGACCACAAGAATATCATGTAAAGACAAGCCAGAACTATAGCATTGGCCAATATGAGAAATAGATAACGATTCACCATTTCCCACATAAATGAAATTAGAGCTATTATAACAGTGTACCTTTTTAAGATGACAAGAACTAGGAGTAATATAAGCAGTAGCACCAGAATCAACAATTCATGGATTGGAGAGAGCCATAATTGTGTGCTTGAAAAAAGAACAGTGCAGGGAGTGGAAAGGGTGCGCGATGCGTTGTTGTTTGCTTCTGAGCACGTGGCTTCACGCGCTGAAGTGTGACTCACCAAGAATCGTGCTTGACTTCACGCGCCAATCGTCAATGATGGACCTGACTTGCGCGCGTGTTATTCATGCTCTGAAGCTTCTTCCTTGTTGAGACTCGCCGAGAGAATGCTGATGAGAAGTGCTGGAGAAGCGCCACTGCCGTAGACTGATTGTCGATGACGAGAAAACACCGCTACTGCCGAAGCCTGAAGATCAGCCGCAGTGGAATCCACCGGAGAATGACGAAAGGAAAACGCTAGAGAATTGAAAAATGTCGGCGGGTCTGGGAACCTTCGAAGAATCGAGAATGAGGTCAGAGACCTGCTGCTAAACGTGGGACTAACGAAGACCGTCCCTGCTGAAGTTGAGAATGGCCGGCAATGAAGCTGAAGCCTTTAGATATAGCCGAAAAGGAGCCGATTTGAGAGAGGAGTGCCACTGCCGTGAGCTTCACTGAAAAATTAGGCCAGATAAGTACATTCTAGGCCACTACTGCCGGAGAAAGATACCACAAAGATAGAGGAGCCGAACAGTGTCGTCGGAGATGCCGGAATTTGATCGAAATTTGGCCGAAATAAAAAAAACGAGGACAGATTTTTGGTGAGAAGAAAAAGAAGATAAGGGGAAAGAAGAAAAAAAGGGGAAAATAAAAAAATTAGAAGAATGAGGTTGGATACTAACACTGCACTAATACCATGTTAAGACTAAATGTTTGAATGATTTATTATGATGATCAGTACAGCTTATATAGGTTATAAGAATTAGTTTGAAAGACAAGCATATATCTAGCAATCATATCATATCTCAATCACTGATTTTGTCTATCCTAACAAGTTTCATAGTTAAAAGCCATTTTGACTAGAGAATTGGACAAGTTTCATAGTTAAAAGCCATTTTGACTAGTGAATTGGATGTCTCTTCATTTGTTTGCTCCTTCTATCTATTTGTAATTGTATAATTTCCCTTCACTCTTTTAAATTATTGATATCAATTCTTAATTAGATAGAGCATGCAGTATAGTACAAGACCTGAGGGGTGCATATAAAATGAGGAAAGACGATTGGCATCATATATGGAGTCGTGGTGCTTACTAAGTAGAGTTTATGAAACAAATAAGGACCGAATCTGATGGAAACAATTACTTCACTGCATGCAAAACAAAAGTACTGCTCTCTATGGCCTCCTACTTATGAATAACGAAACATAAAGACATGCCAAAACGGCACATTAGCAGCATCAAGGAAACAAATTGAAGGAGCAGAAAGACTAGTGACCGTGACCGGAACCGGAACTGCCACCGCCGCTTTGATCGAAGAAAACATCGATGATATCTCCATTCTCCATTCCCACATCCGCCGGGGTTTGAAACTCCTTCACTTTTGTCCCATCAAAAAGAAACCTCATAGCCCTGTAGTGCAGATCCTCACAGCGGCAGAAGGAAAGCAGGGTTTCACGAATGGGAACGTCCCTTTTGATAAGGAAATGCCTCTCCCTGTTTAGCTGATCCTGTAGCTTTATTATTATTTCATTCTTATTGATCTGCCCACCTCCTTCTTGTAGGGATAACCGCTCAATTACTCTCTCCATTTTCTACTGAGTAAATAGGGAAGATATATGGGGTTATATACTGATTATGGAGATAATTAATTAGGTAGGTCTCCGTTATATTTGATGGAACAGAATACGATGAGTCTTCGGTTTGAATTTAGCTTGGAACTCATATTTGGCGTTTTAACTTTCCATTGATCCGCTTCACTTTAAATGAGTTTAATTACCTCGTGACAATATAACATCATTTGCTTCTATTGCAACGTTTTTACCAGCATTACATGTTATATTAGATCTAACACAAAAGTTTTCAAAATTTAGGTTATATTTTTCAAGATTTATGTAATATTTTACAAAGGTTTAACTAAAACTTTATAAACTATTGTAACATTTTTAATAAGGTTGCAAGAAAAGTGTTACGATAGCTCTCTTTTGTAATAGTACCTCTTAGTCAAACAGGAAAAGGATATTACATAATTTAATCAAATTTCACAAAATATCCTCAATACACCTCAAGTTGGAGCGTTAAATCCAAAACGCCCAACTTTCGAAGAAGTAAGTGAAACTGATGACGATCAAGTGCTTCGGTAAAGTTGTCTGCTAGTTGACTTAAGGTGCCAAAACCTTGCGAGACTGAACAAGATACCGAAAAAATGACAATCAATTTCAATATGTTTCGAGTACTGTACCGGTGCACCATCGGTATTTTGGTTTTATAGCACCGTCAACACTGACATACCGGTGCCTATATACCCATTTTCCAATAGTGACTAGATCTGAATCTCTTGGGACGCCGGAAAAACCTTGAAAAACTTTGGAGAAACATGCTCTGGTCACTGCGTAGTTGACCTGCTCAGGTGCAGGTCATTGACCGGTGGGACTAAGCTGCGGGTAGTCTGATTGCCCACTGGACGTATATCGGATCGTCCGTAAAACATGCTCAGTGACCTATAAACCTTTCCCACTGCTAAAGCGCCGCATTTGGACCTCCGGAAGCTAGAGCGCCGCTTCTGACTCCCAAAAACGGTGACCGAAATGTCGCTGGAGCCCCACTGGATCTGGGATCGCCACTCTGTGTATCTCTTCGGTGTTAATGAATATAAAACGAAGGTAGCAAAATATTCGATCTCCGGGGAAAATTTGATGGTAGTGGAAAAGTCGGTGGCTAGAGATGGGGGGGAACCATGGTCACCGGAGAAAGAGAAAACCTTGGTTTAGTTGTTTTCCGGCAAAAAACTTCTCTCCGGGGTAGCTTGGGATGGGGGTGGGATTGGGTGGGGGACTACCGGATTGGGTGTTCTCGGGCGGTCCACCCAGGTTGAATTAGGGTTTTGGCTAGAGGAGAGGGGAGAAGGTTTTGAAGAGAGAGGGTTTTCCGCACCGCAAGGGTGTTATCTAGTTGATTTCTTTAACACAACAATTTTTGTTGCTAAGTGTCACATCATTATCTTTCTAAGTGACACATCAATCTTTTAATTTAAAACCTTCATTGAATGCACAATTATAAAATATCATTTAAATGCACAATTATCTTTTACAAATTGTTATTTAAGAATGGAAATCATCAAATATGTGTTGGAATGAGGAAAGTTTCAAAATTGTAAAATATAATTTTTTGACTTTATTCATCATGAAAGACCCCTATATAGGGTGATGTACAAGAGATCAAAGGGAGAAAGGAAAAAAAATTATTTAGAAAAACATGTTACAGAATCATGTTGCCATAAGAGTTATAATCTATGTCTTACTCTAAAAGGAAACAGATATTATAGAATCTAATCAAATCTAACAGAATATTTACAAAATATCCTCAATATTGCTCAAGTTGGAGCGTGAAGATCCAAACTGCCCAACTTGAAAAGAAGTAAGTGAAACTGATGATGACAAAATGCTTTGGTAAAGATATCTACTAGTTTACTTAAGGTGCCGATATGATGAGTGACAACCTTACCAGAATGAACAAGATCCTGAACTAAATGACAAACAATTTCAATATGTTTCCTACACTCGTGAAAAATAGTATTAGTCGCAATGCGAATAGCTACCAAACTATCACAAAAGAGGCTCGTCGGAGAAGAATGACCAAAACCAAGCTAACAAAGAAGATACTTAAGCCAAATTAATTCACAACAAACATCATTCATTGCGCAGTATTCTGCTTCTGTAGAGGGGCGAGAAATCGCATATTGCTTTTTAGTCTTCTAAGACCTTGGAGACACTCCAAGCATTACAAAATATACAGGTAGAGAACGACGAGTGATAGGACAGGGAACCCAGTCAAAATCACAATAAGCAGTTAAATGTAAGGAACTTTTAGCAGAAAGAAAAAGTTCCTGACCTGGATGATGTGTCAAGTAATAAAGAGCTTGAGAACGGCTTGCCAGTGAGTGACACATGGCTCTTTCATCAACTAAGAAAGCATAAGAACAAAATAAATTAATTCAGGTTGAGTGATAGTGGGATAAATCAGTCCTAGAATCAGATGATCATAGTGCGCAAGAACGTCAAACTGGAGCATTGTTGCGCGCACCAAATCATGGTGTTGTACCATCGAAAAATTAGTTGGTTTGTCTGCTAACAAACCAGTATCACACAAAATATCAAGGACGTATTTCCTTTAAAAATGAAACATCCCTTCCAGATAGTGAGCTATCTTAATCCCAAGAAAGTACTAAGAGTACCAAGGTCCTTCATATGGAAACACGAACTCAAGTAGGACTTGAATTCACTCACTAGGGAAGATAAAGTACCAGCAATAATCAAATCATCAATATAAACCATCACATGCATATCCCGGGAATTTTGAGTACAAGAGAACAAAGAGTAGTCTGCCTTACTTTGCACAAAATCAAACAAAGAAAGAACAACCGCCAGTTTTGCAAACCAATTGCGAGGGGCCTAACGAAGACCATAAAAAGACTTATGAAACTTACAAACAAGATCAAAAGTCGAAATAGTGTAGCTTGGAGGAGGGAGCATATACACCTCCCCCCCCCAAGGTTGCTATATAAAAATGCATTATAAATGTCAATCTGATAAATGTCACATCCTTTAATTACCGCAATACAACGAAATATACAAATAGAACTAATTTTAGCAACATGAGCGAAAGTTTATGTAGAGTTAGTCCCCTGAATCCGATGATTTCCCAGAACAACAAAACAAGCTTTGTAATATTCAATAGAGCCATCAGACTTGTATTTATTATGAAAACACATTTACTTGCAATAGCAGATTTAGTGAGAGAGGAGACATAACCCAGGTGTTGTTACATTAAAGCGCGTCAATTTGCGCTGCCATTGTTGCTTGCCAATACTCGAAGTGAGAATCTTTGGCATAAGAAGAAGGTCATGCGGTAGAAGTCACTTCGCCCAAAAATCTAGAATGCGAGACCGAAAGATTATCACATTAAATATAATCATCAATGGTATTAGTAATGCCCGAGGACAGTGACAAAGGTGGCAAGGATAGAGAAGCAATTGGGGGTAGTCGAGAAAATGGCAAAGCAGACAAAAATTTACAGATGAGTAGGCAGAGAATGAACACACAAACTCGGTCAAATAAGACCAAGAGCCATCCCGGACTCAGGCTCAAAAGCCATCTCATATGAGGTGACATAAGTAGCAAGCTCGGTCTCAGACTAGGCCGAGAGAGAGAGAGAGAGAGAGCTCGATGGGACTGAATTAGTGGCGATATGGATCTCGGATAGTGGTGGCTTCGGCAAGATGCTGGGAGCAACTGTGGCAGACAAGTCGGCCAGCAGCGGTAGGTCGGCAGACAGACCAGAATCGGCAGGTGGCTCGACGGTGGAGGACGGTGTGGCTGCGACCGATGGATCGATGGTGCGGTAATGTGGTAGCCGGTGATGTGGCAGTGATCTCATCATTGGGAAGAGTAACAGCCGACGCAAGAAGGGCTTCGATGAAAGGTTGGAAATCAACGTCATGGTGGAACATTAGCTTGGGTTCCAAATTAACATAAGGAACTGGTCTTCATAAAACACAACATCGGGACTGTTGAACAAAGTCTGAGAGTCAAGACCATAAATACGCCACGCCTTCTTTCCAGCAGAATAACCAAGTAAAACACACCAGTGACTGTGAAACGCAAACTTATCACGTCATCGAGCAACTTAAGAATCAAGGCACATGCAACCAAATACTCGTAATTTAGAGAAAATTGGTTCACGAATATGCATTAATTGATAATGATTTTTACCATCAAGTAGCGTAGTAGGAGTGTGTTGGATCAGATAAGGCGCAATCAACATTATTCCAATAAATGGGTCTGAAAGTGAAGAGAAGAGCAACATTAAGAAGATGCCGATGTTATATGTAGGGCATTGTACAAGAGATCAAAGGCCAAAAGGAATATGATATTAATTTAATCATATTACCATAAGAGTTTTAATAAATGCCTTAATCTATCAGGATACAAAAAAAATAGAAAGTGCTTCCAGCCTATAGCCTTTTGTTTGTAAGAAGCTGGAACCCAAAGATGTCTTGGATGCAAGACCCGTTGTAGAATTGCTCAACGGTAGTATCTTTGTAGGTTGACAGTGTTCCATCTCCTGAGAACTCGGTTTCCCATCATATCCTCTAACACATAGCTCCTTCTGTGTTTTAACTACTTTATATGGACCTTCTCAGTTGGGTGCCAAATTTCCAACATTCTCATGCCATCTTCGTTTCTTCTCATGACAAACTCTCCAGGAAGGAACTGGGGTTTTCATACCATTCGATTGTGGTAGTTCTTCATGTTGTCCTTCGACTGGTCCGACCGTGCAAAGGCTAGGTAAGCCTAACTTCCACTGGTATTTTTGCTTCCATCCTAGAGATCAGACTGATCGGTGTTTCTCCGACAGTCATCCTTCTGTCATTCGATACGATCGAAGTAAACTGGCCAGTTCACATACCAATATTCCTTCAAACCCCATCAATCGAACTCTTATATGCCATTAACAAGGTTGGTATGGAGTATGCATAGGCACTCGCACTCGCAGTCGCACTCGTTAGAAAAATCTTAATTGTACAAAAAAATTGGTAAAAGAGTTAGCCTACCTTTCAAGTCAAGAGTTACAGAAGTTAACACAAAATAAGTGGTAGATTAATCGAAATCTATATAATGATCAGAAGTGGGTTGTTTATAGAACTTATTAGCATTTAAGTTTAATTCAAATCAGTTCAATTTAATTCAATTCAACATTAACTTGAACTTACGAAATGTAGCTTAATTTCGTCATATTTTTTTTATACATTTATTTTGATTAAGTTTTATTCATATCAATGCAATTTAAATTTAAATCAGTTCAGATGATATGTACAAATGTGGATGTGGACTTGATGGTCTTACAAAATAACCCCTGCAGTCTGAAGACCTTCCGCCCTTGACCAAAACAAATGCAATATTTTTACAAAAGAAATATATGTAGATAATTTGTGTATAGCATAAAATATGGCGAAAGTGTACTATTATAAAATCTATTTTGGAATTATGTACAACTTGTATCATCAATTTATTACTCATTCAAATATATTACTAATCAAACACTCGGAAATTTCATGAATGTAATGTTATTAAGCACATGGCTTCCGAATTATATCAGAACGATCAAGTGCCAACCGATGAGATAAACTTGTAGGTACGTGTACCATTGCCACCATATTGTTATATCAAGAACGATCAAGTGTCAACCGATGAGATAAACTCGTAGGTAGGTGTGCCATTGCCACCGTCTTGATAAGAGAAGACGTCATTAGGAGCGTGAGATTCCTTGATCCTTTTACCTTCGTAAGTGAACCTCAAAGAATCCTCCTCTTCTTCTGGATTTGCCTTTCTTGACCTTTTCTTCTCCATTTAGGGGAAACAAAATATCGATCTGTGTCTGATTAATGCATGCTATACGAGGAGGTTGCTTATTTATTACTATTATTATTTAACAGCAATAGGGATCCGTTTCTAGTAGCGCAAGGGTCACACACTCACATGCTGCCCATCACCTATCATTTACCATTCCATATTTCCGTACATATAACCGACAGTCTGTACTTTCAAATAATTACTACTCATCCATCCCACTTTAAAGTTGCTAATTGTTTTTTGCACAAATTTTAACATAAGTATATGTGACATCTTTTTAATGGGTGATGAAAGTGAGCCTACATGAATCAAATGAATTGAAAAGTTATGACCACATATTTATGGCTAAATGTAGAAATATTAGAATTAGAAAGTTTATTGTGAGACGTCCCAAAAAGGAAAATAGGAAGTTTATTGTGCGACGGGGGAGTAGTTATTAGCATATCATCATTATACTGCAAACATGTGCAACCCGAGAACATACGCTTACTCTATTTACTCTTACCCCGCAGATTGTCGCCAACGCAAAGCTTGGACAGAAGACTCTCAAATTGTAGTTGAAGTAGACTTTGGTAAAAATATCAGTAAGCTAAATATCAGATGACATATGATAGGCTTTGAGTAAGCAAGAAGCCACCATCTCACGAACAAGATAATAGTAGATATCGATGTGTTTGGCTCTCTTACGCGACACTAAATTCTCCGCGAGGAAGATAACATTACTATTATCAACACTGGAGGCACATATTAACTAGTAGGGGAAAACCTTTTTTCAGGCGGTTGATCGGCACTTAAGATGGCAGTTTTGAACCCCCATCTCTATTTGAGCCATGCAATAGGCGACCAATGGATGGAGGTTATGTAACCACTGTTGAATGTGACCTTCAATGGCGGAAAATACGTGGTTGAAGGTTTTTTTAGGCATCGAGCAAGGTTCCAAAATCGAAGGGATGTAGAGAACCGTCTAATTAATTCCTTTCGAGAGATTGTGTACTCCCTCTGTCCCATTTCAAGTTGCAATTCAACTATTCATTTAGTCAACACTTCTTAACTTTGACCCTAAAATTGAATTGGTATATAAGTGTACATATTATTGTTTAATACATTGTTAGATTCATTATAACGTATATTTTCGAAATATCAAATTTTTACAAGTTTTAATCATCCTTAATAAATGATATAAAAGATCAAACATTTTCCAAGTCAACTGTCAAAAGTCAAAGTGTGCAGATTGAATTGGGACGGAGGGAGTACCCACTTTTAACTGAAATTCACAGTGTGATACCCGAATTTTATATTTGTCATATCATCGTAATCACTTTTACATTTATGTCTCTAAAGGTACTTTTCAGTAAAAATTGGGTACCAATTTGGATCAAAATTGTGTCATAATGGTACCCACTTTTAGCTAAAAATTCTAAACTGTGAATTTCAATTAAAAACTGGGTACCAATTAAGGACAATTCTAAAAACATGGTATCAAACTGTGAATTTCAATTAAAAGATGGTACCATTCTAAACATATTCTCAATTCCCTTCCAAAATCGAAACTGTTTGGTGAATTCCTACATGTTTAGCCAGAAATTAAAGGTTGGCGAATCAGGTACGGATGGTGGAAGTTATGGTACGCTTCAGCCAATTGAACTTCCAATTTTGAAAGATGTATCGGTGAAGAAGGCAAAACAATTTTTTTCATAAAAAATCAGCATTCATTGTTCCAAAGAAAACTACAAACAGTCAGCAAGAGGTCTTACACGATTCCTTACAGAATACGCTCATAAATATACTCAATTATTTGAATCCATTCTAACTTATTTTCATTGAACAAAAAAGAAACAAAATATGTACAAAAGACATCCAACAAAAGTATTGAAGATGAGGATGGTAATAATGGTGAACATGGTCTCAATCCTAAATTATATATTGTATTATGAAAGTAACTAAATAACAACCTTGCTTAAGTTGGGTTTGGAGATGCTTAATGTACCCAAAAATTTTATATGTTAAGGTGTTGGCCTAATCACATGTTGATATGTGTCAAATTTTCATTTATTTTTTCATATAAATAGTTGAATATCAAGTAGTGGTTGAATTTTTTAACACATGGCAACATGTGATTGAGTGCTCACCTTAACATACAAAATTCCTAACATATAAACTTTTCTCCGAATCCCTTTCTAAAATGTAATGAAGAAAATTGAAGGGCGATGTCAATTTCAGAAGGTTAAAATATTTTAAGGTGTAATGGAAATATCTATACTCACATTTTGGAGGGAAAGGTTATCAAGCCACGAGTCATGAACGATCGGTAGAAAATGGAGTGGATCCAACAAATATACATGTGTGTGTCTTTTAATATTTGCAACGAACCGCCAATGAGCTCTACATATACTATCAAAATTAGTACATACTTGTGAATGTTGAATAGACATAGCATCGAAATGTAAAATTATTCCAAAAACATATAAATACAAAATAAACTCTCAAGGAATCCAATGGTTGAAACTTACAATTGATTTAGGAACGTGAGGGGTTGAGTGAGTTTTTCACACTTCCACAAATCTTGAGAATGTGAATATTACGTAATGATGTCTACTTGTGTTTTCACAACTTTACCAATCCAACTGGACCATTGAGGGCTTCTCTGAAGTTTCTCTTTTGACAATCAAAACACATGTATGTTGTTTCGCAACTTTACCAATCCAACTCGACCATTAAGGGATTCTCTGAAGTTTCTCTTTTGACAATCAAAACACATGTATGTTGTTTCATTCCTACTCCTTTTCCATTCTAATAGTCTACAATGTGTTATAGTCCGATGAGTTGTGTTTAAATTCTCCACTTGATCACCACCATTGCTCCTACCACCCTCTACCCCGGCTACATTACTATTTGTGTTGGGCGCCTTATTTAGATTTCATTTTGGAGTCATAACCCCATCAACACCTTGATAATAACAGTTAAACCCCCTTAATTAACATTATTTTCTTGCACACGTCTTACTGTAAGTCTATACTCCCATACCCTCGTCTGAGACTAAACCCATCACCCCAAATATGAAATTATCACACGAGAGACGTGTGACATCATAGGAGTATAAAAAGAAACTAAATCTTGGAGGCTACAAAGATTCAATATTTAGTGCACATATTAGGTTGATAAGAAATTAAACATTTCCATCTTTGTAAGCTAGGTTTTTTCAAAATAAAATAGAACTTGGGTTTTTCGATGTAATGGGAAGTTAATGGTACATTTGTTTGGAGTAGATAGATATGGGTAGATGAGAACCAAACCTTCAAAACCCTTGTTTAGCTATGGCTCCAAATGCAAAAGATCCATCCTTCAAATCATGAATCCCTGTTGGGAATGATTCTTACATGGGGTATATTTTGATTTCATGAAATCTTAGTATTTAATGATGGAACGAATGAGGTAAATATTAAAGTAAGAAGTGAGTGGATGTTGTGAAGGGTTTGGTGAAGAGGGGAGTGAATTTTGGGACTATGAAATGTTTAGTGCTAAGAGTAACCTTAATTCATCCACCGTTAATTAGTTGGTTCCTACAATTATTGAAGCACTCAAGGTAGGCTCTAAGATTGTAACATCCATCGGGCATAAAATAACAGTTTGAAATTGGGAAAATATAACATCCCTCAAGGAAGGATAGTTCATCGGAATCAACTCTCCCAACAGGCCAAAAGTATGCCTTCGCGGCTTCGCATTCTCTAACCTAGCAATCAATGCCAACTTTCCAATTCATGAGCCAAATAAAACCACGGCCTTTGGATAAACATGAGGAGATCGATAGATCTAGAGAAGATAGAGAGGAAAAGATAGGGATCTTGAAACATGAAGGAAATCAAATCGAAGGTGAATTGGAGGCACTGGTTCATAGTGAAGAAGCTGCTATGAGGGAGGAAAAAGGAGTCAGTGAAGGTGAAGAACATTCCAAACTCGGGTAAAAAATATGAGGGTGGGGTCCTCACCCTTTATACTTGAAATTAAACCCATAACAAAGCAGAAGAAAATTACCAATCTTGAAGACTCAGTTATGGGCTCTTATATATTAATGCTCGGACAAGTTCAAGCAAGATAGTGGGTTACAGTGGGGGTCAAGATGGGGCACCAGAGCAGGACTTTCTCCATCAAAATCTGCCATAGCAACTAGATTACTCCTAGAGAAGAACATGCAGCGTCAAAAAAGAGCAAACTTTCTATTCCCAAAGATGGTTCGTTCAGGACCAATTGACACAGCAAGTAAGCAAATTCAGGAGGATGGAGACAGAGGGTGAGGAAGAAGTCATGCACAAAAGTTTGTCCTCAACCAAATGAATGCTCTTAGCTGGGCAATGAGAGAATTTATGCCAGTACCAGGGAACTTGAGAGACAAAAGAAAGAGGAACTTGAAGTTTGAGCTGGGAGAAATTGCATTCCACAAAAGCAAGCGATACAATGTGGAGGATGAAGAACAACTTACTGAGGAAATAGAGAGATCCCTGGAAATCGATTAGAGTGTCGGGATTGAACAAGGAAAGATGGTAATTGTGAGGGCTCGTACTCATGAGGATGTTGTCTCAGTAGTGATGAATGCAATTGAAAGAAATTTTTGTGGTATTTTGGTGGTTAGTCCAAAACAACCACCAAGAGGTACATGAATCTACTTAGCTAGAACTGTAGAGGGCAGACGCACCCTCTGACAGTAAGTACTCTAAGCAAACTAGTTTCACAATATAAACTCAATATTATATTTCTTATGGAGACCAAATGTAATAGTATTAAGATTAGAAAATGGCTAGATAAGTCATATTTTACTAAGTGGGAAAAACTGGAAGCCAACGGTGACAGTGGGGGTAGCAAAATCCGAGTATGTGTAGCTTGGACACCAAAATCCAATTAGAGGTAGCAAAAAGTTGCCAAAAATTTTGTATCATGTCATATCACCTCCATTACTGGGGATGAATTGCAACTTGTTTTGTTGTACGAACATCCCAATAGAAGAAACAGGATCCAAGTATAGGACGGCCTAAATAACGACATATTGAAGAGCTCGCTACCACTCTACCACTTTTAGTGATAGGAGACTACAATCAAGTCACGGAGAACGAAAAAAATGGGAGGAAATCTTGTAACTGATCAACAAACGTATGCCCTGGCAGAGGTGTAGCATATGAACAAGCTACACGAATTTCAGAACCACTACCATTGGTTTACTGGTCAAATGGTCGGAAGGGGATCAAATAATCATAGAAAGACTAGACAGAGGCTTTGAAAACCAAGCATGTTCAATTTATTCTCAACATGCATGCTCAAAAATCTTCCAATGACTAGATCAGATCATTGGCCCCTCATACTAAACTCCCACCACCAAAATACATGTGCAAGGAGTCTAGCAAAACCAAAGTTTGAAACCCTCTGGATTCGTAGGAACGAGGTCAAAAACTTATCAAAGAAACCTGGCAAAGAACGGACGACCTAATCATCTCGGAAAGCACATCAACAACACAACAATGTTATATTCCCAGCCTAGAAAAAAAAGTTACAAACACGATGCAAAGGCTAAGAAATTGGAGCAGAGAAATTTTAGGCTACCTAGAAAAGATGATCCAAACGAAAGAGGGTGTAATCAATATATTATAATTGAGAAGCAAATTTGAAGCTGCGAGCCCAAGTTTGGAGGAGCTAGACAAAATACTAACTCAACAAAATGATTTCAGGAGACAAATAGCGAAGACAATGTGGCACATAAAAGGCAATAAAAACAAGAGGTTTTTCCACAAGTGGGAGAAAAAGAAACAAGGAAGGAACCAAATAATGGAGATGAAGAAAAATGCAGGGATATGGATAACTAGTCCAAGCCAATTGCGAGATATTGTGGTAGAACACAACAGCACAAAATTCATAAAGGAATTTTTCATGCCACGGAACAAGTACGAGGAGTCGACCATTAACGGTGTACTACAACTCATCGAACCGGCTACCAACAGCGATCAAAGGAGCAAGTTATTAGTAGGGGTGATAACGGAATTAATCAAAAGGGCAGTCTTTTAAATAGGAAAGTGGAAAGCACCGGGGGCCATATCAGGTCCTAGCAGGATTCTACCAACATTACTTGAATGAAGTCGGGAAGGATCTCATACGTGTCGTCCAGTAATTCATCACAACGGGAATGATGCTCAGCGAATGGAACATCACCAACATCACACTAATCCCGAAGACAAAGGTACCAACTAAACCCGCTGATCTAAGACCAATTAGCCTGTGCAACGTTACATATAAAGTGATCACAAAAATACTAGCGAGTAGATTAAAATAAATCATATGGGGTATATAATCTCAGGGAACCAAGTCGCGTTTGTGAAAGAAAGATCTATAGTCGAAAATTCATTGATAGCTCACGAACTGATATGGAAGGTCAGGAAACCAAAAAAAAAGACAGCAATCGCAACCCTACAAATCGATATAAGTGAAGCATATGATAGATTTTTCTGGGACTTTCTTAAAAATGTCATAGGATGGACGGGGTTCCATGTGAAGTGGATAAACTGGATAATGAAGTGTGTCACAACAGTCACATACTCCATCAAATTCAACGGGGAGGCCTCACAGCCATTAAAATCCACACAAGGATTACGATAAGGATGTCCACTATCCCCCTTCCTATTTATCTTATACCAGGAAGCACTTTCATCTATGATAGCCTCAGCACCCTTTTAAAAAGTATGCAAAGGAATACAGTGCGGTGTAGTGATCCCACGTGTCTCAAACCTTATGTTTGCTAATGATTGTATCTTATTCTTCAAAGTTACAGAGAAGGGAATGAGGAAACTAGCGTCCACGCTAAACCTGTTTGCAGTATACTCAAGGCAGCGCCTGAATTTTGATAAGTCATATAAGCTCGAACGCAAACGACCACACAACGAACCTGCTCAAACTAACATTTAACATCAATCCAAACTTCCGACAAGGGAAGTATCTAGGCCATGACATCAATTTACAGGGTTCGAAGGTCAGGTTGCTCAAAGGTCAGGTTGCTCGAAGGTCTGCAAGGAAAGGTTATAGCAAAAACAGGTAGTTGGAGAAAAAGTGATTTGTCGATAATAGGTAGGATTACACTATACAAATATGTGCTCTGCACATTATCACAATACATTATTGGGATGTTTAGCATCCCTAAAACAATTGTCAATGAAATTGACAAACAAATGGCTATATTTATCTGGGTGGGGATCCAGAAGGAAGGGGCATTCATTGGAAAATCATGGTCAAATATGTGCGCCTCGTAGTGGCTCGGCAGCCTTGGAATGTGATCCACTTCACAAATGAATCAAGCAATGCTCGGGAAGCAAGCTTGGACACTGCTGACAAATAAAGATCCTTTTTTTCTAAATTCTTCCTTGCAAAGTTTTGCAGGAAGCAAACCCTATTACGAATGAAACAGAAGCAGGGATACTCTTGGGGTTGGAAAGGAATTCTTTGGGGACTGGAGCTGATTAAACCACATCTTAAGTGGAAAATCGTGATGGGAGAAGCAGTGGACATCTAACAAAACTAGATCCCAAATCAAGCTAACCCATCCCGATTTGAGAGGAACATCCTGCCATCCCTCGTTTTTAAAGTGAGCAACATCATTGACGCTCAAAAATTCTAGACAATACCACTTCTTAAAGTATTCTTCCCAAGTTACACCATCAAGGAGATTGTCAAGATTAATATCCTCATTCACAGCTTTGGGGATGTGGACTATCTAACGTGGGATAAATAAACACTAGGAAAATACACGGTCAAATCGGGATACCATGCGACATGAGAGGAAAAGTCAAGAGCAGAGTCATCATCCTCCATCACATCAAACAACCACTGATGAAACAAACATGTGGAAAGCAATCTGAACTGGAAATATTCCATAACAAATCAAATTCCTCATCTGGAGAATGATTCAAGGGGCAAAGTTTGATGAGTCCGAATCTCATGAAACGAGGAAAGAACATGTCTACAAAATCTCAAATGTGCTCGTTAGTGGAAGAATCAATAGAGCATATGCTCCTCGAATGTGACTTTACTAAAAAAAAAAGTATGGAGGCAAAGCAAACTGGGACTCTTCTACAACTTGGGCAAGCCGATCTCCCTCAAATTTTGGTTGCAACAATGGTTCAAGTTCGCACCAGATAAAGAAGATAAGGAGCTTGCATACTTCATCATATGGGGGAATATGGTGTGCAAGAAATACTGCTACTTTAGACCAAGTCCCAGCATCATTTGACCACACAATGGTAGAAATCGCATTACTAATGAGGAATGCAAAAATAAGGGGAAATAGTCAGAGTATAAACAACCCAGATCCCCAAAACAGACCTTATAAGCGTCCCAATAGGTGGATACAGGGGGGATCCAATCAAGGAGACGAGGAAGGCATGAGACATCAATCTACTCTGGCTGAAAAAAGACAAGTGTGGATCATCTATTCCAAGATTGCAACATAATAAAGGCAAATGCAACATTTTTTTTGAAAAATTACATATAAGCAACCAAAATACATATAAACGTCTTAATCTAGAACTTAACTAGGAGACATCACCATTGAATCTATTTAAGCTCAGTGGAGCATGAAACTTCATCCATTTGAATAGCTAGAGACGCCCTCCTGAAAACAACCAAACGTCACACCACCATTGAACCGCCACCACCAAAATTGAAACCACCACGATTTGACAGATGCAACATTTTGCAATAATACCGGAGATGAGATTGCAGCATAGTGTGAACAGTCATCGTCCACGGAGGGTGGTCGGGGAGGAACAGCTACAATCCAAGCTTTGTCGGCGGACCAAACAAATTCGACGGTACACGCCATGAAGCAAGCAAGTCTCCAAGGAATGATGCGGTTATTAATCAAAACTAATTGCGAGAATGCACTGCGTTATATCACCAAATTTCCCGCCATATGTTTGGCCGTTAGGAAGGAAAATTCTAATTCTACAAAAGGTATTTTATAGCTTATCAATTGTTAAGATAGATAGACTAGATATCGCTGAAGCGCAAAATCTAGCACGCTTTGTCACAATGTCTACGATCCCAGTATTAAAAGAAATATCACAATTTCCAAGAGAGAAAAAAAGACCCTGCTTACTCTGGTTCTTGTAGAAAAACTTTTTACCATAATTCTTTTTGCACCATAGAAGGCAAACTTTTCCATTCCTTTTGCTGAGCGATATTTAACCGATTCTATATCGTCTTCAAAGGCCTATAACCTAGACACAAGGGACCATGCATGGCAAGGAAAAGGACTCAAGAGAACCAAAATGCCAAATTTCCCATCTAATAATACGAATATTTTGCACAAGACCATTAAAAAAACAATTATGTCATCAAAGCATTTATGAAGGGCACAACAGTAAACAAACTGTATTATTTGTTAACATAGCCAAATTGAAATAATGAGAGAACAGACTCAAAATTACTTTAGTCGAACTCAAAAACTACAGGAAAGATTCAAATGCAACGCGGTTTAGTCCCTTTTTATCGTCATTGTCAGCAGCCACTTATTCCTCTTCTTCGGCCTCCTCCAGCCACTTTACAAATGGCTCCAATGCCTTCACAAAGGTTTGCCTACAATAGAATATAAAGATTTGGTTAGAAAAAGTCCCATTAAATCCTCAAAATAGAGGCTTCAGG
Organism: Rubia tinctorum; assembly: GCA_032355605.1. Taxonomy (NCBI): domain Eukaryota; kingdom Viridiplantae; phylum Streptophyta; class Magnoliopsida; order Gentianales; family Rubiaceae; genus Rubia; species Rubia tinctorum. The sequence goes on along the minus strand of JAULKM010000006.1, from coordinate 9,782,273 downwards.
GCGCCTTCGCTCTTTGAATGTTTCCAAAGAGGCACAGAAGTTACTGAAGAAGGCTCAAAGTGCACATTCAAGAATTAAAAAAATGTGAGTTCTTAGGAGCAAATTCAATGCAATACCCAAAAGTAGAACAGAAGAAAATATTGACTTCATACAAAAAGAGGAAGAAAAAATAGTTCAAACTAAGCAGATAAATGCAGTTAAAGTATAAGTTCATGAAAGTAAAACCATCGAAGTGCCTTCCAACCAACATAAGGACAACAATCTAAAATATTTTCATCATGCACTTATTATGAATCCCCTCTTTCCAAGCACAAGTTTCAAAAGCATATACACATCACTTGGACAGAACTATAGTGTAGGTTATTGCCACTAAGCCATCCAAACAACTAACTAAGATATAGAGAAGTTGTGGCATAAATTAAAGTAAGACTTAATTAACAGCTGGTTATTTGTGCAACAAATAATTCAAGTTGCCTCCAGCTCACAAAGTAAACATGCAAAAGACTAAAGCAACACATAACAAAGAAAAGGAGAAAACATAGACAATACCTGCCCTTTGGATTTGTTCCCTTTCGGAACCAGTGGAGAATGGTATCCTCAGCAAGCACATCTTGTTCATAAAGTGACCTCACAATTTCAGGAAACAGTTTCATCAGCTTTGTATCTTCATAGCACTGGATCTGGATTTTATACATAAGTTCAAGCTGAAGCTTTCCAGTGGTGCAGAAGTTATTCAGCAATTCAGCCCATGTTTTGACCTAAAAAAAAAAGAAAAACAATAAATAAATACATCCAGGAATCGTTTGTTTAAAAGTATAAAATTCAACATGTCTTAGTTTAGTGGTACTTGGAGTTAAGAACATCTATTTTAGACAATAATTTCAGTGTTTCAAAAGTAAAACTATGACGGATATGAAAAGGTGTGATCTACCTAAGTAGTTTGCAAGGAGCACTTTAAACTTTATTACGTGCTCATACTGTTTCTAGCACAGAGCACTCACAGACGAATCTTTCACCTCATATCTTGGTTTTAAAATGCGGGATGCGCTAAAATGCGCTAAGACCCAGAATTAGAATAATGCGCGATGCGCTATGCGATGCGGTCGCATCACAGTTCCGATGCGCTATCTATTTTATATTCAATATATATGTATATATGCATATGCAAATCAAGTTCAAATAATCAAAAATAAAGTTACATTCATAATAAATTCGACCAAATAGCAAATTGCGAATTAACTACCAAGTACCAACAACAATATAGGAATAATATCAAGTAGATAAGAGAACTTCAAGCTTAATTAGGTACACGTAGATAAGAGAACTTCAAGCTTAATTAGGTACACGTAGATAAGAGAACTTCAAGCTTGACAAAAGGTAGAGTATGGAAAATATTTGATAGAGATATTTCTAATACTAATCGGTGGATGAATTTTCCCAGCTCTAATATAAAAACACTACCTAGAGAACAATCTGATCACAAACATTTAATACTCTACATTTCTTATCAGAAGGAAAATTCTGGTCCTAAAGGTTTCGGGTTTTTGAATTGTATGGAAAGGCAACCAACATTCCAACAAAATCTGGTCAGCAGTGCATGGAATATACAAACTAATCTCTCAGGAATGCAAAGGTTTTCATTCAAACTGAGGAATCTAAAAGCTGCTCTAAAAATGTGGAACATAAAAACTTTTGGTGATATTTTTGATAAAAGTCTCCTCCACTGAAAAAACTTGAATAAAAGCTGAGAAAGATCTTCAAGACAATGAGAATGATAATACATTAACAACTTAAAATTCAGTAAGAGCCACATATACACAAGCTCTTGCTAATCAAGATAATTATTGGAGGCAAAAGTCTTGAATTCAATGGCTTAAATGAAGGAGATACTAACTCAAAATTCTTCTACCAATCAGTTAAATCAAAGTACAGACATCAAAGAATAAGTAACATTAAAAACTCAGAAGGAATTTGGATTAATTCACAAGATGACATTAAAAAAAAGTAGTTCAGTTTTTTGAAGATTTGCTGAAAGAGGACAATCAGGACAACTCAGGAATCAATTCAGCAGTATTATTGTAAACATACTAGAACTAATCAAAACTGAACATAATGACATGCTCTTAAAAGATGTAACTCTTGAAGAACTAACTGACTTAATCAAATCAATGGATGGAGGAGCATCAGTCCCTGGGCCTGATGGATTCTTAGGATATTTTTACAAAGAATGCTGGGACATCATCAAGTATGATTTACTCCAGGAAGTAAAATATTTCTTGAATTAATCTCCCATCTCTAAATCCATATCCTTTAATAATCCTAATTCCCAAAAAAGAAGTATGCTCTTCATTTAAAGACTTTCGACCAATTAGTTTGTGTAATTTTATTAACAAAATCTTCACAAAACTAATTGCAAAAAGACTGAAACTAATTTTAAATGAAATCATATAACCTAAACAAACAACCTTTGTATCGGGGATGGAATTAGCAGACAATGTCCTATTAATGCAGGAATTAACTAATTTCTTACATTCCAAAACTAATGGACACAATATAATTATTAAACTAGACACGATGAAGGCTTTTGATAGAATCTCGTGGGAATTCTTATCTAAAATCTTATCTAAAATTAGATTCCCACCTAAAATAAAGGACATCATAATTCAAACTATGAGAGCTGCATACTTTTCAATCCTTGTAAATGGTATACCTTGTGGCTTCTTCAAGGTATCAAGAGGTTTAAAGCAAGGGGATCCACTATCCCCTTTGCTTTTTTAGCTTAATGGACGAGGCATTCACAAGAAATATCAACTTCATGTTTCAATATGCTGAGATAGGTCACTACAAACTTCCTAAGCGAATGATTAATGTAACTCACCTATCTTTTGCAGGCGATACAACAATCTTAATGAAATACTCTAAATAAGGTATTAAAAAACTAACGAGATTTCTTAAAATTTATGAAAAAACAACTGGACAGAAAATAAATGTTGAAAAATCATCCTTTTTTCTATCCAACAAAACTGAGCCAAGAATCACAGCAACCATAAGATTAGAAACTCAAATGATTGTTGGTTCTCTACCTTTTAAATATCTTGGTTGTCAAATATTTACTGGCAAGAACAAAAAAAGTTTATACCAAGGAATGCTAGATTCCATAAACTCAAGAATCCATTCATGGTCAAATAAAAACTCTTTCCCAAGCTGGAAGATTAACTTTAATTAAACATGTCTTAGCCACAATTCAAGTCCATATCCTTACAGTACTAAAACCACCACTGAGTACTCTAGATCAGCTACATCAAATTTTCAACAAGTTCTTATGGAATTCAAAAGATCTTAATCAATAAAATAGAAGAGTTTGGAAATCATATAAAAAACTTTGCTATCCAAAAGAAGAGAATGAACTGGGATTAACTAATCTTCACATAATGACACAGTGCTTTTCTATAAAATTGTGGTTGAAATTGCAATTAAATCAATCTCTTTAGGCTCAAATAATGTGGTCAATGCCAGAAAACTCAAAAACATCGAGAACTTGGAAAAGAATAAAATAAGTACATGACATAGCCATGGATAATTCTTTTATACAAATAGGAAATGGTACTTCATCTTTTTGGAATGTAAATTGGACCAAATCTGGTCCACTCAGTCAATGTTTAGATGAAGTAACTGAAATACCATTCCCTGACTTAACAATTTCAAAGTTTGCCAATAATCAAAATACATTTGTGGAAACACTTAAGGGATACTTTCCAACTGAAATATTAGGTCTTATTGAACTTAAAATCAATCTGTATCCAAATTATAATGACAACATCATTTGGAAGCCAACTGAAAATGGAAGTTTCACATTAAAATCAACATATGAGATACTTAGACCCAGAGAGATTAAGGTGCCATCCTTTAAACATTTGTGATCTAATCTTCTGCCCCCAAAAATCAGTATTCTTAATTGGAGAATTCAGAATAGATTGGTAGGATTGGTAGATATCTTGGAAGATTTTTCCTTCAACTTGCCATCAATATGTTGCTTTTGTAAATCAGAATCTGAAAGTCTACATCACATCTTCAGCAGTTGTACATTCATTCAAAAGCTATGGGCTAAAATAGATGCTACTTTCAGCATTTCATCACAAACTTGCTCTTTTCTTAGGGATATATATATATTTCTTTTACTGGAATCAGAAGTTTCAACATACATTGTTACTAATATGATAAGAATTCTGCCATGCACTGTGGTTTGGATCATCTGGTGTGCACGCAATAAATCTCATTATGATGACCAAAAACCTGATTTAGAAAGATTAATAAGGAAAATTCTTCTCATGGAAAATGATATACTTCTAGCAAAGAAAATGAAAGCATTATGGGACTTGAACTCATGTGTCCCTAAACTAATACACATCAAATTGAAAAAGACTCCACGGAAATCAAAGATTATATCATGGAAACCACCAATAGAATTTTTTAAGCTGAATATAGATGAACTTCCATGAACAATGGCAACTCTGGAACATGTATAATAATAAGGGACATCAATGGTGTTGATATGAGTTCTTCTTCTAAGTTTTTAGGACATTGTACAAGCTTAGAGGCAGAGGCTTTATCATTGCTTCATGGACTGAAATTGGCTAAACGACATGGAATGTTGAAGCTTGAAATAGAGACTGATTCATTGCTACTAGTGAAGATGGTTCATCGACAATTCAAGATCCCTTGGAGATGTAGCACCATTATGCGGGAAATTAGCTCAGAAATCAAAGATTTCCAGTATTCAATTGTTCACATTTCAAGAGAAGCCAATTGTGTTATAGACTCTCTAACAAAAATAACGAGTTCAAAAAGGTAAATGTCAACTATTTCTTTGCAGGTCTGTCATCAAATATCAAGAGAATGATTGAGATTGATGTTGAATCCTTCCCATACATTAGATAGTTTAGATCAGTTTAGTTACATTGTATTTTATATTTATTCCACGTTTAGTTGATCTTCAGCTTCATAGACATATAGTATCTTTTGTAAAAGTTGGGATCTATTTATTTCACGAGGACATGTATTAAACCCCCTCTTTATTTGTAACCTTTATTTTTTTATAGGTATGGTGTATTATGCAATTATTGTAAATTTCATTCTGGGATGATTTTTTAAAGAATATTCTGCAGGAATTCCACCGGATATCCTCTGCTCCTTCGGAATAGCAGGAATATTGCCGGAATTGACTCCGCCGAGGTGAGGCGAATCGAATTCAATGGAGAATTTGATGGAGACGAGGCACATAAAATTTGACGGAGAATTTAACATAGGTGAGACGAGGCAGTTTTAGGTGTCGAATTCGACGTTGAATTGAAACCCTAGCTCACGTCAAATTCGATGTCAAATTAAGGCGGTTTGCAGACGGCAGAGCGACGACGAGGTTACTAGGGTTTGTCGACGATGGCGATGCGACGCTGCGGCGAGGATTTAGATTATGAAGGCGACGCGACCGGAAGAAAGCGCAGATATTCTGAAGAAGATGTTGGCGCGTGAGATGCACGCGACCAGATGAAGAAGACGAGCTGCGCGTTTCTTCACCCGCGGCTTTGAGTTGCAGGTGACGACGGATTGTGGACGACGGACGGCGGACATCGGACGGTGGATGGTGGACGGCGACGGCGGCTGGGCTTCGGTCTAGGTGAGGTTTAATTTTTTCTTTTTTGAAGTGATATGTTGAGGTTTAATATTTATTGATTGAGTATGTGTTCAGAAAAGTTATTTGGTTTAGTGGTTATAACTCTGGATGTTGAGGTAAAGGTCATTAGTTCGAAACTTAATATGCATCTTATTGAAGAATTTATGTTCTTGAAAAACTTGTTGAGGTTTAATATTTATTTCTCTGAGTTTCCTATCAGCAAAGGTTGTTTGGTCCAGTGGTTAGCACTCTTGCTCTTGTGGTTGAGGTCTTGGGTTTGAATCTCTCTGTGACCTTTATTTTGAAGAAATTATGTTCTTGATGTACATGTTGAAGTTTAATATTATTTGACTGACTATATGTTCAATAAGAGTCTTTGGTGTAGTGGTTGTTACTCTATATTTTGAGGTTAGAGACATGGGTTCAAATCCCACCAGGTTCTATTTTTGAAGAATTTTTATTATTGAGGTAGTGTAGGTTTTTGTTGATGTTTATAGCTTTTTTCTCTTATGTTGGTTTTTTCATTATTCGGGTGAGATTTAATTGACATGTGTTGATGTTTTATAGTTTTTTGGGGTGATATGGATTGATATATGTAGTTTTTTATTGTTGAGGTACTGTAGCTTTTTTGTTGATGTTTCTAGCTTTTTTTTTTCTCTTATGTTGATGTTTTTCATTATTCGGGTGACATTTAATTGATATTCATTGATGTTTTGTAGTTTTTTGGTTGATATGGATTGATATTTGCAGTTTTTTTTATTGTTGAGGTATTGTAACTTTTTGTTGATGTTTGTAGCTTTTTTCCTCTTATATTCATGTTTTTCATTATTCGGGTGAGATTTAATTGATATGCGTTGATGTTTTGTAGTTTTTTTGGATGATATGCATTTTATATTTGTAGTTTTTTTTAAAAATTTCTTATATTGATTTTTTTTCCATTTTCCGAGTGAGGTTTTGGTAATAGGAGTTGATGTTTGTTGTGTCATTTTTCTTATGCTGATGTTTTTCATTTTTCGGATGAGGTTCAGG